>CM062816.1:2086002857-2086348385 GCA_031772625.1 Pinus tabuliformis | reverse complement strand
AGTCTCGAAGGATGGGATTCGTCTTGACCCATGTAAGGTTCAGGCAATAATAAATTTACCTCCACCTTCGAATTTGCTTCAGATACAGAAAACTACAAGGAAAGCAAACTTTCTGAGGAGGTTCATACCAAATTACGCCGAACTTGCTAAAGGTTATACACATCTATTGAAAAAGGAGGTGCCCTTTGATTGGGATCAGGCTGCGCAAGCTTCCTTTGATGCTTTGAAAGAAGCTCTGATAAAAGCATCATTAATGTATGCATCGGACTATCAAAAAGACTTTAACCTGTATCTAGCTGCAGCAGATACAACCATAGCCATAGTTTTAGTTCAAGAGGACAACGGAATCGAACATCCTATTTATTATTTAAGTAGAAACTTAAATGATACAGAGAGAAAATATTCTTATGTTTAAAAGCTTGTGTTAGCAGCAGTTCAAGCGATACAGAGGTTTCGACATTACGTCCTCTTTCGAAAAACTACCATTCTGTCAGATTGCAACCCATGACTTACATATTGTCGCGACAGTTGCTGGGGGGAAAATATTCAAAATGGATAGCAATTCTACAAGAGTTTGATCTAGAATTTGTAAAATCCAAATCAAAGAAAGCCCTTGTTTTCGCAGAATTATTGTGTGATCTCCCATTGTCGTCCAACGATGAAACGTCCGAAGAAACAATCGTGGATGAATCTTTGTTTCTGATATCTTCAAGAAATCCATGGTATGGAGATATAATAATCTATCTCCAAACCCAAAAATATAGGCCTAATACCTCGAGATCTGAACAAAAGCGTATCAGATACCAATCCAAAGACTACATGATCGTCGGTAATACACTTTATCGTCGTGGTGTCGATACAGTTCTAAGGAGGTGCCTCACGCACGAGGAAGCTGAAAAAGTCCTGAATGATTGTCATTCAGGCGCATGTGGTGGACATCAATCAGGTTACGCAACAGCACAGAAAATTTTACGAACAGGATACTTCTGGCCAACAATGTTTAAATATTGCATAACTACGGTCAGAAGTTGCCATAACTGTCAAATTTTCAATAGCAAAACCAGAAAACCACCTACATCTCTACAGCCGATAATTGCTGTTGGGCCATTCGCCAAATGGGGCATTGATTTCATGACATGTAACCCCACCTCGACCGGGGGGCATGGGTATATAATAGTCACAGTTGACTATTTTACCAAATGGGCTGAGGCGATGCCTACATTAAATAACACTTGTGAAACAACTGCCCTTTTCTTTTTCAATCATGTAGTCGCCAAATTCGGTGTCCCACAGGCCATAGTCACAGATCATGGATAACATTTTCGCAATCACATGATGGTCGAATTAGCTACCAAATTAGGGTTGTCACACAACAGCTCTTCTCCATATTATCCGTAAGCCAACGGACAAGTTGAAGCAATCAACAAAGTCCTGAAATGCATGCTGCAAAGGATGATTGGAACTCACAAAAAGAGTTGGCACCTCATCCTGTACTCAACTTTGTGGGCATATTGAACGTCAGTAAGAAATGTGACTGGGTTCACACCTTTCCAACTGGTGTATGGCCTGGAAGCAATCTTACCGATTCAGTGTGAAATCTCGTCCCTCAAACTCGCAATCGATCTTCTCCTAGGAACTTCAGAAGAAGAGGCTCGTTTCTTGGAATTAATCCAATTGGATGAAACCCGTCGTGATGCCACGTTGGCTAATGAAGTTCATAAGAAACAAGTCAAAGCACAGTTCGACAAAAATGTCAAACTCCGTGTCTTCTCAGAAGGATATTTGGTCTTGTTGTATGACCAAGAATCCGATAAATTGGGAGCAGGAAAATTCGAGTCTTTATGGATAGGCCCATATATTGTTAAGCGAGTGCTAGCAAAGGGCACCTGTGAGTTAATGGATTACGATGGGATCCCACTGGCACAACCTCGCAACGGGTTGTATCTTAAGCGTTACTATGCATAGTAACCTATCTACTTTTGTTATATTTTTGTTTTCGCTAAAGTATTTGTTTTGGTCAATAAATCCACTTTTGTATTTATTGCAGATGTTGAACCCATCGGAGTCATGGGTTGGATATGCTGATGGAGCGAGTCATAGTTCACAGAACCTATCTTCTGCGGCCTGGGCCATTTTTAATCCAAGCGGCGAGTTAGTAAGTTTCAGAGGGGTATGTATTGGTCGATCGACGAATAACATCGCTAAATATAGCGCGTTGATAGAACTACTCTCTGATGCCATTGCACATGGCATACTCCAACTGATTGTTAGGCTAGACTCACATCTCGTCATACTACAACTCAACGGTATCTACTTTGTCCGATATCCAGCTATTTATCGCATGTTCCTAAGGATCAAAATTTTGGAAAGATGATTTGATTCCATTCAAAATAAACATATTTCCAGAAATTTAAACACATTAACTGATTCATTGGCAAATTATGTGTTAGATAGACATCTGCAACATTTATAAAAGAAGCATTTCATCAATATTTGCATAACACTTAACCAAAATAAAACTCCGAAAAGCAAAAATAAATATACATCTGTTTATGGTTTACATATAATGTTCGGTAACCAAGACAAAATTGGTCAAATGACCCAAAACTAAAAATGATAGGGGGCACCCTAGTCCAATGATGCTCATGATAACAAGTCACTGCCTGCGCAATCATGCGTAGAAGCCTAGTCCATCGACGTGGCACACTGGTAGTATGTCGCTACAGCATCAAAGGGAGTTCGTCAGTCCTCACATCTGGAATACCAAGGGTGAGACCCTCAATTTGATCCTGCAATGCTGAAAGAGTCTCGGCCACATTAAGGTAAAAAAAAATAGCTTTTCCAGCAGCCTCTCATGCTGGGCTGGCAGCTGGCACTCTCGGACGTGCTACTGGTGAACGGGACCAACATCTGCAAGAGCACATGAGGTTTGATTAAGTCTTGATAGAATAAAGCACAAGAACATTATAAAAGAAGAACAATAAACAAAAAATGGTCAAAGAATTTACCGTTGGCACCCCACTGTTCGCCGACCAGCAATGCCAAATTTGGGTCACCTCAGAAATCCATACCAGCATATGGATACTCAGAATAAAACATCTCCTGACGATCAAACCACCCGAAGAAGGTATCAGAAAAAGAAATCTGAGACTGACCAGCATGTCTAGACATGTGGTCAACCCATCTCTACATGCGTGGTTCAGTCGGTGGAGGTAAACTGAGCGCAATATACTGCGGCTACATCATGGGTATCCTCTCCAAGGCAAAAGCAACCAAAATAGAACCATATCCAAAGTTCTTCAACCTTCCGCTTTTCACCTTGGTCAGCTGTTCTTTAATCACAGGAAGTACTGCATTGCACCAGTTGAATACTTTCGGTTCTAGACATTCTAGGGCATGCTGCATGTAGGATCGGTTAGCCACATGAAGTGACACGCTACCAGCCATCCTACCAAAGGTAAACAGAATGGTCCTCAAGGGCCTGTTAGTGACATCTCGAATGACAATCTTGCCGTCTTTACTCGGCTGAGATCCCTCTCTACAGTACCGGTGCACATAATCTCTCACAGAGTCACCCCCATGGGCTGAACCTAATAAAGAGATGGGGGCACCCCGCCTCGACAAGCCGGTCAAAAAATAGATGTCCTCCATAGTTAAGGGGATGGATTTGCCCCTAATCGGGAACACCTGGCTAGTGGGATCCCAAGCATCAAGCAGATAATGCAGCAAGTTGATCTGTTGTCTCATACTAGAGATACGGAAGAACTTCAGTAGGCCACAATTCCGCAGTGCATTCACGGTAACCGGATCATGTAAGGCAATCAGATCTTCTTCTTCATGCTCACGTTCTCGCCATGTAATAGTGATCTTCCTCCGATGAATCTCTGAAAACAAACAAGAGAGGAGTTAGATTTCAATTTGGAGAGAAACAGGCAGGAATTTCCATGAAAAAGTTGTGTAGGAAGATTCTTCCCTGCGCTCAGCGCACCTAAAGTAGTGTTCTGGGTGCGCTGGAGGTCAGTTGGCTAGTGTACTGACTGACTTCCAGCGCACCTTTCGATACAGGAAGGGTGCACTGGAGCCAGAGCGCTTTTCTCAAACACTAAGGGCTCAGAAAAATAGGAAATCAAGCACAGAATGGAAGATGGAAGAGATGAAATGAAAGAGCTAGGGATTAGCTCCTACCTAGTCCAAACGACGCCGAAAATCATCCACAGGATCGCCCGGAATCAGCTGATGAAAATCGAGAGGGAAAACACCTCCAAAGCTCCAACAGACCAGAGTTCAAATGAAATGGTAAAATTAGAGGTAAAGAACACTTTTAAATTGCTTTTACGTATTTCAAGTAAAGTATTAGTGTCCTAATTCATTTTCATATATTTTTTCATTCCTAACTAGTCTGATGAAGCAATTGAGCATACAGTGCAATCCTCTGAGGGAACAAAGCCATTCGTTGTAAAATCAAAGAAACAACCATAGTATCGAGCAGTTTTAATGCGGACTTCATGCTCGTTAAAAAATAAATATAATAAATGAGCACATGTTCCTCCAGAGTTTAAGCTCATTAAAAAAATGAACCAATATCCGGTAAATGACCATCATGAATGTAAGATTTCATCCTTTAAAGCCTTGGGTGTGTTTGCACCATCACCTCCATTTTGCATTGGCCGATCATTCACCTCCATTTTGATTGTTTACCCATTTTGAGGAACAGTTGCGAAGAGTGATCATGTTAGCCGTCCTTGTAACACTGCCATGATTGGAAAATTCCAAGCCTTACCTAGAATCAGTTGCTACCCAGTTTCATCACTCGTTCCTCAAAAGACGAGTCGTCTTTAAGCTCTTTTCAAAATCGACTCATAAAATATGAAAAGATTATCGAGATATTGGCCTCTCCAGCTTGTTAAAGAGACCGAAAGTGCTATCCCTCCTTTAGATTTTAATCTTTTTGGACTTGAGTGATCATTACACAAAAAGATTGAGCGCTTGTTTTGTTCGGCTCGTTAAAAGAATCGAAAATCCATCCTTTCTGTATTATTTTATCCTTTTTCGGACTTAAGGGATTAGGTGACGAAAAAGGAATGTTGGAGCTTTCTTTACGTCCCTTTTCAGACTCTCTAAAATTGAAAAGGACCGAGTTATCTTTGTCGTTAAACTCATTAAAAGCATAATAGCGACAAACTTGTCCGTGGTAGACAAGAACGAGTTTCACTATCGCTAAGCTCGGTAAAACAAAGCGATGGGTTTGCCCAAAGGGAAAATTATAGAACAAGCATATGTTATCCTCCTCAAGCTTGATAAAAATAAGGAGGTACTGGTCAGCAATGACTGGGGAAAAATTGGGAAGAAAACTTGAAGAAACTTTGTTGGTAGCAAGTCGCTCTTGAACATGACACTTTCACTCCGCTTCCATGTCGAGTTGGGTCGTTCCATTCACCAGTCACATCACCATGGTCACATCATACCGTCCACATTTGGGGTTAATGCTACTGGTCCATCATGTCAGTGTCACCGATATGTTCAAGAGAAGTCATTTACAGAATTCACCCAGGTCTCGCCCACCACAATACACTTATACTCCATTATTTCATGACCGCCACCCTGAACCTTATATCGTCACACAGTTTTCACCTCCATAAAAATCATTTGCTCCATTCCGTGTCATTGAAGTGGGATTCATTAAGGCCCTCCTATGACGGATCACTTCTTGTCGACATCAGCTCATCATCCAAGAAGTTGATCTAGGAATACCCCCCCAGTACTTTGAAGCTTGCATGCCTTAATGGCAAGTTTCTCACTTCCAGCGAAAGGTTTACATCAATGGCCTTCGACCGAAAGATTTTGCGTGGTGTTCGACGTCGAGTCCTTTATTCACACCACGTAGATTGTACTGCAATACCTTGAGGGTCATCATCATTATCAGTGATTCCTCTCGCGCCTGTTAACAACTTACATTATTGGTTGGTAATCAGGCCATGTCTTTCATGTTCGACTCTAAAACATCTTTCACATGGATCGACTTGTACTTTGAGTGAAGATCAAACGAGATTGAAGACCCCAGATCTAGTTTCATCCATCCGGGCTGTGATATATATTCAGGAAAATAAAAACATCAAATGTACAGCATTACGGCACAGATAATCATCCAATCAAAAGGATGATGGCTCTATCCGAATCATCAGTCTATACTCAGACGATTGTCTGTCCTATGTAAATGAAAATGAATTTATAAAGTTGAGCATGGGAATGCCCGCCTCAGCTAGATCATGAAAATGTTATGAAGATAATGTATTGTGTTGTATCTTATTACAAGTCTCCTCTCAGCTCGAAAGAACTCTGGATCCTCATTATAAAGCATTTCACCCGACATCCAAAAAAGAATTAACGACCTCATGCTTTAGGGGGCAACTGTTATAGATATTTTTGGGCCCTACAACCCCAAGCATAAATATCCATAAACTAAGGGCTCCTAAGTCCCTAAAAGTGTTGTTCCAACCCGTAAAGGAACAAGGTCAACTGATTACAGCTTCTCCCAGAAGTTCTCCATGAAAAACTCCTCAAAATGGGTCAAATCAGGATCAATGCACTTGCTCCATGGTCAAGGTGCATTGCAGCTCACCTAAGTACACTGTGGGGGTGCGCTGAAATGCAAAAATCCCTTCTAGGGGGTGCGCTGAGCGGGAAGAGACAAATGGCAGTGTCATTTTGCAAGGTGGAAAGGCATGGAATCTTCCAGAACTTTCTCCTGTGACACTTGCCTCTCTGAATTCGACCTAGGATGAGTAAGAGATGCTCAATCTCCAAGTGGAAGCAAGAACTATCAGTTGGAGGACACTAATCAAAACACAAAGCTGACTCATACCCCTTACAGATATCTATATATGGATCCCTCATCCCAGAGATCCAAAGGTTGTAATTTGGCATCTTGTAAGGAATTGTTGTTAGTTTCTTGAGGTGATATCAGTGTATGTTGGGTGACCTAAGCTTTGTATGAGGTGAAAAGAGGGCTTTTCTTGTCAAGAGGATGATGCTGGGTCGGAACAACTGGTTGTAACTCTCTTGACTTTACTTTGATTATCAATAAAGCTACTCTTGTTTTCTTCCATATTCTTGTGTAATTTATGTTTTATGCATTTGTATGGTTAATCTATATCTGACCCTAGATTATTTATGATAGTAGATCCATGTTCTTGCATAGTTTTGCGCTGTTGTGATCTTGCAGGTACTCCGTGAAGTTGGGTGTACGAGAGGGCAAGCAGTGAAAGACTGTAAGAAGGGAGAAGAACCGAACAAGGAGTCAAGTGAAAGACAGAGGTTGACCTCCTTGTTCTTCTTTCATCTATCTATTGTAAAAGAAACCAAAGTAGACTTTACTCTGTTGTTTCTAAGGCAGCTACCACACCTTAGTGGGATAGAGCAGTTCTATATAGACACTTTTCCCTATAACACTAGGTGCCAGGAATTAATTTTGGTGATATTTTTCTCCTATTGCCAACGTAGCTTCTATTAGATTACTTTTATTTGTTGTTGCTACTTTTGATTTTGAGATAGAACAGATGGATATGAAAACAACATTTCTTCACACGGATCTGGAAGAGGTGATCTACATTAAGTGACCTGAAGGTTTTGCAATGAAGGGTAAGAAAGAAATGGTATGCAAGTTAAAGAAGTCTTTTTATGGGTTAAAACACTCACCAAGGATGTGGTATCAAAAATTTGATACATTTATATGGGGACTTGGCTTCGCCAGAAGCAAAGAATATCACTGTTCGTATTTTATATTAATTGGTGACCATGTTATTTATCTAGTCTTGTATGTAGATGATATGTTGCTGGTTGGAAATGACAAAGAAATTATCTAGGATTTGAAAACCCAATTGTCCTCAAATTTAACATGAAATATCTTGGTTCTGTAAACTATATTTTGGGCATGGAAATGAAAAGAGACCGAGAAAAGATGAAGCTCTAGTTAAATGAGAGGAAGTATTTCGAGACAATACTGTAGAGGTATAATATGCAGGATAGTAAACCGATGAAGGTTCCTATTCCTATAGGTGTGAGGTTAGTTGCTTAACAGTGTCCCAAGACACAAGAAGAGTAATAGGACATGTCCCATGTTCCATATGCAAGTGCAATCGGTAGCCTGATTTATGCAATGGTCTATACTAGACTAGACATTGCACATGCAGTGGGAGTATCGAGCAAGTTTATGTCAAAACTAGGGAAGGAGCATTAGAAAATAGTGAAGAGCTTTTACAAGTATTTGCGTGGCACTAATGATTATGGTTTGTGCTACAAAGGAAGACCAAGTTTGGATAGAGTGTTGGATATTCGTGGCTTTCTCGATGCAGATGTGGCTGGAGATTTGGATCAAGAATATCTAGAAGTGGGTATGTGTTTGACATATTTGGAGGTGTGGTCAGTTAGATAAGTAAGAAACAATCTGTAATGGCACTATCAACTACAGAGGCAGAATACATGGCAGCCACTCCTGCAAGCATGGAAGCAGTTTGGTTGTAGAGATTGTATTCAAGTATGGGGCTAGTATAGGGAGCTATAAGGATAGACTGTGACAGCAAAAGTGAAATTTTCTTGGGAAAGAACCCTGCATATCATTCTAAAACAAAGCACATTTATGTTCAGTATCAGTTCTTGAGGGATATGATAGAAGACAAAATGGAGTTGCTAGTAAAGGTGGACACTTTGAAGAATACTACATATGCATTGACAAAATCTGTGAGCTTAGAGAAGTTCTCTTATTGTAGAGAAGAAATGGGCATTGCAAGGCTAGATAAATGACTAAGCTCTCTTGTGGCCCGCTATGGAAAGAAAACAACAAGTGGGAGAATGTTGGTTTCTGTTATATTATTTCCACGACTAGCCCACGTAGTTAACCAGAGGGTTAGAGGAGGGGGCAAAGTGGCCCCATCATTGCACTTATTACATGGTGGGGGGATCACAAGGGGTTTGATGGATGTAGGTAACCCCACTCTATGGGGTTTAGGGTAGTGCCCCAGAATTTTTTTTTTTCTAGAACCTATGTCAGGTTGGGAAGACCTACCTATGGTTTTGTGCATGATTTTCGCACATGGTTTCGGACACGATGGTTTTCGGTCCATGGTATTGGATGCTTCGACATATATAAATATCTATTGTAACATTGAAAGGAACATAATGGAAAATCAAGCTAGCAATCCTGGTTTTGGGATCTCAGGGAAAATCTTTGTGTATATATGTTTTATGTGTTATGCTCTCGCATTTTTTATTTTCTGTGTTTTAGAATTCATATGCAGGTAATTTTTGTATGGGGTTAAAACCTACAATTTTTGTGTAAGTAAAACAGTTACACAATTATAAAGATTATGCTATTGGCCAAGAATGAATGACAGTTTCTAGATATGATATACTATGTGTTCCACAAGTGATGAGCACCAAAAATGGATAGTTATATGGGCTCATTCAACCTCCTAATTTGACTTAATCCACCATTCTCATTAGTTTATTGCATGTTTTTGATTATATTTTTGCTAATAGAGTTAATTGGATTAGTCATTATGCCAACAAGTCTAATGGGTGCTTTGTGTAGTCTTTTTGGTCAATTTGGAGACAAAATTGAAGGTTTTAATGAGCACTTGGCAACCAAATTCATGGGAGAACAAGGAAGAGGATTTGTAGGAAGGTGTCCCCTTCATTTATGGGCCCTTAACTCGAAATCTCCACCATCAGCTCGGAGTTCAAGGGCCACCAAATCAATTAACACAAGGGCAACCAAGCAAGTCAAGTAGGACTGCTGTTAACTACAAGTTTTGGGCAACCGAGTCCCTAAAGTTTAGGAGGACTGTTGGGGTCCTCAATTTGTATAAATAAGAAGGTTTAGGGCCTCATTTGGATTAGCTAGTAGTTATTCATTTTGGTTAGCCAGTAGTTAGTCACTTTATAGTCATTTTGTAGTTTGATTTTTAGGCAATAGATTAGCTTTACTTTCAACACATTTTCAAGTTCTCCTTGTGGACAGTTTTTGGAATGGAACATTTCTTGCTCAATAAAGATGAATCAAGCTTTGCACCAGCTCTAAATCTCTCTTAGGAGGCTGTAGCTCTTGGGGTTGGGCCCATCTCAAGCGCCTAATACCTCCTTTGTTTACTTTCATGTATCTTTGCTGCATTCTTAGAATAAAATCTGCTATTTAGATTTAAATCTTGTTTCGTTATTTAGGTTGTTTTTTATGAGTAAAATAGATTTTCATACTCAGATTTAGTTGATAGGTTGTTAACAGTAAAAGCTTCAAGAAAAGGGCCAACAAACATCTATGGTTTCACCTCTCCCTTAGTGGGATCAGGAGCTGTGACTAGGATGACTTTGCTGCCCACAAAAACACTGATTTTGCTTTGCCATGCAATCACTAGTGTTGATTTTCATGTGTAGAAGTTGGTTACAAGTTTAGACTTTCATTTTCTTAGTTGCATGAGTTAAAATACGTGGTTTCATTGCAGGTCACACTTCTGTTCATTCTCTTTACTGACAGCTAACATATTAGGTCAACATAACTAGGTCTTTGAATTTACAAGTCTTTGTGGGTTCAGATTGGAAAAATGACTTGCAGAGCACCTGTACCACTCCTTCATCTGCTTATTCTCCATCAGAACCATCCACGCTACCCTCTACTTAGAATCCTTACCTCACATTTGCCACATTTTCTCTCAAAACCCTAATTTTTGCGCAACATTGCTTCAGTCTTCCTTGAACAAATCCCACCATCCTTGCCACTCCTCAGCTCCATTCCCCAAGTCCTAGACCTCTTCACACCCCTACTTCACCTCCATACTCATTCCTCCATCTTTTTCCCTCCATCCATGCTCCAAAATCCCATTTTTGAACATCCTGTAGAAAAATTACAAAACATCATGTAGAAATTCCTAAACATCCTCTAGAACCCCTGCAGACTTCCTGTAGAAGCTCACGAATGAGGTTTCTTGATAGCCAAACTTTGTGAAACTCTCTGGAAGGGTATTAGGGACCCCTTAGGCCCTCTCTGAACCTTCCCGACCTCCTCCAAGCATTTCCTCTCACCAATCCACCTCTGCACAATCAGAAACAGTTAAAAGCACACGCATGATAATTCTAACAACTTAAACAAAAATATAAAAAGATGTTTCCTTTAGACAAAGGTAGTCTACACACATGTATTTCACCTTCATATAAGTAATGGCATCTCTCTCAGTAGTTTGCATGCTCCCCTCTGCATCAGTAGGACTAGCTGGTAGAATTAGGGTTTGCGTTTATTTTGGCTTTCAATTTCTTTTCGCAATTAGATTAGCTTCCTTCGAGTTAGATTTCATCCATCAATTAAAAAGTTTCTTCTAAGAGCTCATACAAGTTGGCTTAATCTCCTAGCAGACTTGTGCCAACTGACCAAGTGACAGCTGCGGCAAGAGCTAGTACTTGTGCATACAACACCGTCACTTCCAAGTTTGTTACGAACTACAGGGATGATAAAATTAAAGAAGGGAGTTCCAGGAGTTGTAGCATTATTGCTGCAATACTGAAGCCCACCATCTCTTTGGCGTCGTTGCCAAGGAAGCGTCAGAGTATTAGTGATTGTTGCTATTCTTCTATTTTCCACTACAACCTTCTGCTAAGTAGTTTATTTCATTTCCATTATGCAATTTCGTTTTTGCAAAAGTAGACTAGAATTTCCCACTTTCATAGATTAGCATTTCAATTCTACAATTTCATTTCTGCAAGCATAGATTAGCATTTCAATTTCGCAAGCGTAGCCTAGCATTTCATTCTTGCAATTTCATTTGAGCAAAATAGATTAGTCCTTTCGTGCTTTTATCTCAATTTTGCATTTTCATTTCAACAAGATAGTTAGTTGTAGTTCAATCTATTTTAGTTTTATAGGTACAAGAATAAAAATACAAAAATCAACCAAAAAGATTTCCCTTCCTGCCTTGTAGGAGTAGAGATAAGTTAGAAAAATGATTGCACAATGCCCCCACTGCTTCACACAGCCAACCTTCTCTCTTCTTCGTTGGCTATGATTAAAGAACCTTTAGGTGGACAGCAAGACATATTTGAAGAACCTCAAGGGAAAAATAAGAAGAAAACATTCCTCTGGAACAAATGGCTGCAAACAGAAATGTTGGGAGCAATACCTTGTCCAAGAAAGAATTTTCAAATCAGATGGAAGATTTCAAGAGTGATATGAGGCAGTTTCTTGCCATGCAACTGGATACCTTGCAGATCCAAAGGAAGTAAGAGGAAGCCAAGAGGGCTTTGGCCATTTTCTGTCCCAGGTGCATTAGAAAGCATCCTAGGAATGAATGTCCATCGCACTCCATAGAAATGTGTTTTGTTTGTGAAAGATACCATCCTACGAACCAATGCCCTTCCTTGCCCGGAATTAAAGCTGCATATCAAAGGGCCAAAGGAGCCACTGAACCACTCTATTATATGAACCAAAGGAGGCTACATGGACCTAGATCTTACCAGCAGGAACTGCAAGGGACACCCAAGACCTATTATGACCCCTATCAAGCCACTTGCATGCCTTCTTGGGGTCCCCCTGCTCATCCTTCCTGGTTCATGCCTCCTCCTTGTTCCTTCACAGATCCATATTATGCCCAACCAACTTCTCATTCGTTTCACTCTTATGCTCAGCCACAACCTCAGTGGAATGCACCTTATCAGGGGTGGAGGCCCCAATATAACTCTCATCCCGCTGATTTTCCTCCACCACCTGCTCAACCACAACCATCGCCTCCTCCTCCACCAAGGCAGCCCCACATGCCTACCCAACCACAAACCCCTCCACATCCATCTAAAAAATACACCCCCAGTCAATTACCCGTACCACCATTTCCAAGACCATACAATGGAGCAACTCAACCCAATTGCAAAGATGAGGCACAACATGTGCAAATGACTCCTCTTGAGCTCAATGATGTTCACCATAGCTCAGGAAAAGTATTGCAAAAAAGTGACTCTATTGAAAGTATTTAAGGACCACATCCAGCAGAAGAAGATTCAAAATAAAAGATCAGAGAACCATGGGCTTCACTTGATGAAGAGAAGGCATCAAAATCAGAGATCGAGAGAGTTCCCTCATGGTTACCATCAAATCTTCCATGTATTCAAGAGAAAGATCAACAAAAAGAGGAAGATGAGGAAGTCATAGTAAAAAGTGACATGAAACATGACCCAGATCAACAAAAGGACCAAGGATATCAAAGCTATATTGAGATATGGTTTCAGAAGGTCACTAAGTTGCAGCAGTATTCTCTTCCTCAGCTATGTTTGATCCCTTCAAAGCTAGATCATTTAGTCTCTGAAATCTGGATAGTTGTCAAAGCATGCATTTCAAGCCTCCACATCATTTTGTCTCTAATCTCGATGTGCACATGGCTCCATTGGAAGTATTCTTACACTTGAAAATGATTTTGTTTTTCAAGTAGGGTAGGGTAGAGGAAACAAAAAAAGGAAACAAAAAATAAATGAAAATAAGAAGAAAATAAAAATCTAAGGTGAAAACCTCCTCAGAGGCACCTTAGATTGGCTCATTGATTGAAAACCTCCATGAGGCGGTCAATGGGTTGGAAAGAAGAAAAAATAAAAAGGGAATAAGATCCCTGGGTGAAAACCTTCCTTGGAGGCGCCCATGGCATGCAATTAGGGTGAAAACCTCCGTGAGGCGCCCTAGTTGTTTTTCAAAAAAAAGAGAAAAAGAAAAATAAACCTTATTTCGATTGGATAATTGCAAGTTGTAAGAAGGACATTTCAGGTCAGGAGGATCACTCAAAACAGAGACAAAGAAATTTTTGTGCCTGCTAGAGGAAGTTCTATATTTCCATAGGAAACATCCTGTAGAACCTTCAAGAGAGCCAGATTCGATTTCGGGAGGGGATATAAAGCTTGGAATCTATTGGTTATGCCTGCAAGCATCCATGTTTCCATTCCTCACCCTTTTCCATCATCTTTTCCACCTCATTGTGCTTCTTTTATGAAAACTATGCCTTCTACAGGAAGTTCTGTGTTTTCTACAGGAAACATCATGTAGAACCTTTGGACGAACCAAATTCAATTTTAAAAGGGAATCTGATGGTGGGAATCTGTTGGTTAGGCCTGCAAGCACCTCTGTGTCCATCCCTCGCCTTTCTCCATCATTTTCCCACCTCATTGTGCTTCTACAGGAAGTTCCTGTAGAAATTGTAGGAAGCTAGAAATGGATTTCAAAAAGGTGGTTTGGAAAACATGGTAGCTTCCTCAAGGGTTCAGAAGTCCTCCTGCAATCTTCAAACTCCTCCTCCATCATCTTCATACCTGCAACATAGCCCAAGTTCATTTTTCCTACCATGCAACAAAACTACAGAATGCCTTAAAGCAAAAATACCTAGAACAGAATTTGTTTTTGCCCTAACTTGAAAACCATGCATCCATTTGAAAAATCGTTTTACAGGGACTCATACAAGGGTGATGGAAACATGCTTGAGCAGTTTCAGCCAATTCCGGTGCATGGTTTCCAGGAAATCAACCTCCATCACCATCAGCCATTTTTGAATTTTCTCCATATCCGTGCATCTGTTTCAAAACCTATTTCATGGGGAGATGGATATGGGTGATAATAACCTACCCAAGTAGTTTTAGCCAATTCTGATGCATGGTTTTCGAGAAATTGATCTCTGAAATCTTCAGCCATTTTCCATTTTTCTCGAAATCTGTGCATCCATTGATCACAATTTTGCTATGGGAGGTGCATCATGATGATAGGAACATGCTAAGCAAGTTTCAGATCGATCTGATCTATCATTTGGGAGCAATGGCAAAAACAAGTTTCTGTCCGGTGAAAATTCAGCAGGAGCAGCTTGAGGGTGCAGATCTGAGCGTGGAAATGAACTCCTGCAGCATGAATCCGGCCAGAGGACACCTGCACAAGGAAAACAGCCAAAAATTACTAGCCAAGCCACATGCAACTGCAAAAACCAGTGCATGTAGCAAATGACAGGCCACAACAGCCATTCGACTTCCAGGTACGTGACTGAAACTCATTCCTTTGATTGCATGAATGTAATTTAGAAACTGCATGAGAAATGAGATGGTCAAGATTAAAAAAAATCGGTGGCCAACTAACTGGCCACCCGCATCTAATTCAGCAATGCTCGGTGGGTGAGTAAGACACGTGCGCTCAGCCATCTCAATAGGAAATTGGGAAACAAGTAATGGTGACTGTTTGACCTTCAATGTGATTGATGGAGTGATCATAGGTAGGAAACGCGATGATTCGTGACAGGACTTCTGTCTGCATGGCCAATACATGTTCTTGCCAACTCACCAAAAATCACGCAGCAACTAAAGAAGGCTCAGCTGAAACTCACGAACTGTTGTTCATCTGCACTTGCCACATCATCAACTGAAGTTTGCACAAAATGATTGACTAGTCATCCTCCACCATTTTCTCTACCTGTCTTCTAGATTCTAATGTGTATTAGGCTCGCTTAGAGGTGCAGGGGTGCTCTACAGGCATTTCTACAGGAAGTGTAGGTTTTAACCCTGTACAGAAATTACTAGCATACGAATTCTTAAACAAAGAAAATAAACAATGCGAGAGCATAACACATAAAACACATATGCACAAAGATTTTCCCCTGGATCCCAAAACCGGGACTACCAGATTGATTTTTCATTATATTCCTTTCAATGTTACAATACATATTTATACATGCCGAAGCATCCAATACCATGGACCGAAAACCATCGCGTCCAAAACCATGGACCAAAAAACCGTAGGTAGGTTCACCCAACCTACGTGGGTTAGTCGTGGAAAGAATATAACACAACCCAACAATCTCCCACTTGTTGTTTTCTTTCCACAGGGGGCCACATGAGAGCTTAGTCATTTTTCCAGCCCTGAAACACCCATTGTTTCTCTACACCAAGAGAAATTCTTAGTGCTCACAGATTTTGTCAATACATTTGCAGTATTCTTCAAAGTGTCCACCTTTACCAGCAACACCTTTTTGTCTTCTATCATATCCCTCACAAAGTGATACTGAACATCAATGTGCTTTGTCTTTGAATGATAAGCAGGGTTCTTTGCCAAGAAAATTGCACTTTGGCTGTCACAATCTATTCTTATAGCTCCCTATACTAACCCCATACTGGAACACAATCTCTGCAACCAAACTGCTTCCTTGCTTGCATGAGTGGCTGCCATGTATTCTGCCTCTGTAGTTTATAGTGCCACTACAAATTGTTTCTTACTCATCCAACTGACTGCACCTCCAAATAGGTTAAACACATACCCACTTGTAGATCTTCTCTGATCCAGATCTCCAACCCAGTCTGCATCAAAAAAGCCATGAATATCCAACACTCTGTCCAATCCTGGTCTTCCTTGGTAGCACAAACCATAATCACTAGTGCCACGCAAATACCTAAAAACCCACTTCACTGTTGTCCAGTGCTCCTTCCCAGGTTTTGACATAAACCTGCTCAATACTCCCACTGCATGTGCAATGTCTGGTCTAGTACAGACCATTGCATACATCAGGCTACCGACTGCACTTGCATATGGAACACGGGACATGTCCTCTTCCTCTTCTTGTGTCTTGGGACACTGTTCAGCAGATAACCTCACACCTACAGGAATAGGAACCTTCACCGGTTTACTATCCTGCATATTAAACCTCTGTAGTATTTTCTCGACATACTTCCTCTGGTTTAACGAGAGCTTCCTCTTTGCTCGATCTCTTTTAATTTCCATGCCCAAAATATAGTTTGCAGCACCAAGATCTTTCATGTCAAATTTGGAGGACAATTGGGTCTTCAAATCCTGGATAATTTCTTTGTCATCTCCAACCAGCAACATATCATCCACATACAAGACCAGATAAATAACACGGTCACCAATTAATTTAAAATACACACAATGATCTACTTTGGTTTTGGTGAAGCCAAGTCCTTGTATAAATGTATCAAATTTCTGATACCACATCCTTGGTGACTGTTTTAACCCATACAGAGACTTCTTTAACTTGCATACCAGTTCTTTCTTACCCTTCACCGCAAAGCCTTCAGGTTGCTTCATGTAGATTTCCTCTTCCAAATCCCCATGAAGAAATGTTGTCTTCACATCCATCTGTTCTACCTCAAAATCAAAAGCAGCAGCAACAAATAAAATTAATCTAATAGAAGTTACCTTGGCAACAGGAGAAAAAATATCACCAAAATCAATTCCCGGCACCTAGGAATAACCTTTTGCTACCAACCGAGCTTTGTATTTCTCCACCTTTCCTTCTGCATTTGTCTTCTTCTTGAACACCCATTTGCTGCCAATGGGTTTCCTTCCAGCCGACAACTCCACCAGATCCCAAGCCTCATTTTTGTGCAAAGATGCCATTTCATCAATCATGGCCTCTTTCCAGAGTTTTCCATCCTCTGAATCCACTGCTTCCTTCACAGTTCTGGGATCATCATCAGTAACAGACAAAGAAAAATTTGAACTGAAAGCAGATGGACTATACCTTTCTAGCTGCCTTCTTTCTCGAACTGATCTTCTCACAGCCGGAGTTTGTGGCTCTTCATCCTCTGATTCCTCCTCTGCTGCAGAGTCTGATTCTTCCTCCTTTGGCTCAAACTCTATCTTCTCAGGTTCCTTTGGTTGGACTTCATGTTGAATAACATCTTTTACCTCTCTGAACACCACATCTCGGTTGTACACAACCTTCCATGTGTCTGGGTTCCAAAGCTTATAACCCTTTAAACCATCCTTATACCCAATAAAGATGCACTTTTCAGATTTACTATCCAACTTGGTTCATTTCTCCTTTGGAACATGTACATATGCATCACATCCAAATACCGTCAGATGTGAAAGAGAGGGTTTCTTACTAGTCCATACTTCTTGTGGAGTCTTATCCTCCAACGCTGATGAAGGTGAGCTGTTGATCAGGTAACATGCAGTATCCACTGCCTCTGCCCAGAATTCCTATCCTAACCCGACACCACTGAGCATGCTTCTTGCCCTTTCCATCAACGTCTTGTTCATTCTTTCTGCGACTCCATTTTGCTGAGGTGTATATGGAGTATTCTTCTGCCGTGCTATACCACACTTCTTACAGAATTCTTCAAATTCCTTGCTGCAAAATTCTCCACCATTATCTGTCCTTAGCACCTTTATCTTCTTCTCTGTCTGATTTTCCACCAGAGCCTTAAATTCTTTAAACCTGTCAAAGACTTCAGATTTCTTCTTAAGGAAATATATCCATGTATTCCTTGAGAAGTCATCTATGAATGATACATAGTACGCAGACTTACCCAGTGATGGAACCTTCACAGGTCCAAACACATCACTATGCACAAGCTCTAATATCTGTTTCGTCCTCTTACCACCACAGGGGAAACTCACCCGATTCTGCTTCCCATATACACAATTTTCACAGAAATAAAAATCCAGAGAGCTATTATTCATACCTTCTACCATACCTTTACCATGAAGTATTCGAAGGCCCTTCTCTCCAATATGTCCAAGCCTTTGATGTCACAACATGGTCTTCTCTCCAGAGACCACTAGATTTTCTGCTCCATTTTCAGGAACCATAGAACTATTGCACCCATCAACAACAGTGCTACCTTACAGCTTGTACAGAGTTCCAATCCGAACTCCCCACATCAATATCAGTGCTCCTCGAACCATCTTGCAGGTATCTTTCTCAAACACTGTCTTTACACCTGCATCATCCAACTTGCTTACAGAAATCAAATTTCTGGCCAATGCAGGAATATTCAGAACACCCGGAAGTGTTCTAAGCCTTCCACCTTACAACTTCAACTTTACTTTTCCGCAACCAACGATTCTAGCCTTCCTATCATCTCCTAAGAAGACATCACCACCATCGTATTTCTCATACTCGCAGAACCACTCTCTATGGGGAGTGAAGTGAAAGGATGCACCTGAGTCAATCAACCATGCCTCATGATCTACATGTGTACTTGAAGAAGCCAAGTACGCATCCCCACCTTCATCTGAGGTGGTTTTTGCCTCTGTAGAAGGAGAATCATCAGATCCCTTTCTTTTATCAGGAACTTTAGATTTACAATCCCTTCTGAAGTGCCCTTCCTTTCCGCATTTCTAGCACACCACCTTTGTAGGTTTTCCTGGAGATTTAGATCTCCCTCTAGATTTAGATCTCCCACTCGATGACTTATTTTTGTTTCTGTTCTGGGACCGTCCTCGTACAGACAAGGCATCACCATTCTGGTTGTCCATATTTTTCTGTCTCATCTCCTCCATCAGCAAGGCTGAGACTATTTTATCAAACTGCAAAGCAGTTGCATTGCTACCTATTGCAATAACTAGACTATCCCACGAATCTGGTAGAGAGCACAACAAACTGATGCACTTATCTTCATCTGAAATTTTAATATCAACAGATGCTAACTGACTTGCCACAGTATTAAACGCATTCAGATGCTCTGTCACCGAGTCTCCATCTTTCATCCTCAGGTTATACAGCTTTTTCCGCAGGAACAGTTTATTCACCAGAGACTTAGATTGGTACAAAGTCCCTAACTTGACCCACAAAGCCTTCGCCGTAGCTTCCCCTGATACATTCAACAATATTGAATCTGAGACACACAATCGTATTGTGCTCTTTTGCCTTCCGATCCAACTTCTTCCATTCTTCATCAGTCACTCCCGTTGGTTTAGTACCCGGATCTACCGCGATCCACTGATCTTTATCCACCAACAGATCCTCCATCTTGAGTTTCCACAACTCAAAACTCTGACCATTGAACTTCTCAATCTCGATCTTTCCACTGCTCGCCATCTTCTTTCACCACCAGAATCGATCTCGCAGATCTCCCACTGAACAGGGTCTACCACAGGCCCGAGCGAAACCCCTCAGCAACAAAGGCGTCCCCTTGAAGCCAAAATGGCTCTGATACCAAATGTAGGTTTTAACCCTGTACATAAATTACCTGCATACGAATTCTTAAACAAAGAAAATAAACAATGCGAGAGCATAACACATAAAACACATATGCACAGAGATTTTCCCCTGGATCCCAAAACCAGGAATATCAGATTGATTTTTCATTATATTCCTTTCAATGTTACAATACATATTTATACATGTTGAAGCATCCAATACCATGGACCGAAAACCATCGCATCCAAAACCATGGACCGAAAAACCGTAGGTAGGTTCGGCCAACCTAATATAGGGTCCAAAAAAAAATTTCCCGAGGCACTGCCCCGGACCCCGTAGAGGGGGGCTACCCGCCCCCCTCAAACCCCCCGGACAGGGGGGGCTGCCGGCCCCCCTGTGACCCCCCCACTGCACAGTCGGCGCAACGAAGGGGGGGCTCCGACCCCACTCTAACCCCCCAGTTAACTATGTGGGTTAGTCATGGAAAGAATATAACACAACCCAACAGGAAGTCGTCTACAAGAAACGTAGAAAACAACCATGCAGAAAGAAAACATGGGATTTTCGGAAGGTTTCAAGCTCTAGACCAGGTAGGCTCAGGAAACTTCTCTGCATATGATATTTATATAAGGTGGAGGATTAAAAACATTATATTGGGTTGAAAGAAAGGGAAGTGAAGCTTAAAATACTGCCTGTGTTTTTTTCCCTCCTTTGGGTTATACATAGTCTCTCAATTTTCTTGCTCTGCATCCGAAATATGCCTTTTTCTTTCTCACATTCTTTTGAAAAAAGAATGCAACCATAGAAGCCAACTTATAAGAAACAAAATTTTCAAGACTGTCCACTCTCTGAAGAAAAACCTTGTGTTATAAATATTCTCTGTTTTGTCAAAGGTATTGATTTTTCTCAAAAATCGAGAAGCAAATTCAAGTTGGAAACAGTTCGAAGAAAAAATGGCAAATTGACGTTGTGAAAAAGAAGAACATGAGAAATTCTTGACTCCAGAAAGACAAACCTCAACCGTTTCTCTATTTCTGGTTTTGAAAGTTTGTTTCCTCCCTCCTCACCTAAACATTTCTAGCAGTCACCACACATCATGATAGGGAGATTTTTAGAAATATGGTAGGGGAAGATGAGGAGGAAATAGAAAAAGATGAAAAGACCAAAATGGAGAAAGAAGAACTTGAAACAAAGGAGGGAATCAAAACAGAAGATGAGAAGGAAGATCCAGAACAAAAAAGAAGAAAAGAAAAAAGACTAAAGCAGAGAAGGCAGAGACTAAACAAGATGAGAAGAAAGCCAAAACAAAGCATGAGGAAGCAAGCTAACAGAGGCAAAAAAGACCGAAGAAGAGGAAAAAAGGAGGAAGAGACACACCATGAGATATCAGTGATAGTAGACCGAAACAATTTCTACAGGAAGCCAGCAAACGGCCACTACAGGACTTTCTAGAGGAAGTCCGGAAAAAGGACAGCAGGAGGAGAAATCGGCCGAAATTATAGCTAGGGAGGTAGCAGCTGTGCTGGCCACCCTAGGTACCTCTCCCAAGCCGAAGGGGAAGTGAAAGAGGGAGCTTACACTATATTTTAAGGCAAGAAAGGGCATGCAGATAAGAACTGGCACACCCCAAACCACAGTCAAAGAAGCAAATTGTCATTGAGGACACAAAAGCTAAACAAAAGGAGGAGCCTCCTTCAAGGATGTCCATCACCTATGAATGAGGAAGCCAAAAACCTTCACTTGGAGAGAAAGAATTCAGATAATGGACTCAAAGACAGTTCTACAGGATGCTGAGACAGTTCTACAGGAAGTTGAGAATTCTCTAGGAGAAGAAGCACAGGCAGTGGGAAGAAGCAAAGAGAAAAGCATGGTTTCATGACAGAGAAGAGGACATCACTTCAGCATCTTGGCATGATAGGAAGGCCACCAAGGCCATCAAAGATGAGGAGATAGATTGGTTGCTCAGAGGATGAGCAACACTTTCAATAGGGGGTGATGATGAGCCCCCAAAATGGATAGTTATATAGGCTCAATCAACCTCCTAATTTGAATTAATCCACCATTATCATTATTTTATTGCATGTTTTTTATTATATTTATGCTAATAGAGTGAATTGGGTTAGTCATTATGCCAACAAGTCTAATGGGTGCTTTGTGTAGTCTTTTTGGTCAATTTGGAGACGAAATTGAAGGTTTTAATGAGCACTTGGCAGCCAAATTCGTGGGAGAACAAGGGAGAGGATTTGTAGGAAGGTGTCCCCTTCATTTATGGGCCCTTACCTCGAATTCTCCACCATCAGCTTGGAGTTCAAGGGCCACCAAATCAATTAACACAAGGGCAGCCAAGCAAGTCAAGTAGGACTGCTGTTAACTACAAGTTTTGGGCAGCCGAGTCCCTAAAGTTTAGGAGGACTGTTGGGGTCCTCAATTGGTATAAATAAGAAGGTTTAGGGCCTCATTTGGGTTAGCTAGTAGTTATTCATTTTGGTTAGCCAGTAGTTAGTCATTTTATAGTCATTTTGTAGTTCGATTTTTAGGTAGTAGATTAGCTTTGCTTTCAGCACATTTTCAAGTTCTCCTTGTGGACAGTTTTTGGAATGGAACATTTCTTGCTCAATAAAGATGAATCCAGCTTTGCACCAGCTCTAAATCTCTCTTAGGAGGCTGTAGCTCTTGGGGTTGGGCCCATCTCAAGCGCCCAGTACCTCCTTTGTTTACTTTCATGTGTCTTTGCTGCATTCTTAGAATAAAATCTGCTATTTAGATTTAAATCTTGTTTTGTTATTTAGGTTGTTTTTGATGAGTAAAATAGTTTTTCATGCTTAGATTTAGTTGATAGGTTGTTAACAATAAAAGCTTCAAGAAAAGGGCCAACAAACATCTGTGGTTTCACCTCTCCCTTAGTGGGATCAGGAGTTGTGACTAGGATGACTTTGCTGCCCACAAAAACACTAATTTTGCTTTGCCATGCAATCAGTAGTGTTTGATTTTCATGTGTATAAGTTGGTTACAAGTTCAGACTTTCATTTTCTTAGTTGCATGAGTTAAAATACATTGTTTCATTGCAGGTCACACTTCTGTTCATTCTCTTTACTGACAGCTAGCATATTAGGTCAACATAATTAGGTCTTTGAATTTAGAAGTCTTTGTGGGTTTAGATTGGAAAAATGACTTGCAGAGCACCTGTACCACTCCTTCATCTGCTTATTCTCCATCAGCACCATCCACTCTACCCTCCACTTAGAATCCTTACCTCACGTTTTCCACATTTGCTCTCAAAACCCTAATTTTTGTGCAACATTGCTTCAGTCTTCCTTGAACAAATCCCACCATCCTTGCCACTCGTCAGCTCCATTCCCCAAGTCCTAGACCTCTTCACACCCCTACTTCACCTCCATACTCATTCCTCCATCTTTTTCCTTCCATCCATGCTCCAAAATCACATTTTTGAACATCCTGTAGAAAAATTACAAAACATCCTGTAGAAATTCCTAAACATCCTGTAGAACCCCTGCAGACTTCCTGTAGAAGCTCACGAATGAGGTTTCTTGATAGCCAAACTTTGTGAAACTCTCTGGAAGGGTGTTAGGGACCCCTTAGGCCCTCTCCGAACCTTCCCTACCTCCTCCAAGAATTTCCTCTCGCCAATCCACCTCTGCACAATAAAAAACAGTTAAAAGCACACGCATGATAATTCTAACAACTTAAACAAAAATACAAAAAGATGTTTCCTTTAGAAAAAGGTAGTCTAGACACATGTATTTCACCTTCATAGAAGTAATGGCATCTCTCTCAGTACTTTGTGTGCTCCCCTTTGCATCAGTAGGACTAGCTGGTAGAATTAGGGTTTGCTAGGGTTTGCGTTTCTTTTGGCTTTCAGTTTCTTTTCGCAATTAGATTAGCTTCCTTCGAGTTAGATTTCATCCATCAATTAAAAAGCTTCTTCTAAGAGCTCATAGAATTTGGCTTAAGCTCCTAGCGGACTTGTGCCAGCTGACCAAGTGACAGCTGCGGCAAGAGCTAGTACTTGTGCATACAGCACCGTCACTTCCAAGTTTGTTACGAACTACCGGGTTGATAAAATTAAAGAAGGGAGTTCTAGGAGTTGTAGCATTATTGCTGCAATACTGAAGCCCACCAACAAGCAAACCAAGTAATAGAAAATTAGGCATGTATACTCCAATTCCAATTCCTTCTCGTCCTTGGGAAAGTGTTTCCATGGATTTTGTTGGGGGATTGCCAAAGTCTATAAAGAGTCATGATTATTTGTATGTAGTTCTGGATAGGTTCAGTAAGATGTTTATTTTGACACCATGTAATAAACAAGTCACAGTTGAATAAAGTGCAAAGTTGTTCTTTCAAAATGTACGGGTTCATTTTCGATACCAACTTGTATTGTATTTGATTGAGATTATTGATTTGTCGAGAAATTTTGGTCAAGTATATGGGAGTTAGTGGACAGAAAGTTAAATAAGATTATGACATTTCAGCGACAAACATATGGTTAGACAGAGGTGGTCAATAGGACAGTGATACAGTTGCTTCAAGGATATTGCAACAAGCATCCCAAACTTTGGGATGAGAATTTTTTTTATGTGTAGCATGCTTACAATCATGCAAAACATTCTTCTACTCAGAGATATCCTTTCGATACTTATTTTGGTTTTATACCAAAGTCTCCCTTGGATTTTGTCTTTGGTAAAGACATAGCAGTTGATGGACATAGTGATTTGCAAAAAGCAACCAAGTTCATTGAACAAATCTAGGAAATTCACCAGGTAGTATGGGAACTATTGGAAAGAAGCCAAGCAAAGTATAAGGCATGGCATGAAAAGCATCGAGTTGAGCATAGTTTTCAAGTTGGTGATCAAGTCTGGTTATACATCAGTAATGAAAGACTGCAAGGGGAAGCTAAAAAGTTGAAACCAATTAGATATGGTCCTTTCAAAATACTTGACAAAATTGGTGAAAATTCTTTCAACTTAGATCTACCAGCTTATATGTAGATCTATTCCATCGTAAATTTTGAAAGCTTGTGGTTGTATGATCCTTAGTTGATTGAAGATCCCGAAGAGCAAGGTCAGCTACCTTCCGTTGAAGATATTTTACCCGTGTATCTCAATGAGCTACAAGAGGAAACAGTTATTAACAGGAGGATAAGGACTTTGTGATGGGGAGATGTTGATTATCTTTGAGTTGGACTCAAAGGTACAAATCAAAGTAAAGCATGATGGATAGAGATTGGAAAATTGAGGGAACTTTATCCTCACTTACTCGACAAATAAAACCAACTTTTGGTGGGCCAAAATATTCTAGTGGGAAGAGTGATCCAAAATCAATTCAGTTTTGCCTTCAGAACAAAATCCTCAAATGCAAATCAAAGTGGAAACAAGTCAACGGTCAATGGTCAATAGTCAATGCCTACATGAGTAGGAAACATGGCAACCTGAGAATGAGTCACGAGTTCTAGATGATGTTAGCAGAGAAGGTGACGTGGAAATTTGTGATTGGTTCACATAGGCCAATCTAGTGCTGACATAGGGCAGACTGGATTTGCCCAATGTTGGCATGAAATCCCAATGTGGTAGATGAGAAAGAAATTTGGCAGACTTCTAAAACTGACGAAAATCACAGGGAAGTGATGACCATTTTATTAGAGGAGATCGATGCATATCACGTCAAAACACAAGCAAGTTAACGTTCTAAATGGACTTAATGTGGTTATTAAAAAGAAGTTTAACTTCTTTGAGTTCCAGTAGGAAAATGGGAAGTGGTATCTCGCGCGCCCTAAAGGTGGTAAATGGTTTTTCTAAACGTCACATGATTAACCTTAACGTGCGACACGTAGCATGAGAAAGCCAATTTTCTCATGCACTCTTAGTCTTGTTATCACTCCAAAATTTCTTAAAAAGTTTCAAAAAATGAAATGATAGAGGTAACCACTAACCACGTTAGAGATCAGGAGCTAGCCTTCCTAATCTTAGAAAGGGATCTCTCTTTTTTGTTTAACTTTGTTTTAGTTAATTATTAGGCTAGTTATGATTGTGCTTGGGTTTTGATTTGAATTTGGGTGGTGGGATCACTTACTTAGATCAAAAGGGTTGTATTTTACCATTGGGCCATGGGGTCAAATGTCAGACAAACAAGATTTGATTAAGCTCTAAAACATAGTGTCTAGAGGGCAAGATAGATGAGTTACTACATCTCTCAACTGGTTGAAAGTGAAATGGTTTCCAATCAGATCTAGAGAGCAATTAAGGGTTCCGTAGGCCGGGTCACGAAGATAGTGAAAGAGGTCAACTGGGATGGGAGAGCAATTAAGGATTCTCAAATCCGGGTATCAGAGGAAAACATAAATGACTAACTGTGCAAAATAGAGTGTAGTTAAACAAATCCTGAGTGATATTTCCTGTTAATTCATTCAAATTTAGATAAAAATTAAGTTTATGAAACACATAAGAATGTAACAAAATTAGAAAAACAAGATACTTCACTACAATAGCTCATCTCATGAATCCTCTAGTGCAATCATTTTACTACTTGCCCTAGTCTATTGACATGAAAAGTGGTACAATCACCCTTAGGTTTAAGATCAAAATAACTCTACAAATGTATAGAAATCCACACCCAATACTTTGAAATATGAAGTATTTATACAAAAATAATTTACAAAATATCTCAAACTGCATTGAGAACTAATCTAGGAAAAGGAAATACCTTCATGCAAGAAGATAGAGACAACTATTGAACTGTTGTTTGTTGTCCCTGTTATTTAGGTTCAATTATCTTTTTTCTTTGATATTTTTCCCTTTAAGCTGCTTGGTTGTTTGGTCTTCATGCTAAATGCCATGTTTACTTATAACCTTTCATATGATACACTTTCATATAATACTCTTTGACCTTGCTGACCTGTCAATATCTTTTTACTATGCTCTTTTACTTTTTACTATACATTTATATTTTTATTGTGTATTTAATACAGTAAATCATTGAGTTTTTCCCATGTCTCATCATCTGGTAATTGGATATTGAGCATTTTTCGGTATATCTCATCTACATTTGTACACTTGGCAAAAGTTGATTTATTGACAAAAAGGTGTTTTACCTCATGCTGGAGGTAAAACAAGTTTTCAAATGTTTGATACAATACTTTTCCTGTTGGTATGCCCTTCATGGATGAAGTGTTCACCTGATCTCTAGCCACTTCCCTAATCTTCTTATTGTAATATTCCTGTGTCATTGGCTTATCATTTATAACTAAGGGATTTGGTAATCCCTTTCACCTCAAAAGTTCGAACTTAACCATGAACTTGACAATGGCCAGTTGCATGGTTTGACACTTATCCTCCAAGTTCAACATCAGATTCCTCTTAGTGAGGACTCTTCTAACTTCTAAAAATTCGTTAATTAAAAATGAACCTAGAGAACGCCTACTAGGTGTTCATCTTCCCTATATCTAGGGAATCATGGACAAAACTGCTTGGGTCCTTAAGAAGTATGATATTCCCTCAACTTTTAGGCCCCTCAACACCATTTGTAAATCCCTCCGATTGGTGAAAGATCCCATTGACCCTAAAGACATGAAGGGTGTCGACTTGATCCCTTGTTCTTGTGGGACCCCCTATATCGGGGAAGCAAGGCGCTCCATCCATCAAAGGATAAATGAACATGCAACTGACCTAAGACATGGGAGAACCAAGTATTCATTGTTAGTAGAGCATGCGGAAAATTCCAAGCATTAGGTTTGCATATAGGAGGCTAAGGTCATTGCCAAGGTTATGCAGTTCCATCACCGTAAATTCAGGGAAGCTATTGAAATTGAAAGAAGGCCTAAAAATCTCAATAGAGATGATGGCTGGAAGATCAGTAGCTGCTAGATCCCTACCCTTTCTTCTTAGTCTTGCTTTTCCTCTGCCCCCCTCACCCCTTTTCATCCTTTTCGTGCTTTCGATGTTGCCCCTAATTTTCTTGGATCCTTCTCCTTTTAGCCATGTCTTTTCCTTCCTCCTAGGGTTTCTCCTTTGGCTCAGTGGTTCACTATTGGTCCTGTTCTTGACCTTATTGTTTTTTAAAATGTGTCGCTCATTCTATTTATTTAACCAATATTCATTAATAGTTTATTTTTTTCCATAAAATCAATGTTATTTAAAAAAAAACCTTTGTTGATCCCTAGTGATTTAAATAATTAATTAAATAAGTTAATGTAATAGCCATAGAATAATATAAATAAATAAATATTTATATAAATTAAATAAATAAAAATTTAACCAATATTCTTTAATATTTTATTATTTCCATTATATCAATCCTAAGAAACCCCCTTTACCTATCCCTCGTGATTTAAAGAATTAATTAAATAAGTTATTTTAACAACCATAGAATAATATATAATAAAAATAAAATAGAATAACATTCTTGTCCCTAAGGAATTAATAAATTAATTTAATAACCAAAGAAAATCTTTCTAAAAACCCCCCTTTTACTTATCCCTAGTATATAAATCAATAAGGAATTAAATTTATTAATGAATAAAATAAAATAGAATTACTTTCGAATTTAATATAGTATTTTTTTATTTATTAGGGAGAAAATTTAATTACTATAATTATAATATTAGCTTCTATTACCTTTTGACTAAAATCAAATGGTAGTTATAATATATTATAATTTAATTACTATAAATATAATATTATTTTTAATTTTTTAACATTATAATATTATCTAGCAGTTTTTTTTATATAGCTATTGATGGTCAACCTAGTCAGCCTAGCCGTTTGGAGGATCTTCTCTCCCTATTTAATATGCAGCCATGATCTGACTCCTCAACTTGTCTTGATGATGAACCACAGTAGTTGGTTTGAAACACGTCGAAAAAGGTTTTCTACATGATTTACACCAAAGTTCTTCTTATAACTGTTATGGATCATAGTAGCCTCAATTCAACAACTGTGTTTGTCCTGTCAGGCATCTCTAGTTCTTGTAGCTCATACTTGCTCTTGGAGTTGAGGAAATGAATGATCCTTGCAGCCTCCTCTGGCATATTTCCAAGTTCTTCTTTAACTTTCTGAATGGCTTATGTAGAATGCTTTATCAATTCAATCTGTTCAAAAATAACCTGAATGGATGGCCAAATATTATTGAAAGGGTCAATAATATTAGCCGACAGTTGTTCCTTAGCCTAACCTAAAGGTTCATTGAGTGTGAGTTCCTTCTCCAGGCTTTTGATTCTCTCTGTTATCCTTGTGGCATTTTTTTGTTTTCCTCTATGCATGATTTGGGCCAATTTGTAATCTGTTTCCAGGCTGGTGACTTTCTCCTTAAGTTTGTTCATCTCAGTGGTCTGAATGGACATTTGCTCCACTGTTTTGACCAGCTTGTTTTCTTCGTCACTTGTAGAGCCTGTTGCTGTTGATCCTATTGCTGATGTACTTGGTGTAGATGTCGGTAGTCTAGTGGCCATTGGAGTAGTGGGAGCTAATGATGCTACTAAAGTAGAAGGTACAAGAGTGGTAACTGTTGGAATGATAGTTGTAGGAGCATTATCAACACTAGCTTGTTTGAGTTGTATCAAGCTATCCATTTCTTTCTCCATCTCCTTCAACTGATCATTCAGTTGCAACACTAGGTCCATCATCTCTTGATGATTGCTCTGGCTTTCCATGACCTCCTTTGTCTATGGGTGCTATGAAGGAGGCAACTTAAGTTGTTTCTGGAGGGCTCCTATGTCCTCATTCTTCTTCTTGATCAACTATTTAGTAGCCTTAATGTCACTTGGATCATGGCCAAATTCAATGACCAAGTCCTCCAATGATTTTATCATATTATCTTTGGCCTGTGAGGAGGCCTTTTCTAGCTTGAATTGGGCTGTCACATTATCTAATGAATCTTTCAGCTTAAAAAAAATCAATGGCCTTTTCTGTGAGGGTGGAGTAAATCATTTCTACAGCTTTCTTATGGAACTCTATCTAATTAATGGGTTGAACATCCATGGCCAACAACTCAATATTAGTCTTTCTGTAGTCTACCAAGGTCTTTGGCTTCTGCACAATGTGCTGGAAAAATGACGTGTGCATTTTCCCTGCTTTGATGTCAATGGCTGACATCAATCTGGTTTGGTTTGGTGGTGTAAGCTTGAGGTATTAGGCATATGTCTCTGCCTTTAACTTTTTATTCCTCATATTTATCTCTATGAATCTATCTTCGATATCCTTTTCCCTCTCTATCATCTGTGTGTTGGAGGTTGATGGCTGCTATGTTTCACCTGATGTAGGTGCTTCTTTACTTCTCTGCCTCATTGTCTCAGTGTCGGTTATTTCCTCTGAAACAATGTTCTCCTGCTGTGACAGGATTCAACTTGGGCTTCTTTCTTGGCTCAAACAGCTCATTAGTAGTCTCCATGGCAGAGATGGATGCCTATTTCCTATTCCTCTTTAGATTCTTCTCCTCATTGGTTGAGGTCTATAACATAGGATGAACATTCATTGGTTCTCCTATTTCTAGAACCTGCAGGAAAGAGCTCTGGTCAATTTGATTTTCTAAATCAATCAGTGTGTTCTCAAGATCCACAACTGTGTTGTCCATATCAATCAATGTGTTCTCCACCCACTCAGATTGGTTGGAAAACTGTTCAATGTTTGGCCTTGGGTGGTGGATCTAAGGTGCCATTTTGACCTTAAGTCTCAACTTGTTTATGACCCCATGAGGGTCATACTTCCATATGAAGCTTTTTTTGAATTTCATCTGCTGTATTAACCCATCGACCTCTGGTCCAGGTCTCGATTATTACAAATGAATGGGCCCAATTGGTTTTTCATCTTGAACTAGGTTTTCTTCTTAGCAGGTAAGAAGTGGACCTCATTAGAATTGATGATTTGTCTGAAATACTCAAGAGAAAATATCCTCATAGGGAGGTATTTTGGCAATTTATAAGGGGATAACTGGCAGCCATAAATTCTAATCTCAGTGTGGTTCTTGTAGAGGTACCAGTCTCTGACGTTGCTATTCTTTGCCAATTACAGCACTCTCTTGATGTCTTGGATGATTCTAGGTTGAGTATCAGAAGTTAGCATGTTCATGACTGGGTACACAAAGGAGTCTATGAAGTCTTTGTAGGTGAATGTCATGGAAAAATTATAGACCAAGGGTATCTAGTAGACCACTGATCTCTCCTTTCCCCTAGTGTCTAACTTTTGGATGCTCACAGGAAAATTATCTATCTAGTAATACAAAAACATATAAAACAACACTAAAGAGTATTTGAAAACCCTTTCAGTGAGAAGTCTTTTGAATTGTTCATGCATTCCGTCTTCAATGAATTGAGCATAATCATACATGATAGCAGGAGGCTTGCCTGGAGTAAAAATGGACAGGAAGTTCAGGATGACCTCATCCACATGTTCATCTAATGTGTATCCTAAAATTCATGAGAGCATGATGATTATGTGTATGCTAGTTTATAAGAAAATGGTGGAAGCATAGGTTGGGGTATCCATATGAGTATGGTGCTCTTCAATGATAAAATTCTAGAAAATTTACTTGATTTTCACCTGGTCTAATGTGGCATATAAGTCCAATAGGTTTCCAATGGTTAGAGGAGTCTGATTAGGGCTAGATTGGATTTGTAGAATTTTGTTGATTGACTCAGGTGTAATGGTGAATAACAATTGTTGATCTTGGGTAACAGTAGCCCTTTGGCTAGGGATATAATATGCATGACAAAAATGTACAATATCTAGGAAAGGGTGAACTTCTGGGAATGTGTATTTGGGTAAATTGGATTCTCAAAAGTTTATGTCATTTGCATGGTTCAAAAATCTGTCCTTACTCCAATAATGGGGATCTAAAAGGTGGGTTGGAGTTGGAGTGTCTTTTATATGGAAATCCCTATCTTCTAGGGCCAAATGGTCAATGTCCAAGTGAGGGTTGACACAGGTCTGACATCTAGAGAGGTCTAGGCGGCCATGTTTTGGGGAAAGGTGTGGATTGGGCTTGCATAGAATGTATAATTGAAGCTTGAACAACTCTGGTGGAGTGAAATGGTAGTTTGCAGGTCGGAAAAGAGGGGTTTGGGTACTTAGCAGGGAAATAATCTCAATTTAGGGAAAGTCAATTAAATTCAATCAATTTAACATTTGAATTCACTGTGCATTTTTAACTTTGAGAGGGTCATTCTGGTTTTTTGTCCAAACACCTAGAAATGGTGGTATATGTTGCAACTGGTTCCAGTGGTGGTTGCAGAGGGTACTTTGGCTTCTGTTGTGCATTGGATGGCTAAATTGGGCATCTGAAGTGTGTTCAAGAGGTTTCTGGTGGTCAAATTTGGTTGTAGAAACTCAGGGTTGCACAGGAAGGCTTAGGAAGCTTGCTTAGAGCGAATGAGAAAAAAGGGTGAAAATGAGCCTTTTTGGCGTTTTAACTGGCAACGGTTAGAATTTGGCACATAATTCCATAATGAATAGTGATGATTTTGGCTTTTAGTAGAGAGGCAGTATTAAGGCTCATCGAACTGCTTTTGGCCATCGAGTGGTATTTTTACGAGAGCATGTGAATTAGCATGGAGATGCCATGTAACCAAAAGGGGCCCAAGCAAAACTACCCATTTCTTGTGTTCTCGAGCAGATAAAGGTCAGAGATCAGGAGCGTGCGATATGGCTGTGTGCCGTCAGATATGGGGGTGGAAGATCAAACGAGTTCCATGTGGTGGAGATGCAAGAAGGGAACTTGGGCGGAGATCTATGGGGCCCGGGGGGTTAATTAAAAATACTTGTAATTATTTAATGAATAAGTTGGGGTTAAATATAATGAATGGTTATGGAGCGGGACCTGGGTTAAATGGCGTGGCATTTTTTAAACACACTAGGGTGGTGGGTTAAAAGGGATTATATAGGGAAAATTGAATTTGTGCAATTAATTAAATAAAGTTGTTGGAGAGGCAAATCCCCTCTACGGATAGAGGCGATCCCTACTAGCCCAGAGTGGGTCTAGCAACAATCAGTCAATGCTACTATGCAAGTTCCTAATTGCAACTAAAAGGTAGGCAAAGAACACCTACTTGGATTCCAACGCTGTTGTTGGATGAAGAGATGCCACCTTCGCTCCTTCGCTCTGGCCGGTCACGATCCTCCGCGATCTCTGCGAATAGATACCTGCACACACAAAGAGAAGACAAACACAAGCATGAAATCTAATAAAAGCAATTATACATCAGTCAGAAAGGATGTAATTCACATTTAACCATTGCAGAGACAAATGAGAATGGAACAATAATAGTAGTCATCTATTATTAATCAAACAGAGAAGAGTACAACCAAATGTTCTGACGTCGGAATCCTTCTCAGGAGGGGCCAGTCAGCAAGTCTCTTAAGCATTCACCTTTGGAAATGATTCTCCCAAGACAAGAAACTCTCTCTCTCACACAAGCAACATAACAAAACCTTCCCTAAGCTATGAAACACTTCCACACTTATCACACCAACTACCTATAGTAGCAGCAATCTGAGCACAATGAGCTCCACACAATCCAAGCTATTCCAAACTAGCTGCTCATGGTAATGGTAGAGGTTTATATAGGAGAAGGAGCCTCCTTGAATGATGGAAGGATGAGCTTATCTTCAAGGGAAGTAGTTGCAAAGGGTCGAACAGACATGCCATAGAAGGGAGGCGATACTCACAAGGCCAACAACCAAGTCTGGAGTTATCTGGAAGGCTGGCTGTTGGAACAAATTCGCCCAAACTGGATCAGCGCGGGTGCATAACCGGGTTGGCACGCTGACGTCGCAAGGCAATAACGGTCAAGTTGTTGTCAGCGCGGGTTAATAAAAGCAGAGGCTGTGCTGGTCATGAAATTCGATCAACGCGGGAAAGTCGTGTGCTTCCGCGCTGGCAGCGCACGCGGTCTGTTATGAAGCGCCAGTCATCACGGGTATTTTAGAAACAGACGCGCTGATGAGGAAAACTTTAGAAAAGTGGGTTTTTGGCCAGTTCAGAAGGCATGAACTTGATTATTGTGAATTCCTGACACAGTAGGGTGACTGACAGGGAGACAGTGACAAATTACTGTGTAACAGATGCCCCCTAAAGCATGAAGACCGAGAGAGTGGGAGGGGTGAAATGCTTTACAAAACGTGCCGTACTGGCACACCACCAGGAAGGACCGAATATCTCTGATAATCAAGTACATGCAGTCTAGGCATGGGCGCAGCCATCCGAAAGACATGCGAAAAGGTCTGTGGAATGGAAGCAGCCACCCAGCTAAAGAGACTAGAATAATGATAAGGTATGGTCGCAGCCATCCATGAAGACTCAGGTATGGGTGCAACCATCCATTAGTGAGTCATGTAATGATCATCCACAAAATCGCAACCTGGATCATAACAGACAGAGATCCAGGGTCTTGTGCTCCGTCCCGACCCGAACAAAGTACAAGTCCAAGCATGTGAATACATGAGCTGAAGTCGAACATGCATGAACATCGTCTGATTACCAGTCAATGATGAAAACTGTTAACAGACGCGAGAGGTACCACCAATAATGACAATGGTCCTCAAGGTACTATAGGTACAATCCGCGGCGTGTGAATCAATGAGTTGGTGTCGAACACCCGCAGAATCATTCGATCGAAGGCCAATGATGAAAACCTCGCGTCGAACACGAAGAACCTGCCATTGAGGCATGCAGGCTCTAAGGCACCCGAAGGGAGTCTCTAAGTCACCTTCCCGGATAATGAGTTGAAGTCGACAGGAGGTGACCTTGATCGAAGGTGGGCCATGATGTTTCCCACATCATCGACACGAGACAGAGGTAAAAATGATTTGTGTGAGATAACAAATGAGGTTGTATTATTGCAGAGGTCAACTTCTCTCGAACATATTGGCGGCACAACAGTGGATTTGGCAGTATTTGACATCAAATGAGCAGAGGGTATGATGACGAGGCAATGAGAAAATGAGAGGTCAAATAGGATAACCCGCACCCACGGAATTCAGTTGTGACATGAAATGAGAAATCCCCACCCGACACAAATGCAGACCAGTGCCATGTTCAAGAGCGACATACTGCTGACACGACAATTACAGTTCCATTTTCCCCACCATTTCTGGCAGGTACCCCGGTTATTTTTGGATGACAAGCTTGACGGGGATAGCATATGCTTGAAGAGTGTCATTTCGACGATGCCCGATGTCATCAAGTGTTTAACGAGCCTGACAAAGGAAAAACTCGGCATCTTTTCTTGTTTAGAGAGTCTGAAAAGACAGCGGAAAAGGAAACTCCAGGGGGGTCCTTTTTCGTAAAGTTGTGTCTCTCGAGCCCGAAAAAGTATAAAACAATGCTCGAAAGAACCGCCCGACCATTACGATCGAGGAGTACTTTTCGTAAATAGTGCCTTCGACCCGAAAAAGTAAAAAAGCGGTCGGAAACACGTCGTTTTAGAGCCAATAACGAGTGCGAAATGACAAACACCCGGCAATATTTTTAAGTTACACGGTCGGAAAAAGAGCTTAAAACGACCGCCTCTCATTCCCTTTAACGAGCCGAAAGGAAGCTCGGTAATCTTTTCTTGATTTATGTCGGAAAAGAGCTCAAAGACAACATTTTTGGGACCAAGTATACGAAAAACTGCTTACGACCATGCCGGGTACCTGAACTTGCACAAGAACACCACCCGCATAAATCTGTTCGACATGTGTAAAAACATATTAAAACATGCATAAAGGCATAATACAGTGACATTAGTGCTAAATCCATGGCGAAAACACGACAAAAACCCACATTGACAGGAAATTATAGCAAATTATGAGTTTTTTACCATAAATAGGGGGGTAAAAGTCATTTTTAACCATTGTTACCATTTTGGATCGTGAAGAACGTGGAGGAGCTGAAAATTTGACGGAGTGATTTCCAGCCCGTGAGGACACCATTCATCCGGCAGCTTCTTCCAGGTAGGTTCTCCTCTCCCTGCGTTTCATTTTGAGCATTTTTTTGAGCAATTCCGTGGTGGAATGTGGCCCTATGGGCGGATTTTTTGAGCGTTGATGCGCTCTCGGTCAGCGTGGGTTTCCCGCGCGGGACCGCGCTGATCGACTTATCTTTACACGTACCACCTCTTGGGTCAGCGCGGAAAACACGTGTGCTTCCGCGCTGACCCAAGGAAAAAACAAAGGGGCGCCATTTTCAGCGCGACTGTTTTAAAAACAGTCGCGCTGGCGCGGAAAAATTTGATTTTTAATAAAATGGACGTTCAAACTTCCACAATTAGCACTCTAATGTTTTTTCATGGTCTTGCAAGGCAAAATGTCTTTTGTGTGGCAAGAGAGATCTCATGATGACGAGGATATAGTGGTTTATGCACTTGCCGAATGCCGAAATGCAATGCAGGCATGCGGTTTCCTGAAATTCTTCCTGACCCCGTGCCTGAGGGCGCAACCTGACTTACTGGAGTTCCTAATCAGAGCTTGGAACCCTGTAGATGGGAAATTCAGAATCCGTGGTGAGGATATCGAGTTTGACTCCACGGACATTTAATTTTTGACTGGATTGTCACGCCGGGGTCAGATGCCCATTCTGGAGGGGCAGCGACCCAGCGGTGAGACACTGGACCAACTGATGGCTCGAGTATGCCCAGGAGCCGCGAAAACACAGAGTGGGAAGGTTGGTATCCCGACAGTGCGAGACATGCCTCTTCGCACTATACTCTTCCTAGTGACACGAGCAGCGGGTTCTTTGGCCAATCATGAGGCCTCGAAGAACCAACTACTGCTAGCTTTGGAGTGCCTACAGCCCACCATTTTCAACTGGGCGACCGTTGTGACTAACATCATGAAGAGGCAACTAAACAACTGTCGTTGCGGAGAGACGAAGCAGTTTGCATATGGGTCGCTTCTACTTCCGCTCATGCTGGAGCAGGTGCCAGCTTTACAGTTACAGACCATGGCCGTGGATCCACCTAGAGGTCCTCGGGAGACGAGGGCCAGCCGATGGGCCCGTGTCATGCCACGTGGAGGTGGAGGCCGCCCAGTATCTTGGGGAGTGTATTTCAGAGAGTGGCTGGATCACCAGGTTGTCATCGTGGAGGACTGGCCATATGCTGGCATGGACTTCCGCAACGATCCTGACATGCCACTGCGCGCAGGAGAGCATTGGGATGACGGAGGTATGATACTTGATCTCTTTTCAATATTTTTTAATATTTTTTGGTTTTTCATGTACATGTCTTAATAAATGTCACTGTATGCAGATGTGGGACCCGTGAGACCCATTGGCCTAGCCCCAACGGCACGGAGAGAGGGGCAAGGAGCTGGAGCCCTGGTCTTAGTTCCTACAGGAGTGGATACGTCGGAGACTGTGGCTCGCAACCTTGAGGGTTTGCTGGAGGGAGTGCCAGATTACCAGGGGGTCCAGGAGGTCCCTATAGAGCATCAGATCCATACAGTGGAGGTGGCACCCAGGATGCACCGCCTTTTGAGGCGGGTGGCACGAGCACCTGTATGCTACAGAGAGCATAACCCAGCACAGTAGTCGCCTAGGTTTACTTCCACTGATGTTTTGAGAGACATATGTCTCGGATGTACTGAGGAAAGTGATTCCATTTTTGACATATACACTTATTTTTTAGCGCCTTAGTGCACCACACGACATATATATATACATACCGATTTTTGGATGGATCTTGTTACATATGATGATGTTTTGTTTATGCTATGCAAATGTTCAGTACAAATGTAATCTTATGTATGAATTGCACAAGACATGACCCATGTATTTTAATGTTTTAAATGCAAGCTTAAAAGCACACACGGCACGCATGCAAACTATGCTTGGGAAATATCTTATTTACATATGCTTTACTCTATGGTCTTATTATGCTTTCTATGTTTTCTTGTATGATGTTTATCTATTTCGCAAATGTCTGTCTAACACATGATTTGCCAATGCATCAGTCAACGTGTTTAATCGTCTCGGAATATGTTGATATGTGATATAGTCAAAATTCCTTTCTAACAATCTGACACGTAGATACAACCTTAGGATGCGTTGGTCTCTGACGGAATATCACCCGTTGAGTTGATGAACGACAAGCTGGGAGTCCAGGTTTACCATCATTGCACGAATGCCGAGATCAACTGCTTCGGCTAGTAGCTCAATTACGGCACTGTATTCGGCAACATTATTAGTGGTACGACCGAGGCAGACTCCTTGAAGATCTAGCAACTCTCCGTGAGGATCATAGATTGCCCACGCCGCAGAGGTTAAATTGCAAGTACCACAGCAGGCGCCATCAGCGAAACCGACATAAGGTGTACTAGACATCTGCACAAGAAGGAGAAAACACAATAAGAGGCAAAAACGCCTTCACACTAAAGCAAAACATGAAATCATGCACACAAAACACACTAAACACGCGTATGTACAAACTGAGTGCACGAAGTCATGCATAATATTTCTTCAAATAAAGCCCGTTGTGGGGCTTGTCAAGAGGATTTCCTTCGTAATCAATCAACTCATATGCGCCCTTTTGTAAAACTCTCTTCACGATATAGGGACCTAGCCACATGGATTCGAGTTTTCCTGCCCCCAGCTTATCTTTAGCTTGATCATAGAGCAGCACTAGATCTCCCTCAATGAAGGAACGAGGATGAATATTATGGTCAAAGTGAGCGTTGACTCTCTTCTTTTGTGCTTCGATAGCAAGAGAAGCTAAACGACAGGTCTCGTCTAACCGTTCTAGGTAAAGAAGCCGTTACTCCACCGGAGTGGTGTTTGGAAGCAACTCGACAGCTAATTTCAACGAAGGAATCTCACACTCGACGGGAAGGGTGGCCTCCAGTCCGTAAACCAACTGAAATGGAGTGAAACCGGTGGCGTCCTTCACAGAAGTCCGGTAGGCCCACAAGGCAGGGAACAACATCAGATGCCAATTAGACCTATGCGTATTGATGGTGCGTTGAAGCATAGTGATCAAAACTTTGTTCACGGCCTCGACTTGACCGTTGGATTGTGGATAGTACGGTGTTGAACTATCTTGACACAAGCCTAGTTGGGTCGTTAGTTCCGTCATCATATGATTACGGAAATGCTTTCCGTGATCTGTGACGATAGCCTGAGGGACTCCGAAATGAGTAATAACATGATTAAATAAAAACTGCGCCGCTGTGTAACCGTCTTCGTTTAATGTAGGCATCGCTTCGGCCCACTTGGTGAAATAATCCACGGCAACGATGATATACCCATACCCCCCAGCCGAACGAGGGTTACAGGACGTATAATCGATGCCCCATTTGGCAAATGGACCTACGGTGACAACAGGGTGCAGTGGTGCAGGAGGAGCACGCATTTTCCGGTGGTATACTTGGCATTCATGGCATGCGCGAACGGCAAGAATGCAATCTTTGAAGATAGAAGGCGAGAAGTAACCAGCACGGAGAATTTTCTGGGCGGTAGCATATCTGGACATGTGACCGCCACAAGCACCAGAGTGGCAGTCATTCAACACCCGCTCAGCCTCCTCGAGAGTCAAACATCGGCGGAGAACAGAATCAATGCCGATGCGGTACAGGGTATCGCCCAAAATGCGATAGGGTTGAGATTGGTGACGAATTCGTCGTCGAGCATCTTTCGATACATTTGGACGGAAGGAAGATGTCTGCAAATATACGATAATGTCCCCGTACCACGGGTCGAGGGTGCTGATGAGAAACAATGTTTCATCTGGGATATGCTCCTCCGAACGAGATGGTGCAGAGTGAGATGGTAAGGAACAGAGCAGTTCAGCAAAGACCAGAGATTTCTTTGACTTGGCCGCAGTGAATTCCAAGTCGAACTCTTGGAGGATTACAATCCACTTCGAGTATTTGCCTCCCAGCAGTTGACGCGACAAAATGTAGGTCATGGGGTTGCAGTCAGAGATCACGGTCGTTGTGCGCAACAGGATATAATGCCGGAATCGTTGGACGGCGCAGACAGCTGCCAATGCCAACTTCTCGACATATGCGTAGCGAGTTTCCGTATCCAGAAGGTTGCGACTAAGATAATAGATAACGTGCTCGGTGCCGGCATCATCATCCTGCACTAGAACCATGCTGATGGTGGTGTCAGCGGCAGCTAGATAGAGAGTGTAATCACGGTGGTAGTTCGGAGGTCTTCAGAGCGGAGCTGAGACAAGAAGGTCTTTAAGGCGGGCGAAAGACTCCTGGGCGATAGCATCCCAACGAAAGGGTGTGTTTCGCTTTAATAACCGTGTGAAACCCTTAGCCACCTCGGCATAATTCGGAATGAATCGTCTGAGAAAATTAGCTTTACCCTGCAAGCTCTGCAATTGCTGCAAAGAGGCAGGGGGAGGAAGATTCAAGATGGCCTCGACTTTGAGGGGATCCAGACGGACGCCTTCCCGGGAGACGATGAACCCGAGTAGTCGGCCAGATTCTACGCAGAAGACACACTTATGCGGATTGAGTCGAATACCGTAGTGTCGACAGCGGAGAAAAATTTCGCGTAGATGAGATGGATGGTCCTGACGCTTAGCTGAATGAGCTGGGAGGTCATCCAGGTAAGGCTGTACGATGTGTCGAATATCATGAAAAGCATATGACATCGCACGCTGGAAGGTGGCACCGGCATTTTTGAGACCGAAAGGGAGCTTCTTATAGGCGAAGGTGCCCCAAGGACAAATGAAAGTTGTCTTATGCTGGTCTGCGGGGGCTATGTTGACCTGGTTATAGCGAGAGAAGCCGTTCATAAACGAATAAATCTCACTTCCTGCGCAGTCATCAATAAGCTGATCAATGAAAGGCGTAGGAAAGTTATCTTTTGGACAGGCACGATTGATATCGCAGTAGTCAACACAGACCTAGATAGTGCCCTGTGTTTTCTTCACAGGGACTATATTGGACACCCACTCCGTGAGGGGGATGGCATAGATAAAACCAGCTCGAAGAAGCTTCTCGACTTCGGCCTTGATGGTTGTAGCCTTTCGAGGGTGCACTAGACGTAAGCGCTGACGAACAGGCTTAGCATCTGCATAAGTAGGTATTTCGTGCACCACAATACTAGGGTCGATGCCGGGCATTTCCTCGTAAGACCATGCGAAGACATCACGGAATTCACGAAATAAAGCAGTATAGAGTTGAACTTCCTCAGGAGTGCATGTGACTCCAATGAAAATATTCTCGACAATCCCTGGTTTGACAGAGATGTCGATAGGCTGGGTTTGCGTGATGTTACCCATATTTCCCTCCGAAGACACTTGATATAGCTGAACAGGTGTTTGGAGGGGCGGAGATGGGACACATGAAGCAAACCGCTCGAGACATGCGACCATTTCCGAATGTGGAGGGAGAAACGAAGAGCGATGGTGGTGATCTGACCAAGGGAGCTCTTTGAGAGACATAGTCTCTATGATGGCCTCATCGGAGGGAAATGTTTCCTTCAGGGGATCCGAAGTGGCCTCATCACCCAGCCAAGGGAAATGATCATATGAATCGGGAACACTGCTTAGAAAAGCAGGTTCCGGAGGGGGATCCGATGCAGTGACAATCTCGATGTAGTTGAGCTCGGCAGGACTGAACGGCATCATATCACCCCAAGAGTCTTCCTGATTCAAGGGAGGAAAAACCCATGGATCAGAACGTACTGAAATCATGTTAACAGGGGCGCGATTCGGAGGTGGGAGGGGAAAGACTCCCATTAAGGAGGGATCTTTGAACAGTCCGGCACCCACACTCACTAATGACTTGGAGGTATGCTCCACAAACGGCACATTACCTTCAGAAGAAGAAGCAAAAAAGGACAGCTGGTCCACCGTGACGATCCTCCCCTGATGAGGGAAGCGAACAACACGGAACAAGGAGGACGCCACGGCTTGCATAGCGTATGTCCAGCTTCATCCAAGGAGGATGTTGTAAGTGAGATTAGCGTCAACAACTTCAATCTCTACCTCTACGGTTTTCCCTTCTAAAGAGATAGTCAATCGTGGGAGGATACCATATGGACGAGATTCTCTTCCATCGAAAGCTTCCAGGGTCGTAGGAGACTGGCTCAAAGCAGGAGAACCAATAGCCTTCCAGCAAGCAACAGACATGATGCAGGTTGAGGCACCCTCATCAATGACTGTACGATGAATCGTTTTGCCATTGATGAGGACCTCTATAAGGAAAGCCACTTGGTGAGGCAATCTCTGTGTGAAACCCTCGAGATCAAAAGAGATTAAATCCGAATCTGTCGGGTCGATGCCACCAATGGCTGATAGCAAGGACTTCCTCTGGGAGGGGCAGCTCTGGAGGACTTCTAACGCGGACATAGCAAACGGAGCCTGAGCTAAGTCCTCGACAATGCTATAGTGCTGGGCAGCATGAGCATTGGGGTTATAAGATGACTTCCTGAGTACACCTTTGGGAGGGGTTCTGGGGATCGTCTCATTGCTAGGTCGTTCGATGTGAAGGGGACCAGAACTGGACGGAGGAGCGCTGGAGGGAACCTCCGGCTCTTTCCCGGCTTGAGATGGATAATCTTTCGCTCGAGTTGAAACATGGATGGGGATCGTTCCAACCATGAACACTTGAGAACCGAACGAGGAAGAGGATTGAGACGGATCTGCCACCATTTGGGTCTGCTGAGAAGGGAAAGGCTCTTTAAGCACAGCAGGAGGCCCAGGAGCACCTTTCAAAAGTCGACTAACTTCGGATCGCCTTGGGCAATCCTTGGTATAGTGATCCTCATCGCAGATGAGACAAGGATACTTAGGTTTTCGCTTAGCTCCTTCCTCGGAGGGAGGTTTAGGGGGATCCTACTTGGGCTGTCCAGATTTATCTTTAGCTTTCCCTTTCTTTTTCCCTTTTGAGGATTTGTCCACCGTGGTGGACTGAACGACGTTTACCTCGGAGGTACTCCCAGAAATTGATTGGCCCTGAGAAGCATTTTCGTTAGAGGCGTTCTATTTCTGCTTCCCAGGGTTCGCGGCCAATTTCTTTGATGACGAATTCACAGAACCAATGACTCCATCAACAGAAGGCTTTGGTGGAGCCTTGGGCTATCCAGGTGTCACACGGAATCTGTCAAGGGTGCGGACACGACTGACCTTCCTAGAAGTCTAAGACATTCTAATGACAAACAAGACAAAATGGAGTGATCTTTCTCTAAATACACCTTTTACAACATGAAAACTACAAGTGTTTAGGCTTACCTTATTCCAAAACGCTGTTGTTGAAGTCCGTTCTTGACGATCCGGATGAGCTCCTCCTTCAAGTCAATTCCTGCAACCACAAACAATCAAACAATTACCAAGCACTTGCATTTCATATAATAAAACATATATTCAACATGCAGACCAAGGAACACATGAAATAACTCATTAACACAAGCTATTGAGAAAAATAAACCAGTTTGTATTAATAACGAAACAAAGAAACTCTTACAACCTGGCCTTGGTGTTGTGCAAGTTCCTCCCAGGGTCCATCAAGGGTTTTCCTCTACTTTGACAAAGCTCACCCTCTCCCAAGTAGAATCAAGTGAAGACAATCTCTCCTCACAAAGGCTCTAATGGAAGACCTAAATCCTGCAGCATTTACCCAAAGAAAATGTATAGCTCCAACCTCCTCTCCTTCTGGCTCAATGCCTTTATTTATAGTGCTGTAAAGAGGTTATTCAGGTCCACTATCAATGGGATCATCCCCCTCTATGGGTGGGATAGCTCCCTTATTGATGGGATAAGTTCCCCTTTAATAGAGATACATGAACCAACTGGAGGCGCATCCATTTCATCAAACCGACCTCTAGAATGTTCTAGAAGTAACCACAAGTAACTTTTTCAAGATAAAACTCGCGCATTTTGCCTTTTACAGAGGGACGCACCTGTCCCTTAACATACAGAGCGTCCATGGACGCAGATTTTGTGAACATGGTCAGCGTCCCCGCAGGTAAGGCTAGAGAGAACCTGCGACCCCAGAGATAAACATAGTTTTTACAAGACTTTCTCTCTTCTTTGAGTTTGAGATGGATAACAGAGGCATGAGACTTGCCTAAGAGGGTAGCATGACTGTTGATTTGAGCCATACTAACTGTAAGTAGTCAAGGTGACATTTTTTAGTGTAACAGATTGCCCCCTAAAGTGCGAAGCCTGGAATAGAATAGGGTTTTGTAATTCTAGGAAGGGTGAAGCGCTTTATCATTTCAAGGATTGCCTTGTGGATGGCCTGGTTGGAACCTGCAATTTTCAACACAAAATACATGGATAAGATTATATCATCACTGAGGTAGGCATTCCCATACTCAGATTCAAAACTTTAACTAATGGACTAACTATTCTGATACAGGAATGATCTTGCAGTACATCATTTTTATAGACTTTTGTAGACACAGTATGGACGCAGCCATCTGTTTATGATTAGTCTACATAGATAATGAATACAAAACTCCTCGCAGCCTGGATGGTAGAAACTAGATCCAGGGTCTTCACTTCTACTTCCCGAATTGGTACGATTCTAGCCATGTGATTAAATGATTCGATGTCGAACATGGTAGAAACCACTTGATTACCAGTCAATGATGTAAACTGTTAACAAGCGTGAGAGAAACCACCAGTAATGTCAATGGTTCTCAAAGTACCAAGCACAACCCGTGAAATGTGAATAGATGTTTTGATGTCGAACACTTCACGGAATCCTCTGATCGAAAGTCAATGATGTAAACTGACGTCAAAGGCGAGAAACCTGCCATTGATGCATGCAGACTTCAAGGTACTGTCGATTCCTAAGTCATCTTTCTAGATAATGTGTCGATGTCGATAGAAAGCGACCCGTTGCAGGCAAGCCCGCAACACGAAATCATTGTTCAAGTTGAAGAAATGTTGCTGTAAGGACTGACTCAGGGATGGTCAAATGGATGACAAGTATTTTGCAGATGAAAGTTTTTGCTTGCAGACCTCTTGAACACATAACGACACAACAGATGGCTTGGTGACGAATAACTCAAAGTTAACCCCTGGAACCCGGTTAAAGACTTTCAAAGTGATTTGGTCAACTGTGAGGTAAAAGATTTCCCAACCCAGGTGAATGAAAAGTGTCGTGTTCAAGAGCGGTAATAAAGTTTCTTCTGAGACAAAAGGTGACAAATAGGTTCATTCTTCTCTTTTTTCCCCCACCATTTCTGGCAAGTACCTCTTTATTTTTAACAAGCTTGAGGAGGATAACATATGCTTGATTATAAGCTCATCCTTCGGACGAGTCCAACCTAGTTTAAATTCGAACCCTAGGAAGGAGTGGTTCGTTCCTGTTTGTAATTGAACAGGTCCTCTACTGTAAAAGTTTAACGAGCCCAGTATAGGAGAAACTCGGCGTTTTTCAATTTTAGAGAGTCTGAAAAAACTAAAGGAGACTCCACGTTGAACTTTTTCGTATATTTGTGTCCCTCAAGCCCGAAAAAGTATAAAATAATACCTGGGGGAACCGCTTGATCTTGCGACCAAGGAGTACTTTCATAATAGTGTCGTTAACCTGAAAAGTAAAAAGCGATCAAGGACACGTCGTTTTATTTCCTTATCGAGTTCGAAACGACAAAAACCCGGCAATCTTTTCCTGATTTTGCGGTCAGAAAAGAGCTAAAAGGGGACCGTCTTTTAATTCCGTTTTAACGAGTGAAAAAGAAACACTCGGCGATCTTTTCATGTTTTAGGAGTCAGAAAAGGGCTTAAAAGATGACTCTGAAATTTTGTTTGTGAAAAATTACAATTTCCCTCGAAATCCCTTTGTCCTGCACAAAAGCGACACATTACTCATACCTGTTTAAAATAGGCAAAAATACATTCAAAAACATCTTTTCATGGTAAAAAATGAACTAATTCATCCAAAAAACCTATAAAAAGACCTTTTACCATGTCATTTTTACCGTTTCACTGTTGAGGTTGAAAAAGGAGCTTTTGACAAGAAACTTCCCGTGGTCGCTGCGGAAAATCTGACCGTTGGAATCGAACGCCGTCTCATCCAGGTATTTTACACATCCTACTCTGCATTTCTATCCGTTTAGAATCAATTTTTAGGTTTTAGTTTCATTTTTTGGGGGGGTTTTGGTTTTGGAATGCGCCTCTCGGCGGACGCAGGTGCCCTTCGGGTGACCTGCGTCCCCCGACTTTTTCTCATACGGGAAAACGGTCGGAAGACGCAGCCCGCCTTCAGGCCAGCTGCGTCCGGGCGCCCTGTGCTACAAAGCCGGGGTGCGTCCTCCGAGAAACGCGCATTTCAAAACCCCAACTCTCTCAAAAAACCACCAAAAATTCCCAAATTAATTTCTAATTGCTATTTTTGATATGCAGGGCATTAATCATGTTAGACTGGAGAGAAAGAGAGCATGTAGAGGAAGATGAAGCTGCAATAAATCATCAACCTTCCCTGGATGCCCTAAGAGCATGCGGATTATACAAATATTGGACCATACCGGGCATGAGGGGCCAGGTAAGATTCTTGGAATGGCTGGTTGAGCGATGGAACGTACAAGAACAATGCTTTTACATAGGAGGGCACCAGCTCGAGATAGAGCCCTCGGATGTATACTTTCTCACTGGCTTGCCAAACAGAGGTGAGCAACTCAGTCTTGCGGGGACTAGGCCGGGTGGCCAATCCCTTGATAGTCTCCGCGAGAATTGGTGCACACCTGGGGCTCACCATTCAAAAGGCATAGAGATAAAACACATCACTCTACCGGAACTCAAAGTCATAGCGTTCACGGTTACCAGAATTTGCGGCGCGGCCGCTTTACACATTGCTTCCGGATCCCAAATGCGGATGGCAATTGACTGTTACCAAGGCACCATTTTCAACTGGTGTGAAGCTGTGTCGGCTCATATGAAGAGCCAACTGACCAAGGCAAAGAACGGACGACTAAAGACTTTTGGATATGGGCCTATAGTCGTGAGCTTTGCCTTGGAGAGAATTCCAATGCTGATCCCTCAGCAACTCACTGTTGATATCTTGGGTCCTCAGCAGCCAAAGCTGATACGATGGGTTGCGGTGATGGCCCGGCATCCTGACGAGGGCGCGACAGTAGTTCGATTCTCAGATAGTTATTTTGACTGGTTAGAGGGCCAGCTTTTTGTGATACAGGACTTTCCGTATGCCGGAATGGATTTCAGAGGTGATCCGGACATGGTTCTTCCACAGGGAGAACAATGGGACGACAGAGGTACTTTTTATTTTCACAAGTTTTCTAGTTATGTATTTTTTGTATTTTTTATATATATCGTCTCAAAACTAATAGTAAACTTTTTCAAAATGCAGATGTTGGTCCACAGCGTCCAGCCAACCTCCGGCCTTATGATAGACTACATCCAGCTGCACCGGTACCGGCCCCACAGGATGCGACAGCAGAAGTACTAGCTGAGTTGGAGCATGATCTAGAGCGTCTCACGGCAGATATACCTGAGACTACTATGGACGACATTCCTATCAGGCTTCAGCGCTTCGTAGTCGCGGTCCCTGGACCGTTTAGGAGATTTTTGCGTAAGGTAGCCCGCGCAGTGGTGTCGTACAGAGAGCACCACCAGTGATTGACTAGTCACTTTTGTAGTCACATGTGACATTTTTGACTTTTTGTACTATCATTTTGCCGATCATAAGGTGTTTTAAACCTATGATCGAAGACGATGTATATATTTTTTGACACACTTCTATCTATATATATCACTATTACCGGCTTATCTTGTTTAACATATGTGATGAAATGTTTTTAAATTTACTTGCATGATTATCGTAAATGTCTGTCCAACATTCGAGAAGCAATTGCATCTGCTAATGTATTCAAAGACCTTGGAATATGTTGATATTCAATGTAATCAAATTCACGTTCCAAGAGACGCACTCTCAAAAACAACCTTAATAACACAGGATTTCTAATGGCATAAACTCTATTAAGCTGTAATACAACAAGTTCAGAATCTAACCTCACTATCAAACGTCGAATTCCAAATGAAATAGATTCGGATAATAATTCAACCACTGCACTGTATTCTGCAATGTTATTCGTTGTTTGACCGAGGCTTACCCCATGCATAGAAACTAACTCGTCAGAGGGCGAATAGATAACCCAAGCTGCGGAAGAGATATTCCGTGTATTACGACAAGCACCATCAGCAAATCCAATGTATGTTTGGAGAGGCGTCGACATCTACAATATCAAGAGTAAAACCAAGATAAGCCAGAATAATGACGAAAAACCACACTCTCTAAGCTAAGCACACTGACTAAACTAACACACTTGCTAGCTAGAAAGGAAATCTAACCTATCTAAAAATTTCTCCATACCCATCATTTTAAGCATAATACCTCTTTAGGTAAAGTCCATTTCTGGGTTTACCCAAAGAGTCCCCATCAAAATCAACTAACTCATAAGCCCCTTTTGCTAGCTTTCGCTTTACAATGTAGGGCCCATGCCACATGGGAACGAATTTTCCGGCACCTAGCTTATCGTTAGCTTGATCATATAATAGTACTAGGTCTCCTTCCGAAAAACTTCGAGGGGTTACATTTTTATCGTACTGAGCTTTCATTCGTTTCGCGTGAGTCTCGATAGCTAAAGTAGCGTCACGTCGAGTCTCATCTAATTTAGCCAAGTATAATAACCGTTTCTCCTCTTCGGAAGTAGCTGGAAGTAATTCGACAGCCATTTGAAGTGATGGGATTTCGCATTCAATAGGTAACACAGCTTCTAAGCCATAAACTAGCTGGAAAGGGGTGAAACCTGTTGAATTTTTCACTGAAGTTCGATATGCCCATAGCGCCGAAAATAACATGTTATGCCAATTCGTTCGATGGATACCAATGATCCGTCGAATCATGATGACTAGAACTTTGTTGATTGACTCAACCAAACCGTTGGCTTGCGGATAATAAGGAGTAGAGCTATCGTGGCGCAAACCAAGCTGGCTTGTAAGCTCAGTCATCATGACGTTTCGAAAATGGCTCCCATGGTCAGTAATGATTGCTTGTGGGACACCAAACCTAGTTATGATATGATTGAATACGAAAACTGCAGCTGTCTTGCCGCTTGCGTCGAATGTAGGCATCGCCTCGGCCCATTTTGTAAAATAATCAACCGCGAGGATGATATACGCATGCCCCCCGGCCGAGTGAGGGTTACAAGTAATAAAGTCAATGCCCCATTTGGCGAATGGACCAGCGGCAATTATAGGGTGGAGAGGAGCAGGTGGAGCGCGCATCTTTCGATCAAACACTTGACAGTTGTGGCATGTTCTGACAGCAAGGATACAATCTTTAAACATAGACGGCCAGAAATAGCCAGCGCGCAACACCTTCTGAGCTGTGGCATACCCAGACATATGACCGCCACATGCTCCAGAGTGACAATCATTCAAAACTCTCTCAGCCTCTTCGTGAGTTAAACAACGTCGAAAAACTAAGTCTGCCCCCCGGCGATAAAGTGTATCTCCAATAATTCTGTATTGCTGGGATCGAAACCGAATTTTTCGACGGTCTTCCTTGGAAGCTTCAGGCCGAAAGGTTTGGGTTTGGAGATAGATGATTATATCCCCATACCACGGATCTAAAGTGCTAATAAGAAACAAAGATTCGTCCGCAATGGACTCCTCTGCCACAGTCTCTGTGTCAGCACTCGGGAAATCACACATCAATTCCGCAAAAACTAAAGATTTCTTAGACTTGGACTTCTCGAACTCCAAGTCGAACTCTTGCAGGATAACAATCCATTTAGAGTACTTGCCCCCTAGCAGTTGTTTTGTCAAAATATAAATCATAGGGTTGCAATCCGAAATAACTGTAGTCTTGCGGAGAAGAATGTAGTGACGAAAACGCTGGACAGCTTGAACGGCTGCCAGGGCCAATTTCTCCACATGCGAATATTTTAACTCAGTGGGATTTAAGGTTCTACTAAGATAATATATCACATGCTCTGCTTTGAATTCATCTTCTTGAACTAACACCATTCCAATGGTGGAATGCGAAGCTGCGAGGTATAAGAAGTAGTCCTGGTTGTAGTTGGGAGGATGCAATAACGGTGCATGGGTCAACGCGTGTTTCAGTGCATCAAAAGATTGTTGGGCAATCTCGTCCCAAAAGAATTGTGCGTTCTGTTTCAACAACCGTGTAAAACCTTTAGTGACCTCGGCGTAGTTTGGGATGAATCGGCGTAAAAAGTTCGCTTTCCCTTGCAAACTTTGGAGTTGGCGCAAACTCGAAGGAGGAGGCAATTTGATGATAGCCTCGACTTTCGAGGGATCGACGCGAATGCCGGTTTTGAAACAACAAATCCCAGCAATCGACCTGTTTCTATACAGAAAACACACTTGTGGGGATTCAACCGAATTCGATAATGCCTACACCTCATAAAGATTGCTCGTAGGTGGACAAGGTGATCAGCTCGTTGTAAAGAATGAGCAGGCAAATCATCGAGATAGGGTTGCACAATGTGCTTGATGTCATGAAATGCATAAGACATCGCCCGTTGAAAAGTGGCCCCGGCATTCTTAAGTCCAAAAGGTAATTTGCAATAAGCAAATGTCCCCCATGGACAAATGAATGCCGTTTTTGGTTGATCGGCAGGTAGAATATTGATTTGATTATAGCCTGAGAAACCATCCATGAAGGAAAACATCTCACTTCCGGCACAATCATCAATAATTTGATCGATATAAGGCGTAGGATAGTTGTCTTTTGGACAAGCTCGATTGATATCCCTATAGTCGATACAGATTCTTATTGTTCCTTGTTTTTTATTGACGGGAACAATATTCGATACCCAATCCGTTAACGGGATCGGATAAATGAAACCTGCTTTCAACAGCTTTTCGACTTCTGCTTTAATCGCAGCCGCTTTTCGAGGGTGAATCTGACGCAACCGTTGCCGAATGGGTTTAGCATCCGGGTAGGTTTTGATTTCATGAACAACAATGGCAGGATCAATTCCCGGCATTTCCTCGTAAGACCAGGCAAACACGTCGCGGAATTCTTGGAATAGGGCCTTGTAAGTTTGGATTTCTTCTTCAGTACATGCGGCACCTATATGAATGTTCTCCTCGATTCCGGGCTTCACTGAAATATCAATGGGAATAGTACGAGAAATATTCCCTAAATTCAGCTCTGAATCAGAATGTTTCGTTGGATCCTGAGCGTCTTTGACATATTCAGCGGTAAAGATAGATGAAAAATCATTTTCAAATGCATCATCCTTAGGTAAAAACGAAGATCTGTGATGGAGATCTTCCCATGGTAGATCATCTACACTTAGGATTTCGCGAAGTTGTTCGTCAGATGACACTTCTTCGGGAAACGTTATCCGTTCTAAGGGTGAGGTGAAAAGTGACTCTTCACTGACCACATTCATTTGGTCGGTTGAATGAAAGTCGGTAAAAGACATAAGAGCTTCATAAGCAATCTCATACGGACTCAACGGCATAACATCACCGAGTGAGTCTAGCTCAGAGTCAGAGGGAACATACCAAGGATCATCATAAATAATGTTTTCTGACGTGATCATATGAATTGTTGCGAACGAAGGGTCTGCATTGAGTGGAGGGAGAGGAAAAGTTCCCAGTAAACCGGAATCCTTAACTAAACCTACACCAATGTCCCTATAAGGGATTGTCGTTTTACCAACATGCTGGATAGTTTCTAAAGAGGTTGGGTCGGATGAAAAGTATGTCAGCTGATCAATAGTCACGATCTTACCGTTATGTGGAAACTTAATGACTCTGAAGACCGATGAAACGACCGCTGTCATAGCATATGACCAACTTCGACCCAAAAGAAGGTTGTAGTCTAGAGGGGCATCAACCACTTCCACATCCAGACTAACGGTTTTACCTTCGACCCCTATAGGCAATTCTTGTAGAATACCAAACGGACGGAACCCACGGCCATCAAAGGCCTTAAGGATGGTGGGGGATTGGTTCAACGAAGGAGAACCAAGCGATCTCCAACATTGAATCGACATAATACACGTAGAAGCTCCCTCATCAATCACAGTCCGATGAATAGGCCTGTTTTTGACTATCACTGGAATTTGGAAAGCCATTTGATGGGGGAGACGCGGTGTACTACTTTCTAGATCAAAGATCATTAGGTTCGGGTCCTGAACATCGACAGCTCCAATAGCCGACAAAAGCAATTTTCGTTGCGCTGGACATGATTGCAGCACTTCGAGTGCCGACATTGCTGAAGGTGAAACAGCTAAGTCTTCAACAATGTTGTAATTCTGGGCTGCTCTCGCATGTGGATTGAAAGCAGACCTTCGAAGTACACCCTTGGCGGGCGGCTTAATCACTAAGTCTGGGTTAGGTTTTTCGATCTGTAGTGGATCGGAACCAGGAGCTGAGGTTGATGGGTTAGAGTGAGAAGATTCTGCTTCCTTACCATCAACAGGAGCCTTACTACCATAATCTTGCGATCGAGTCGCAATCCTGACATGAGACATCATCAAAATGGGTTCTTCACTGGCATTCGAAGAAGAACCTATCATCTTATTCTCCTGCTCTGGAAATGGATTTTTTAACACAGCAGGAGTGGGAGAACCTTTGACTATTTTCACTACCTCGGCCCGATGAGGGCAGTCTCTCGTAAAATGATCTTCTTCACAAATAAGACAAGGATATCGAGGTTTGCGTTTTTCGTCATTGGTTTCCGACTTTTCCGTTTTCTCCTTTGGAGCCTTGTCTGCTTTAGCCTTCTTCTTTCCTTTCTTCTTTCCACCGTTTTTGGATTTGGCCGTAGATGACTCTACAGCGTGAATGTCGGCGGTAAGTTCAGGAGGAGAAGACTCTCCTGTCGGAGAATCAGGCAAAGTGATAATTGGAGTATTGGAGGTCTTGGAAGACTTCTTCTTACTCTTCGTAGTCACGATACCGATCATACCATCAGCGGCATGAGATCCCGAAGGAGCAGCAGCGATTTGGTTTGACTTTGGAAGATCCGGAATTTTCTCGTGTAACGTACCCGACTGAGTGTAAACTAAGTCAAGGTATTGTGCCTGAGCAATGACTTGCTCCTCAGTAACTACTCCGGCCTTAGCTACATCTTCAGTAATTCTTGGTAATAATGATTTGACAAACCATTCAGCTAAGATTTGGTCCGGGATAAAAACTTTCACTAATCTTCTTCGACGTCTCCACTCATGGATGTGATCAGAAATGTACGTGGATGTCGATTGTTTTAGCGAAGTTAATAATTCTGTACCATTATCGTATCTGACTGGTAACTGAAAATGAGTTAAGAACGAGGTAGCTAACTGGCTAAAGTTGTAAAAAGAGGCCCGTGGTAACTCAATGTACCACTTGGCTGCGAGACCAATGAGTGTACGCTGGAAAAGACGTAAGCGGATGGAATCATCTGAGATGGAATTTGATGCACACCAGAGGTGGTAAGTCATCACGTGATTAGACGGATCCTCTCCAGACTTACCTTCGAACTTGGGTATATCGCTGGGCAACTTATTTGGCATTGGCGGCCAGAACGGAAGATATTGAATTGGATCGTTCGTTAGGCGCGTCAAGTCGGGTAAATCTAAAGTCGCAATAAACGGTAACTGCCGGTTAGGATCTCTAAAACTCTGAGTCACAATACCAGCCCCAGGAGGAGGATATCCAGGATAACTAGGAACAGGAGTCGCATTTGGGATATTATATCCTCCTGGAAAACCAGGATTAACCGGACCGTACTGGGGTTGCTGAGGTGGTTGATAAGTGTACCCAGGATACGGTTGATACTGGTAAACCGGTTGTTGGGCAGCTTGCCCAGGTTGATACTGTCCCTGGTACGGAGGTTGAACAAATTGAGGTTGAGTAGTAACAACCGTACTTGTACCAGGTTGGCCTGCAGGCATCTGGACTGTGGTTTGAACCGTGGGTCCAGACAACGGTACAGATGTCTGAGGAGTGGTTACAGGGACAGTAGAAACCGGAGCTGCCGATACTCCAGAAGTAAGCATGGTAGATGAAGCGGTAGTTGCTGCAGCCGTGTGAGGTGGAGTACCAGGTGCAATTGGCGGCTGAGTAACTACAGAAGTTACAGGGGTCTGAACACTTGACTGGACAGGTTGCGGTTGCTGGGGTGGACCAGGAACTGCAGGTTGTCCTGCTTGAGGTACCGACTGTATACTTGGTTGCGACATCTGTTGACCCTGTGACGGATCCCATGTTAACATTCCAGGGTATTGACTCGTAACAGGTTGAGGATACTGAGATCCATAGCCGTATTGAGGATAGGGTTGATAACTGTAAGGTGCAGTCCCATATGATTGCCCTTGAGGTGGTTGATAACCTTGACCAGGGTATTGACCCGTAGGTTGATAACCTTGAGGTAAATACGAATACTGGGGTTGACCTTGACCTTGAGGTTGGTATCCTTGAGGTTGATACCCTTGGGGTTGATACCCTTGGGGTTGCCATCCTTGAGGTTGCCATCCTTGAGGTTGATATTGATACTGAGGTTGACTTTGGGGTACATATTGAGGCTGGGGTTGATACCCTTGGGGTTGATACCCTTGAGGTTGCCCCCCAGTCACGAATGAAGTACCTTGAGGTTGCCCCCCAGGCATTAACGAAGGTTGCCCCCCAGGCGGTAATTGGCCACCTTGAGGTTGGTTAATGGGAGTTGAACCTGACATCATATAAACTTCACCTATACTCAATGGTACATTACCACTGTTTCCAACTAATAACCCATGATCAATGGGTTGAGGAGATGCTCCCGCAAAGGTACCAGAAAGTGATTGATACCCAGTAGGAACAGAAGGACCGCCATGTAAAAATGATTCAGGACTTTGTGAAAACACAGATGACTGACCAGACATATTTACAGGAGAATGAATTCCTCTAGGTGGAACCGGAGTACGAGGTGTAGAAAAACCTACTGAGTTGTCTAAAAAATTGGTTAATGCAAGGTACCAAGATTCACTTCTAGGAGGACTGTAAAAGATGGATTCACGCTCCCTTAGATCAAGGGTAATTAGATCTTCAGAATCAGAAACGCCTATTTCTTCCTCTGGAACAAGTTCTTCTATAGCAATTAATCCAACAGGAAGATTTTCGGTGATAATTCTTTCTATTCTTGGTGAATCAGGAACACTAGGAGTTGGAGTAACAGGTTCTGAAATTTCAGGTTCTTCGCCTGTTTCACTGGCAGATGAAAAACTACCAGCAAGCTCGGAAACTGTAACAGCTTCGGGATTGTAACCTGTTTCTAAACTTTGGTAATCTGGATGGACTACCAAGGAAGATTCTCCTTCTTCAGGTGATCCTACTCTACTGCCACTAGGAGGAGTTACAAGGACCTTTAACCCTTCTAAATTACCTGGGTCGTCTCGAGGAGGGGATCCCCTAAGTCTACGGGATCTTCTCAACAATTCGGCCACAGAAACAACTTCAGGAGACTGGCCCCAATTCGACGGGACCTTCTCGGTAATTCCGCCACAATTAAAGATTTTTAACTACAACACACGAAAACAAAGTAAAAAATTTCAAATCAAACCACCTAAAGTCTTCTAAAGAAGCAAACAAATTTGAAGCACACGCCTAAATAATCTAGAGCGTCAAACCACACACAAACAGTAGTCTTCCGGACCAAAAGCGCTAGTTGGTGATTAGGCCCAACCTCGCAGGATTCAGTACAGAAATGGTGGGTGGAACAGTTACCCCGGCAACCTGCTTAATGAATAGACTGGACCAAGTTCCTCCACTTTAACCGTCTCGAAGTGAAGCGAACCCCCCAGAAAATCCAAGTGAGTATAACCGACGTCTGCTCCAGGTACAGTGGGACCTTCCCTCCACCGTCACCTTGGGTAGAATCCTAGATATTATGGCCACTAAGGTTACCAATCACAACAATTACACCTGGGGGAACAGTCTAAACTCCGACAGCACGCAAGGGCAGAGTAGCAAGCTCCAATCCCCTTACCGGCTCCTTGACAACAATCCAAGGTTTACCGATAAGTGACCCCTGGCTCCTCGACAATGGTTAATCCGAGGTTTACCGTTTGTAATACGTACTGCCTGGCGTCGTTCCCAACGAGGGAGGAATGATCCCCTCACTGGTTCGGACACGAGCTCGTGCTTCTCCTTTAAGAGGAGCTTTCCCAGAATGTAACTGAAACAATTGGATTTGTTCTACTCAAGATAGACTATCTGTTTGGTTTTGTAGTCTTGGAGAGTTAAGTACTCACCTACTCCAAGACCCTAGCCTAAGCTATGTTGGTGCTTCAGAGCCCTAGAAAAATAAAGATTACTAGATTGATTTTAATTTAAGCGTTACTTTTAAGGTTGTTTCTTAAGTCAAAAGGTGATGGAAGTGAAACCAGTGGTGTGTTGACTCGACTCGAAACCACTACAAAATGCACCTAGAATGATTTATCCACTACTTTACTTTTTCGATGAATTGCTTAACTAAAAAGTTGAGAGAATGCAATCTTTATAAAAGCAACTTCTTAATTGAAGACAATCAAAGAAACAATTCGTTTTTCTTTTCCAAGCATAAAAACATAACTTCTCTTTACATGCACGAAAAAACTCTTTTCTTCTTTTGAAAACAAAAAGCTACTTGAAACAAGACTTTTTAAGAAGATGTTTTTGTATTTTTCTTTTAATAAAGCAAGTAAATCTAATATAACCAAAAATCAATCTTAACAACTCTTAAAATCTATGAAAATGCACTCATAAGCAAACTAAAGGCAAATTTACTCTAAGCAATCTTAACGAGGCCAAAACTAACAATGATTATTTCTAAGGTGTTTTACTTGATCACAATCAAATCAAGGACTAGCTTATTGCAGAATCAAAAACTAGCCAAAACAAAACTCTAATCTTTTTGTTCTTTTTGTAAAATGGAAATCAATACTTTATAAACAAGTAATTCGAAATTTGACCCAAAACAACTCAAATGGCAAGTTGCTCACAAAAGGAGACTTTACGACAGGCCCGACTTCTAAGAAGGTTGACTAACCAGAGAGATCTAAGGCTGGACAACTTTCTACTATCAAAGTCACTACAAAGCCTTTCCAAAAATCAAACCCTAGGTCTAAACTTCGTTGAAAACCACTAAAACACTCAAAGCTCACAAAACAAGTTCAGGTGAAAATTCTTGACAGGGTACTAAAGGATCTGGGCAGAAAACACTAAGGAAAAACAAAATCTAAAAGCAATTTAAAGCAAAAATGGAATTTTCTTAAGTTTTACAGGAAGACGCAGGCAACCCGTTGTCACAGGTGCGGCCCCGCTCTGTGCAGACGGCAACAGCGCGTCCAAAGACGCACTGTGCAGTACTCAGAGACTGCGTCCTTCTGGAAAATGAAGAAAAACCAAATCTAACTAAATCTAAAGCTAAGCCACCCAAATACTAATTCTCACAGTCAAAAACCAGAAAATAAAAATGATTTTCTCAAAGCAAAGTTCATATAAAGGAAAAGACTCTCTCATTAATGGATTCCCCAGTGGAGTCGCCAATTTGTCACACGGAATCTGTCAAGGGTGCGGACACGACTGACCTTCCTAGAAGTCTAAGACATTCTAATGACAAACAAGACAAAATGGAGTGATCTTTCTCTAAATACACCTTTTACAACATGAAAACTACAAGTGTTTAGGCTTACCTTATTCCAAAACGCTGTTGTTGAAGTCCGTTCTTGACGATCCGGATGAGCTCCTCCTTCAAGTCAATTCCTGCAACCACAAACAATCAAACAATTACCAAGCACTTGCATTTCATATAATAAAACATATATTCAACATGCAGACCAAGGAACACATGAAATAACTCATTAACACAAGCTATTGAGAAAAATAAACCAGTTTGTATTAATAACGAAACAAAGAAACTCTTACAACCTGGCCTTGGTGTTGTGCAAGTTCCTCCCAGGGTCCATCAAGGGTTTTCCTCTACTTTGACAAAGCTCACCCTCTCCCAAGTAGAATCAAGTGAAGACAATCTCTCCTCACAAAGGCTCTAATGGAAGACCTAAATCCTGCAGCATTTACCCAAAGAAAATGTATAGCTCCAACCTCCTCTCCTTCTGGCTCAATGCCTTTATTTATAGTGCTGTAAAGAGGTTATTCAGGTCCACTATCAATGGGATCATCCCCCTCTATGGGTGGGATAGCTCCCTTATTGATGGGATAAGTTCCCCTTTAATAGAGATACATGAACCAACTGGAGGCGCATCCATTTCATCAAACCGACCTCTAGAATGTTCTAGAAGTAACCACAAGTAACTTTTTCAAGATAAAACTCGCGCATTTTGCCTTTTACAGAGGGACGCACCTGTCCCTTAACATACAGAGCGTCCATGGACGCAGATTTTGTGATCATGATCAACGTCCCCGCAGGTAAGGCTAGAGAGAACCTGCGACCCCAGAGATAAACATAGTTTTTACAAGACTTTCTCTCTTCTTTGAGTTTGAGATGGATAACAGAGGCATGAGACTTGCCTAAGAGGGTAGCATGACTGTTGATTTGAGCCATACTAACTGTAAGTAGTCAAGGTGACATTTTTAGTGTAACACCAGGCCTCGGGGCATCTGGCAAATACTCATACAAAGTACCCGACTGAGAGTACACTAAGTCAAGGTACTGAACTCGCGCGATTGCTTGCTCTTCAGTTACACACGCTCCCATTGCGATGTCTTTTGCAATCTTAGGGACAAAGGAAGTCGTGAACCAATCGGTCAGGAGTTGATCAGGAATCCAAAATTTGATCAGGCGACGACGCCTTCTCCATTCATGTATATGATCAGAGATGTGCGTAGCCGTATCCTGTTTGAGAGACGTGAGGAGATGTGTCCCAGTCTCGTACCGAATAGGTAACTGAAAATGAGTCAAGAAGGCAATAGCCAACGAGTTGAAATCTTGAAACATGCCACGATTCAGCTCGATGTACCACTTAGCGGCCGAACCAGTGAGAGTTCTCTGAAAGAGGCGGAGTCGGATAGAGTCATCAAGCCATGAGTTCGATGAACACCAAAGGTGATAAGTCATTACATGGGCCTGAGGATCTTCTCTAGCTTTGCCATCAAATTTCAGACAATCGCCTGGTATTTTGGTTGGAACTGGTGGCCAATATGGATTATGCAAAATAGGGTCATTTGTTAACTTGGACACATCAGGCAGTTCCAACGTCGCTAAGAATGGTAACTGAGGGTTAAAGGACATTTGTGGCTGCGGATTCGAGGCAACTTTAGGGTTCCAACCAGGTGGTGGTTTCCCCCATGGGCTCTGTCCAGATGGACCTGGCCTGAAAGGGCCTGGTGCATAGGGACCTTTCCCATAGGAGTTCTGTCCATACGGATTCTGGCCATATGCGGACAGTTGTCCCTATGTCTTCCCCCCAGCTCCCCATCTATTAGCAACTTGCCCTACAGATGCAGCATACTGATAATTTTGGTAAGGAGTGACCTGCGGTTGTTGATAATTTTGGTAAGGAGCAAACTAAGTTTGCCCCTGGGGTTGCTGGTAGCCATATGACTGCTGGGCCCCATACTGAGCCTGATAATCAGGCTGCATCTGGTAAGAAGGTTGAGGCTGTGGCCCACCTTGCATTTGATAACCCATTTGAGTTTGAGGCCCAGAATAATGTCCTTGAACCGGCTGGGCTTGGATCGTCTGGCCCGAAGGTTGACTTGGTTGGATTTGGGATAGACCTGGTTGGCCAGCAGGATGAACTTGTTGGGTGCCAGGTTATCCGTGGACCACCAAGGGTTGTCCTTGCGGAACAGATGACTGAGCCGGCTGAACAGCTGGTTGACCCTGAGGTTGGCCAGCTTGTCCAGACGGATGATTAGGGCGGACAGTGGGTTGACCTTGCTGCATAGAAGGTTGGCCCGTCTGCCCCCCAGGGTGCACAGACTGAGCAGAGCGCTGGCCTTGCTGTATAGCAGGCTTCCCCCCTTGGTGCATAGGCTGAGCAGTGGGTTGGCCTTGCTGTATAGCAGGCTGCCCCCCTTGCCCAGAAGGATGCATGGATTGAGCAATGGTTTGACCCTGCTGAACGTAGGGTTGCCCACCCTGCCCAGAAAGATGACCAGACTGGGCAGTAGGTTGGCCCTGCTGTAAGTAGGGTTGCCCCCCCTGCCCAAGAGGATATCCCTGCTGGACTGCTGGTTGACCTTGAGGTGTGTAAACTTTCCCAGCTTGTCCAGATGGGTACCCCTGCTGGAAACCGGGTTGGCCTTGTTGAATGTAATGCTGCCCTGGTTGTCCAGTTGGGTAACCTTGCTGGGTACCAATTTTCCCTGGATATCCAGAAGGTTGACTCTGATATGAAAACGCCGGACCCCCAACGGCCGAGGGTTGTCCCGGGTAGGGTTGTCCCTGCGGGCCCCCAGATTGTCCTGGGTAAGGCGGGCCATAAAGTGGTTGCCCTTGAGGGGTTTGCACATAAGGCGGCTGGCCTAGATTAGGTGGTCCTTGGGGCTGTCCGGGAGGATTCTGGCGCCCGCGAAAAGTATGAGTAACGGGATCATACGTAACGTCCAATGGTGTCGAATTTTCAACGAAAGGTTGACGAGGCAGGGATTGAAAATCCAGAGAGCTATTATTCATACCTTCTACCATACCTTTACCATGAAGTATTCGAAGGCCCTTCTCTCCAATATGTCCAAGCCTTTGATGTCACAACATGGTCTTCTCTCCAGAGACCACTAGATTTTCTGCTCCATTTTCAGGAACCATAGAACTATTGCACCCATCAACAACAGTGCTACCTTACAGCTTGTACAGAGTTCCAATCCGAACTCCCCACATCAATATCAGTGCTCCTCGAACCATCTTCCAGGTATCTTTCTCAAACACTGTCTTTACACCTGCATCATCCAACTTGCTTACAGAAATCAAATTTCTGGCCAATGCAGGAATATTCAGAACACCCGGAAGTGTTCTAAGCCTTCCACCTTACAACTTCAACTTTACTTTTCCGCAACCAACGATTCTAGCCTTCCTATCATCTCCTAAGAAGACATCACCACCATCGTATTTCTCATACTCGCAGAACCACTCTCTATGGGGAGTGAAGTGAAAGGATGCACCTGAGTCAATCAACCATGCCTCATGATCTACATGTGTACTTGAAGAAGCCAAGTACGCATCCCCACCTTCATCTGAGGTGGTTTTTGCCTCTGTAGAAGGAGAATCATCAGATCCCTTTCTTTTATCAGGAACTTTAGATTTACAATCCCTTCTGAAGTGCTCTTCCTTTCCGCATTTCTAGCACACCACCTTTGTAGGTTTTCCTAGAGATTTAGATCTCCCTCTAGATTTAGATCTCCCACTCGATGACTTATTTTTGTTTCTGTTCTGGGACCGTCCTCGTACAGACAAGGCATCACCATTCTGGTTGTCCATATTTTTCTGTCTCATCTCCTCCATCAGCAAGGCTGAGACTATTTTATCAAACTGCAAAGCAGTTGCATTGCTACCTATTGCAATAACTAGACTATCCCACGAATCTGGTAGAGAACACAACAAACTGATGCACTTATCTTCATCTAAAATTTTAATATCAACAGATGCTAACTGACTTGCCACAGTATTAAACACATTCAGATGGTCTGTCACCGAGTCTCCATCTTTCATCCTCAGGTTATACAACTTTTTGCGCAGGAACAGTTTATTCACCAGAGACTTAGATTGGTACAAAGTCCCTAACTTGACCCACAAAGCCTTTGCTGTAGCTTCCCCTGATACATTCAACAATATTGAATCTGAGACACACAATCGTATTGTGCTCTTTTGCCTTCCGATCCAACTTCTTCCATTCTTCACCAGTCACTCCCGTTGGTTTAGTACCCGGATCTACCGCGATCCACTGATCTTTATCCACCAACAGATCCTCCATCTTGAGTTTCCACAACTCAAAACTCTGACCATTGAACTTCTCAATCTCGATCTTTCCACTGCTCGCCATCTTCTTTCACCACCAGAATCGATCTCGCAGATCTCCCACTGAACAGGGTCTACCACAGGCCCGAGCGAAACCCCTCAGCAACAAAGGCGTCCCCTTGAAGCCAAAATGGCTCTGATACCAAATGTAGGTTTTAACCCTATACATAAATTACCTGCATACGAATTCTTAAACAAAGAAAATAAACAATGCGAGAGCATAACACATAAAACACATATGCACAGAGATTTTCCCCTGGATCCCAAAACCAGGAATATCAGATTGATTTTTCATTATATTCCTTTCAATGTTACAATACATATTTATACATGTTGAAGCATCCAATACCATGGACCGAAAACCATCGCATCCAAAACCATGGACCGAAAAACCATAGGTAGGTTCGGCCAACCTAATATAGGGTCCAAAAAAAATTTCTCGAGGCACTGCCCCGGACCCCGTAGAGGGGGGCTACCCGCCCCCCTCAAACCCCCCGGACAGGGGGGGCTGCCGGCCCCCCTGTGACCCCCCCACTGCACAGTCGGCGCAACGAAGGGGGGGCTCCGACCCCACTCTAACCCCCCAGTTAACTATGTGGGTTAGTCATGGAAAGAATATAACACAACCCAACAGGAAGTCGTCTACAAGAAACATAGAAAACAACCATGCAGAAAGAAAACATGGGATTTTCGGAAGATTTCAAGCTCTAGACCAGGTAGGCTCAGGAAACTTCTCTGCATATGATATTTATATAAGGTGGAGGATTAAAAACATTATATTGGGTTGAAAGAAAGGGAAGTGAAGCTTAAAATACTGCCTGTGTTTTTTTCCCTCCTTTGGGTTATACATAGTCTCTCCATTTTCTTGCTCTGCATCCGAAATATGCCTTTTTCTTTCTCACATTCTCTTGAAAAAAGAATACAACCATAGAAGCCAACTTATAAGAAACAAAATTTTCAAGACTATCCACTCTCTGAAGAAAAACCTTGTGTTATAAATATTCTCTGTTTTGTCAAAGGTATTGATTTTTCTCAAAAATCGAGAAGCAAATTCAAGTTGGAAACAGTTCGAAGAAAAAATGGAAAATTGACGTTGTGAAAAAGAAGAACATGAGAAATTCTTGACTCCAGAAAGATAAACCTCAACCGTTTCTCTATTTCTGGTTTTGAAAGTTTGTTTCCTCCCTCCTCACCTAAACATTTCTAGCAGTCACCACACATCATGATAGGGAGATTTTTAGAAATATGGTAGGGGAAGATGAGGAGGAAATAGAAAAAGATGAAAAGACCAAAATGGAGAAAGAAGAACTTGAAACAAAGGAGGGAATCAAAACAGAAGATGAGAAGGAAGATCCAGAACAAAAAAGAAGAAAAGAAAAAAGACTAAAGCAGAGAAGGCAGAGACTAAACAAGATGAGAAGAAAGCCAAAACAAAGCATGAGGAAGCAAGCTAACAGAGGCAAAAAAGACGGAAGAAGAGGAAAAAAGGAGGAAGAGACACACCATGAGATATCAGTGATAGTAGATCGAAACAATTTCTACAGGAAGCCAGCAAACGGCCACTACAGGACTTTCTAGAGGAAGTCCGGAAAAAGGACAGCAGGAGGAGAAATCGGCCGAAATTATAGCTAGGGAGGTAGCAGCTGTGCTGGCCACCCTAGGTACCTCTGCCAAGCCAAAGGGGAAGTGAAAGAGGGAGCTTACACTATATTTTAAGGCAAGAAAGGGCATGCAGATAAGAACTGGCACACCCCAAACCACAGTCAAAGAAGCAAATTGTCATTGAGGACACAAAAGCTAAACAAAAGGAGGAGCCTCCTTTAAGGATGTCCATCACCTATGAATGAGGAAGCCAAAAACCTTCACTTGGAGAGAAAGAATTCAGATAATGGACTCAAAGATAGTTCTACAGGATGCTGAGACAGTTCTACAGGAAGTTGAGAATTCTCTAGGAGAAGAAGCACAGGCAGTGGGAAGAAGCAATGAGAAAAGCATGGTTTCATGACAGAGAAGAGGACATCACTTCAGCATCTTGGCATGATAGGAAGGCCACCAAGGCCATCAAAGATGAGGAGATAGATTGGCTGCTCAGAGGATGAGCAACACTTTCAATAGGGGGTCATGATGAGCCCCAAAAATGGATAGTTATATAGGCTCAATCAACCTCCTAATTTGAATTAATCCACCATTATCATTATTTTATTGCATGTTTTTTATTATATTTATGCTAATAGAGTGAATTGGGTTAGTCATTATGCCAACAAGTCTAATGGGTGCTTTGTGTAGTCTTTTTGGTCAATTTGGAGACGAAATTGAAGGTTTTAATGAGCACTTGGCAGCCAAATTCGTGGGAGAACAAGGGAGAGGATTTGTAGGAAGGTGTCCCCTTCATTTATGGGCCCTTACCTCGAATTCTCCACCATCAGCTTGGAGTTCAAGGGCCACCAAATCAATTAACACAAGGGCAGCCAAGCAAGTCAAGTAGGATTGCTGTTAACTACAAGTTTTGGGCAGCCGAGTCCCTAAATTTTAGGAGGACTGTTGGGGTCCTCAATTGGTATAAATAAGAAGGTTTAGGGCCTCATTTAGGTTAGCTAGTAGTTATTCATTTTGGTTAGCCAGTAGTTAGTCATTTTATAGTCATTTTGTAGTTCGATTTTTAGGTAGTAGATTAGCTTTGCTTTCAGCACATTTTCAAGTTCTCCTTGTGGACAGTTTTTGCAATGGAACATTTCTTGCTCAATAAAGATGAATCCAGCTTTGCACCAGCTATAAATCTCTCTTAGGAGGCTGTAGCTCTTGGGGTTGGGCCCATCTCAAGCGCCCAGTACCTCCTTTGTTTACTTTCATGTGTCTTTGCTGCATTCTTAGAATAAAATCTGCTATTTAGATTTAAATCTTGTTTTGTTATTTAGGTTGTTTTTGATGAGTAAAATAGTTTTTCATGCTTAGATTTAGTTGATGGGTTGTTAACAATAAAAGCTTCAAGAAAAGGGCCAACAAACATCTATGGTTTCACCTCTCCCTTAGTGGGATCAGGAGTTGTGACTAGGATGACTTTGCTGCCCACAAAAACACTAATTTTGCTTTGCCATGCAATCAGTAGTGTTTGATTTTCATGTGTATAAGTTGGTTACAAGTTCATACTTTCATTTTCTTAGTTGCATGAGTTAAAATACATTGTTTCATTGCAGGTCACACTTCTGTTCATTCTCTTTACTGACAACTAGCATATTAGGTCAACATAATTAGGTCTTTGAATTTAGAAGTCTTTGTGGGTTTAGATTGGAAAAATGACTTGCAGAGCACCTGTACCACTCCTTCATCTGCTTATTCTCCATCAGCACCATCCACTCTACCCTCCACTTAGAATCCTTACCTCACGTTTTCCACATTTGCTCTCAAAACCCTATTTTTTGTGCAACATTGCTTCAGTCTTCCTTGAACAAATCCCACCATCCTTGCCACTCGTCAGCTCCATTCCCCAAGTCCTAGACCTCTTCACACCCCTACTTCACCTCCATACTCATTCCTCCATCTTTTTCCTTCCATCCATGCTCCAAAATCACATTTTTGAACATCCTGTAGAAAAATTTCAAAACATCCTCTAGAAATTCCTAAACATCCTGTAGAACCCCTGCAGACTTCCTGTAGAAGCTCACGAATGAGGTTTCTTGATAGCCAAACTTTGTGAAACTCTCTGGAAGGGTGTTAGGGACCCCTTAGGCCCTCTCCGAACCTTCCCTACCTCCTCCAAGAATTTCCTCTCGCCAATCCACCTCTGCACAATAAAAAACAGTTAAAAGCACACGCATGATAATTCTAACAACTTAAACAAAAATACAAAAAGATGTTTCCTTTAGAAAAAGGTAGTCTAGACACATGTATTTCACCTTCATAGAAGTAATGGCATCTCTCTCAGTACTTTGTGTGCTCCCCTTTGCATCAGTAGGACTAGCTGGTAGAATTAGGGTTTGCTAGGGTTTGCGTTTCTTTTGGCTTTCAGTTTCTTTTCGCAATTAGATTAGCTTCCTTCGAGTTAGATTTCATCCATCAATTAAAAAGCTTCTTCTAAGAGCTCATAGAATTTGGCTTAAGCTCCTAGCGGACTTGTGCCAGCTGACCAAGTGACAGCTGCGGCAAGAGCTAGTACTTGTGCATACAACACCGTCACTTCCAAGTTTGTTACGAACTACCGGGTTGATAAAATTAAAGAAGGGAGTTCTAGGAGTTGTAGCATTATTGCTGCAATACTGAAGCCCACCAACAAGCAAACCAAGTAATAGAAAATTAGGCATGTATACTCCAATTCCAATTCCTTCTCGTCCTTGGGAAAGTGTTTCCATGGATTTTGTTGGGGGATTGCCAAAGTCTATAAAGAGTCATGATTATTTTTATGTAGTTCTGGATAGGTTCAGTAAGATGTTTATTTTGACACCGTGTAATAATCAAGTCACAGTTGAATAAAGTGCAAAGTTGTTCTTTCAAAATGTACGGGTTCATTTTCGATACCAACTTGTATTGTATTTGATTGAGATTATTGATTTGTCGAGAAATTTTGGTCAAGTATATGGGAGTTAGTGGACAGAAAGTTAAATAAGATTATGACATTTCAGCGACAAACATATGGTTAGACAGAGGTGGTCAATAGGACAGTGATACAGTTGCTTCAAGGATATTGCAACAAGCATCCCAAACTTTGGGATGAGAATTTTTTTTATGTGTAGCATGCTTACAATCATGAAAAACATTCTTCTACTCAGAGATATCCTTTCGATACTTATTTTGGTTTTATACCAAAGTCTCCCTTGGATTTTGTCTTTGGTAAAGACATAGCAGTTGATGGACATAGTGATTTGCAAAAAGCAACCAAGTTCATTGAACAAATCTAGGAAATTCACCAGGTAGTATGGGAACTATTGGAAAGAAGCCAAGCAAAGTATAAGGCATGGCATGAAAAGCATCGAGTTGAGCATAGTTTTCAAGTTGGTGATCAAGTCTGGTTATACATCAGTAATGAAAGACTGCAAGGGGAAGCTAAAAAGTTGAAACCAATTAGATATGGTCCTTTCAAAATACTTGACAAAATTGGTGAAAATTCTTTCAACTTAGATCTACCAGCTTATATGTAGATCTATTCCATCGTAAATTTTGAAAGCTTGTGGTTGTATGATCCTTAATTGATTGAAGATCCCGAAGAGAAAGGTCAGCTACCTTCCGTTGAAGATATTTTACCCGTGTATCTCAATGAGCTACAAGAGGAAATAGTTATTAACAGGAGGATAAGGACTTTGTGATGGGGAGATGTTGATTATCTTTGAGTTGGACTCAAAGGTACAAATCAAAGTAAAGCATGATGGATAGAGATTGGAAAATTGAGGGAACTTTATCCTCACTTACTCGACAAATAAAACCAACTTTTGGTGGGCCAAAATATTCTAGTGGGAAGAGTGATCCAAAATCAATTCAGTTTTGCCTTCAGAACAAAATCCTCAAATGCAAATCAAAGTGGAAACAAGTCAACGGTCAATGGTCAATAGTCAATGCCTACATGAGTAGGAAACATGGCAACCTGAGAATGAGTCACGAGTTCTAGATGATGTTAGCAAAGAAGGTGACGTGGAAATTTGTCATTGGTTCACATACGCCAATCTAGTGCTGACATAGGGCAGACTGGATTTGCCCAATGTTGGCATGAAATCCCAATGTGGCAGATGAGAAAGAAATTTGGCAGACTTCTAAAACTGACGAAAATCACAGGGAAGTGATGACCATTTTATTAGAGGAGATCGATGCATATCACGTCAAAACACAAGCAAGTTAATGTTCTAAATGGACGCAATGTGGTTATTAAAAAGAAGTTTAACTTCTTTGAGTTCCAGTAGGAAAATGGGAAGTGGTATCTCGCACGCCCTAAAGGTGGTAAATGGTTTTTCTAAATGTCACATGATTAACCTTAACGTGCGACACGTAGCATGAGAAAGCCAATTTTCTCATGCACTCTTAGTCTTGTTATCACTCCAAAATTTCTTAAAAAGTTTCAAAAAATGAAATGATAGAGGTAACCACTAACCACGTTAGAGATCAGGAGCTAACCTTCCTAATCTTAGAAAGGGATCTCTCTTTTTTGTTTAACTTTGTTTTAGTTAATTATTAGGCTAGTTATGATTGTGCTTGGGTTTTGATTTGAATTTGGGTGGTGGGATCACTTACTTAGATCAAAAGGGTTGTATTTTACCATTGGGCCATGGGGTCAAATGTCAGACAAACAAGATTTGATTAAGCTCTAAAAAATAGTGTCTAGAGGGCAAGATAGATGAGTTACTACATCTCTCAACTGGTTGAAAGTGAAATGGTTTCCAATCAGATCTAGAGAGCAATTAAGGGTTCCGTAGGCCGGGTCACGAAGATAGTGAAAGAGGTCAACTGGGATGGGAGAGCAATTAAGGATTCTCAAATCCGGGTATCAGAGGAAAACATAAATGACTAACTGTGCAAAATAGAGTGTAGTTAAACAAATCCTGAGTGATATTTCTTGTTAATTCATTCAAATTTAGATAAAAATTAAGTTTATGAAACACATAAGAATGTAACAAAATTAGAAAAACAAGATACTTCACTACAATAGCTCATCTCATGAATCCTCTAGTGCAATCATTTTACTACTTGCCCTAGTCTATTGACATGAAAAGTGCTACAATCAACCTTAGGTTTAAGATCAAAATAACTCTACAAATGTATAGAAATCCACACCCAATACTTTGAAATATGAAGTATTTATACAAAAATAATTTACAAAATATCTCAAACTGCATTGAGAACTAATCTAGGAAAAGGAAATACCTTCATGCAAGAAGATAGAGACAACTATTGAACTGTTGTTTGTTGTCCCTGTTATTTAGGTTCAATTATCTTTTTTCTTTGATATTTTTCCCTTTAAGCTGCTTGGTTGTTTGGTCTTCATGCTAAATTCCATGTTTACTTATAACCTTTCATATGATACACTTTCATATAATACTCTTTGACCTTGCTGACCTGTCAATATCTTTTTACTATGCTCTTTTACTTTTTACTATACATTTATATTTTTATTGTGTATTTAATACAGTAAATCATTGAGTTTTTCCCATGTCTCATCATCTGGTAATTGGATATTGAGCATTTTTCGGTATATCTCATCTACATTTGTACACTTGGCAAAAGTTGATTTATTGACAAAAAGGTGTTTTACCTCATGCTGGAGGTAAAACAAGTTTTCAAATGTTTGATACAATACTTTTCCTGTTGGTATGCCCTTCATGGATGAAGTGTTCACCTGATCTCTAGCCACTTCCCTAATCTTCTTATTGTAATATTCCTGTGTCATTAGCTTATCATTTATAACTAAGGGATTTGGTAATCCCTTTCACCTCAAAAGTTCGAACTTAACCATGAACTTGACAATGGCCAGTTGCATGGTTTGACACTTATCCTCCAAGTTCAACATCAGATTCCTCTTAGTGAGGACTCTTCTAACTTCTAAAAATTCGTTAATTAAAAATGAACCTAGAGAACGCCTACTAGGTGTTCATCTTCCCTATATCTAGGGAATCATGGACAAAACTGCTTGGGTCCTTAAGAAGTATGATATTCCCTCAACCTTTAGGCCCCTCAACACCATTTGTAAATCCCTCCGATTGGTGAAAGATCCCATTGACCCTAAAGACATGAAGGGTGTCGACTTGATCCCTTGTTCTTGTGGGACCCCCTATATCGGGGAAGCAAGGCGCTCCATCCATCAAAGGATCAATGAACATGCAACTGACCTAAGACATGGGAGAACCAAGTATTCATTGTTAGTAGAGCATGCGGAAAATTCCAAGCATTAGGTTTGCATATAGGAGGCTAAGGTCATTGCCAAGGTTATGCAGTTCCATCACCGTAAATTCAGGGAAGCTATTGAAATTGAAAGAAGGCCTAAAAATCTCAATAGAGATGATGGCTGGAAGATCAGTAGCTGCTAGATCCCTACCCTTTCTTCTTAGTCTTGCTTTTCCTCCGCCCCCCTCACCCCTTTTCATCCTTTTCGTGCTTTCGATGTTGCCCCTAATTTTCTTGGATCCTTCTCCTTTTAGCCATGTCTTTTCCTTCCTCCTAGGGTTTCTCCTTTGGCTCAGTGGTTCACTATTGGTCCTGTTCTTGACCTTATTGTTTTTTAAAATGTGTCGCTCATTCTATTTATTTAACCAATATTCATTAATAGTTTATTTTTTTCCATAAAATCAATTTTATTTAAAAAAAAACCTTTGTTGATCCCTAGTGATTTAAATAATTAATTAAATAAGTTAATGTAATAGCCATAGAATAATATAAATAAATAAATAAATAAATATTTATATTTATAAATAAATAAATATAGAAATTAAATAAATAAAAATTTAACCAATATTCTTTAATATTTTATTATTTCCATTATATCAATCCTAAGAAACCCCTTTACCTATCCCTCGTGATTTCAAGAATTAATTAAATAAGTTATTTTAACAACCATAGAATAATATATAATAAAAATAAAATAGAATAACATTCTTGTCCCTAAGGAATTAATAAATTAATTTAATAACCAAAGAAAATCTTTCTAAAAACCCCCCTTTTACTTATCCCTAGTATATAAATCAATAAGGAATTAAATTTATTAATGAATAAAATAAAATAGAATTACTTTCGAATTTAATATAGTATTTTTTTATTTATTAGGGAGAAAATTTAATTACTATAATTATAATATTAGCTTCTATTACCTTTTGACTAAAATCAAATGGTAGTTATAATATATTATAATTTAATTACTATAAATATAATATTATTTTTAATTTTTTAACATTATAATATTATCTAGCAGTTTTTTTTATATAGCTATTGATGGTCAACCTAGTCAGCCTAGCCGTTTGGAGGATCTTCTCTCCCTATTTAATATGCAGCCATGATCTGACTCCTCAACTTGTCTTGATGATGAACCACAGTAGTTGGTTTGAAACACGTCGAAAAAGGTTTTCTACATGATTTACACCGAAGTTCTTCTTATAACTGTTATGGATCATAGTAGCCTCAATTCAACAACTGTGTTTGTCCTGTCAGGCATCTCTAGTTCTTGTAGCTCATACTTGCTCTTGGAGTTGAGGAAATGAATGATCCTTGCAGCCTCCTCTGGCATATTTCCAAGTTCTTCTTTAACTTTCTGAATGGCTTATGTAGAATGCTTTATCAATTCAATCTGTTCAAAAATAACCTGAATGGATGGCCAAATATTATTGAAAGGGTCAATAATATTAGCCGACAGTTGTTCCTTAGCCTAACCTAAAGGTTCATTGAGTGTGAGTTCCTTCTCCAGGCTTTTGATTCTCTCTGTTATCCTTGTGGCATTTTTTTGTTTTCCTCTATGCATGATTTGGGCCAATTTGTAATCTGTTTCCAGGCTGGTGACTTTCTCCTTAAGTTTGTTCATCTCAGTGGTCTGAATGGACATTTGCTCCACTGTTTTGACCAGCTTGTTTTCTTCGTCACTTGTAGAGCCTGTTGCTGTTGATCCTATTGCTGATGTACTTGGTGTAGATGTCGGTAGTCTAGTGGCCATTGGAGTAGTGGGAGCTAATGATGCTACTAAAGTAGAAGGTACAAGAGTGGTAACTGTTGGAATGATAGTTGTAGGAGCATTATCAACACTAGCTTGTTTGAGTTGTATCAAGCTATCCAGTTCTTTCTCCATCTCCTTCAACTGATCATTCAGTTGCAACACTAGGTCCATCATCTCTTGATGACTGCTCTGGCTTTCCATGACCTCCTTTGTCTATGGGTGCTATGAAGGAGGCAACTTAAGTTGTTTCTGGAGGGCTCCTATGTCCTCATTCTTCTTCTTGATCAACTATTCAGTAGCCTTAATGTCACTTGGATCATGGCCAAATTCAATGACCAAGTCCTCCAATGATTTTATCATATTATCTTTGGCCTGTGAGGAGGCCTTTTCTAGCTTGAATTGGGCTGTCACATTATCTAATGAATCTTTCAGCTTAAAAACATCCATGGCCTTTTCTGTGAGGGTGGAGTAAATCATTTCTACAGCTTTCTTATGGAACTCTATCTAATTAATGGGTTGAACATCCATGGCCAACAACTCAATATTAGTCTTTCTGTAGTCTACCAAGGTCTTTGGCTTCTGTACAATGTGCTGGAAAAATGACGTGTGCATTTTCCCTGCTTTGATGTCAATGGCTGACATCAATCTGGTTTGGTTTGGTGGTGTAAGCTTGAGGTATTAGGCATATGTCTCTGCCTTTAACTTTTTATTCCTCATCTTTATCTCTTTGAATCTATCTTCGATATCCTTTTCCCTCTCTATCATCTGTGTGTTGGAGGTTGATGGCTGCTATGTTTCACCTGATGTAGGTGCTTCTTTACTTCTCTGCCTCATTGTCTCAGTGTCGGTTATTTCCTCTGAAACAATGTTCTCCTGCTGTGACAGGATTCAACTTGGGCTTCTTTCTTGGCTCAAACAGCTCATTAGTAGTCTCCATGGCAGAGATGGATGCCTATTTCCTATTCCTCTTTAGATTCTTCTCCTCATTGGTTGAGGTCTATAACATAGGATGAACATTCATTGGTTCTCCTATTTCTAGAACCTGCAGGAAAGAGCTCTGGTCAATTTGATTTTCTAAATCAATCAGTGTGTTCTCAAGATCCACAACTGTGTTGTCCATATCAATCAATGTGTTCTCCACCCACTCAGATTGGTTGGAAAACTGTTCAATGTTTGGCCTTGGGTGGTGGATCTAAGGTGCCATTTTGACCTTAAGTCTCAACTTGTTTATGACCCCATGAGGGTCATACTTCCATATGAAGCTTTTTTTGAATTTCATCTGCTGTAGTAACCCATCGACCTCTGGTCCAGGTCTCGATTATTACAAATGAATGGGCCCAATTGGTTTTTCATCTTGAACTAGGTTTTCTTCTTAGCAGGTAAGAAGTGGACCTCATTAGAATTGATGATTTGTCTGAAATACTCAAGAGAAAATATCCTCATAGGGAGGTATTTTGGCAATTTATAAGGGGATAACTGGCAGCCATAAATTCTAATCTCAGTGTGGTTCTTGTAGAGGTACCAGTCTCTGACCTTGCTATTCTTTGCCAATTACAGCACTCTCTTGATGTCTTGGATGATTCTAGGTTGAGTATCAGAAGTTAGCATGTTCATGACTGGGTACACAAAGGAGTCTATGAAGTCTTTGTAGGTGAATGTCATGGAAAAATTATAGACCAAGGGTATCTAGTAGACCACTGATCTCTCCTTTCCCCTAGTGTCTAACTTTTGGATGCTCACAGGAAAATTATCTATCTAGTAATACAAAAACATATAAAACAACACTAAAGAGTATTTGAAAACCCTTTCAGTGGGAAGTCTTTTGAATTGTTCATGCATTCCGTCTTCAATGAATTGAGCATAATCATACATGATAGCAGGAGGCTTGCCTGGAGTAAAAATGGACAGGAAGTTCAGGATGACCTCATCCACATGTTCATCTAATGTGTATCCTAAAATTCATGAGAGCATGATGATTATGTGTATGCCAGTTTATAAGAAAATGGTGGAAGCATAGGTTGGGGTATCCATATGAGTATGGTGCTCTTCAATGATAAAATTCTAGAAAATTTACTTGATTTTCACCTGGTCTAATGTGGCATATAAGTCCAATAGGTTTCCAATGGTTAGAGGAGTCTGATTAGGGCTAGATTGGATTTGTAGAATTTTGTTGATTGACTCAGGTGTAATGGTGAATAAAAATTGTTGATCTTGGGTAACAGTAGCCCTTTGGCTAGGGATATAATATGCATGACAAAAATGTACAATATCTAGGAAAGGGTGAACTTCTGGGAATGTGTATTTGGGTAAATTGGATTCTCAAAAGTTTATGTCATTTGCATGGTTCAAAAATCTGTCCTTACTCCAATAATGGGGATCTAAAAGGTGGGTTGGAGTTGCAGTGTCTTTTATATGGAAATCCCTATCTTCTAGGGCCAAATGGTCAATGTCCAAGTGAGGGTTGACACAGGTCTGACATCTAGAGAGGTCTAGGCGGCCATGTTTTGGGGAAAGGTGTGAATTGGGCTTGCATAGAATGTATAATTGAAGCTTGAACAACTCTGGTGGAGTGAAATGGTAGTTTGCAGGTCGGAAAAGAGGGGTTTGGGTACTTAGCAGGGAAATAATCTCAATTTAGGGAAAGTCAATTAAATTCAATCAATTTAACATTTGAATTCACTGTGCATTTTTAACTTTGAGAGGGTCATTCTGGTTTTTTGTCCAAACACCTAGAAATGGTGGTATATGTTGCAACTGGTTCCAGTGGTGGTTGCAGAGGGTACTTTGGCTTCTGTTGTGCATTGGATGGCTAAATTGGGCATCTGAAGTGTGTTCAAGAGGTTTCTGGTGGTCAAATTTGGTTGTAGAAACTCAGGGTTGCACAGGAAGGCTTAGGAAGCTTGCTTAGAGCGAATGAGAAAAAAGGGTGAAAATGAGCCTTTTTGGCGTTTTAACTGGCAACGGTTAGAATTTGGCACATAATTCCATAATGAATAGTGATGATTTTGGCTTTTAGTAGAGAGGCAGTATTAAGGCTCATCGAACTGCTTTTGGCCATCGAGTGGTATTTTTACGAGAGCATGTGAATTAGCATGGAGATGCCATGTAACCAAAAGGGGCCCAAGCAAAACTACCCATTTCTTGTGTTCTCGAGCAGATAAAGGTCAGAGATCAGGAGCGTGCGATATGGCTGTGTGCCGTCAGATATGGGGGTGGAAGATCAAACGAGTTCCATGTGGTGGAGATGCAAGAAGGGAACTTGGGCGGAGATCTATGGGGCCCGGGGGGTTAATTAAAAATACTTGTAATTATTTAATGAATAAGTTGGGGTTAAATATAATGAATGGTTATGGAGCGGGACCTGGGTTAAATGGCGTGGCATTTTTTAAACACACTAGGGTGGTGGGTTAAAAGGGATTATATAGGGAAAATTGAATTTGTGCAATTAATTAAATAAAGTTGTTGGAGAGGCAAATCCCCTCTACGGATAGAGGCGATCCCTACTAGCCCAGAGTGGGTCTAGCAACAATCAGTCAATGCTACTATGCAAGTTCCTAATTGCAACTAAAAGGTAGGCAAAGAACACCTACTTGGATTCCAACGCTGTTGTTGGATGAAGAGATGCCACCTTCGCTCCTTCGCTCTGGCCGGTCACGATCCTCCGCGATCTCTGCGAATAGATACCTGCACACACAAAGAGAAGACAAACACAAGCGTGAAATCTAATAAAAGCAATTATACATCAGTCAGAAAGGATGTAATTCACATTTAACCATTGCAGAGACAAATGAGAATGGAACAATAATAGTAGTCATCTATTATTAATCAAACAGAGAAGAGTACAACCAAATGTTCTGACGTCGGAATCCTTCTCAGGAGGGGCCAGTCAGCAAGTCTCTTAAGCATTCACCTTTGGAAATGATTCTCCCAAGACAAGAAACTCTCTCTCTCACACAAGCAACACAACACAACCTTCCCTAAGCTATGAAACACTTCCACACTTATCACACCAACTACCTATAGTAGCAGCAATCTGAGCACAATGAGCTCCACACAATCCAAGCTATTCCAAACTAGCTGCTCATGGTAATGGTAGAGGTTTATATAGGAGAAGGAGCCTCCTTGAATGATGGAAGGATGAGCTTATCTTCAAGGGAAGTAGTTGCAAAGGGTCGAACAGACATGCCATAGAAGGGAGGCGATACTCACAAGGCCAACAACCAAGTCTGGAGTTATCTGGAAGGCTGGCTGTTGGAACAAATTCGCCCAAACTGGATCAGCGCGGGTGCATAACCGGGCTGGCACGCTGACGTCGCAAGGCAATAACGGTCAAGCTGTTGTCAGCGCGGGTTAATACAAGCAGAGGCTGCGCTGGTCATGAAATTCGATCAGCGCGGGAAAGTCGTGTGCTTCCGCGCTGGCAGCGCACGCGGTCTGTTATGAAGCGCCAGTCATCGCGGGTATTTTAGAAACAGACGCGCTGATGAGGAAAACTTTAGAAAAGTGGGTTTTTGGCCAGTTCAGAAGGCATGAACTTGATTATTGTGAATTCCTGACACAGTAGGGTGACTGACAGGGAGACAGTGACAAATTACTGTGTAACAGATGCCCCCTAAAGCATGAAGACCGAGAGAGTGGGAGGGGTGAAATGCTTTACAAAACGTGCCGTACTGGGACACCACCAGGAAGGACCGAATATCTCTGATAATCAAGTACATGCAGTCTAGGCATGGGCGCAGCCATCCGAAAGACATGCGAAAAGGTCTGTGGAATGGAAGCAGCCACCCAGCTAAAGAGACCAGAATAATGATAAGGTATGGTCGCAGCCATCCATGAAGACTCAGGTATGGGCGCAACCATCCATTAGTGAGTCATGTAATGATCATCCACAAAATCGCAACCTGGATCATAACAGACAAAGATCCAGGGTCTTGTGCTCCGTCCCGACCCGAACAAAGTACAAGTCCAAGCATGTGAATACATGAGCTGAAGTCGAACATGCATGAACATCGTCTGATTACCAGTCAATGATGAAAACTGTTAACAGACGCGAGAGGTACCACCAATAATGACAATGGTCCTCAAGGTACTATAGGTACAATCTGCGGCGTGTGAATCAATGAGCTGGTGTCGAACACCCGCAGAATCATCCGATCGAAGGCCAATGATGAAAACCTCGCGTCGAACACGAAGAACCTGCCATTGAGGCATGCAGGCTCTAAGGCACCCGAAGGGAGTCTCTAAGTCACCTTCCCGGATAATGAGTTGAAGTCGACAGGAAGTGACCTTGATCGAAGGTGGGCCATAATGTTTCCCACATCATCGACACGAGACAGAGGTAAAAATGATTTGTGTGAGATAACAGATGAGGTTGTATTATTGCAGAGGTCAACTTCTCTCGAACATATTGGCGGCACAACAGTGGATTTGGCAGTATTTGACATCAAATGAGCAGAGGGTATGATGACGAGGCAATGAGAAAATGAGAGGTCAAATAGGATAACCCGCACCCACGGAATTCAGTTGTGACATGAAATGAGAAATCCCCACCCGACACAAATGCAGACCAGTGCCATGTTCAAGAGCGACATACTGCTGACACGACAATTACAGTTCCATTTTCCCCACCATTTCTGGCAGGTACCCCGGTTATTTTTGGATGACAAGCTTGACGGGGATAGCATATGCTTGAAGAGTGTCATTTCGACGATGCCCGATGTCATCAAGTGTTTAACGAGCCTGACAAAGGAAAAACTCGGCGTCTTTTCTTGTTTAGAGAGTCTGAAAAGACAGCGGAAAAGGAAACTCCAGGGGGGTCCTTTTTCGTAAAGTTGTGTCTCTCGAGCCCGAAAAAGTATAAAACAATGCTCGAAAGAACCGCCCGACCATTACGATCGAGGAGTACTTTTCGTAAATAGTGCCTTCGACCCGAAAAAGTAAAAAAGCGGTCGGAAACACGTCGTTTTAGAGCCAATAACGAGTGCGAAATGACAAACACCCGGCAATATTTTTAAGTTACACGGTCGGAAAAAGAGCTTAAAACGACCGCCTCTCATTCCCTTTAACGAGCCGAAAGGAAGCTCGGTAATCTTTTCTTGATTTATGTCGGAAAAGAGCTCAAAGACGACATTTTTGGGACCAAGTATACGAAAAACTGCTTACGACCATGCCGGGTACCTGAACCTGCACAAGAACACCACCCGCATAAATCTGTTCGACATGTGTAAAAACATATTAAAACATGCATAAAGGCATAATACAGTGACATTAGTGCTAAATCCATGGCGAAAACACGACAAAAACCCACATTGACAAGAAATTATAGCAAATTATGAGTTTTTTACCATAAATAGGGGGGTAAAAGTCATTTTTTACCATTGTTACCATTTTGGATCGTGAAGAACGTGGAGGAGCTGAAAAGTTGACGGAGTGATTTCCAGCCCGTGCGGACACCATTCATCCGGCAGCTTCTTCCAGGTAGGTTCTCCTCTCCCTGCGTTTCATTTTGAGCATTTTTTTGAGCAATTCCGTGGTGGAATGTGGCCCTATGGGCGGATTTTTTGAGCGTTGATGCGCTCTCGGTCAGCGCGGGTTTCCCGCGCGGGACCGCGCTGATCGACTTATCTTTACACGTACCACCTCTTGGGTCAGCGCGGAAAACACGTGTGCTTCCGCGCTGACCCAAGGAAAAAACAAAGGGGCGCCATTTTCAGCGCGACTGTTCTAAAAACAGTCGCGCTGGCGCGGAAAAATTTGATTTTTAATAAAATGGACGTTCAAACTTCCACAATTAGCACTCTAATGTTTTTTCATGGTCTTGCAAGGCAAAATGTCTTTTGTGTGGCAAGAGAGATCTCATGATGACGAGGATATAGTGGTTTATGCACTTGCCGAATGCCGAAATGCAATGCAGGCATGCGGTTTCCTGAAATTCTTCCTGACCCCGTGCCTGAGGGCGCAACCTGACTTACTGGAGTTCCTAATCAGAGCTTGGAACCCCGTAGATGGGAAATTCAGAATCCGTGGTGAGGATATCGAGTTTGACTCCACGGACATTTAATTTTTGACTGGATTGTCACGCGGGGTCAGATGCCCATTCTGGAGGGGCAGCGACCCAGCGGTGAGACACTGGACCAGCTGATGGCTCGAGTATGCCCAGGAGCCGCGAAAACACAGAGCGGGAAGGTTGGTATCCCGACAGTGCGAGACATGCCTCTTCGCACTATACTCTTCCTAGTGACATGAGCAGCGGGTTCTTTGGCCAATCATGAGGCCTCGAAGAACCAACTACTGCTAGCTTTGGAGTGCCTACAGCCCACCATTTTCAACTGGGCGACCGCTGTGACTAACATCATGAAGAGGCAACTAAACAACTGCCGTCGCGGAGAGACGAAGCAGTTTGCATATGGGTCGCTTCTACTTCCGCTCATGCTGGAGCGGGTGCCAGCTTTACAGTTACAGACCATGGCCGTGGATCCACCTAGAGGTCCTCGGGAGACGAGGGCCAGCCGATGGGCCCGTGTCATGCCACGTGGAGGTGGAGGCCGCCCAGTATCTTGGGGAGTGTATTTCAGAGAGTGGCTGGATCACCAGGTTGTCATCGTGGAGGACTGGCCAGATGCTGGCATGGACTTCCGCAACAATCCTGACATGCCACTGCGCGCAGGAGAGCATTGGGACGACGGAGGTATGATACTTGATCTCTTTTCAATATTTTTTGGTTTTTCATGTACATGTCTTAATAAATGTCACTGTATGCAGATGTGGGACCCGTGAGACCCATTGGCCTAGCCCCAACGGCACGGAGAGAGGGGCAAGGAGCTGGAGCCCTGGTCTTAGTTCCTACAGGAGTGGATACGTCGGAGACTGTGGCTCGCAACCTTGAGGGTTTGCTGGAGGGAGTGCCAGATTACCAGGGGGTCCAGGAGGTCCCTATAGAGCATCAGATCCATACAGTGGGGGTGGCACCCAGGATGCACCGCCTTTTGAGGCGGGTGGCACGAGCAGCTGTATGCTACAGAGAGCATAACCCAGCACAGTAGTCGCCTAGGTTTACTTCCACTGATGTTTTGAGAGACATATGTCTCGGATGTACTGAGGAAAGTGATTCCATTTTTGACATATACACTTATTTTTGAGCGCCTTAGTGCACCACACGACATATATATATATACATACCGATTTTTGGATGGATCTTGTTACATATGATGATGTTTTGTTTATGCTATGCAAATGTTCAGTACAAATGTAATCTTATGTATGAATTGCACAAGACATGACCCATGTATTTTAATGTTTTAAATGCAAGCTTAAAAGCACACACGGCACGCATGCAAACTATGCTTGGGAAATATCTTATTTACATATGCTTTACTCTATGGTCTTATTATGCTTTCTATGTTTTCTTGTATGATGTTTATCTATTTCGCAAATGTCTGTCTAACACATGATTTGCCAATGCATCAGTCAACGTGTTTAATCGTCTCGGAATATGTTGATATGTGATATAGTCAAAATTCCTTTCTAACAATCTGACACGTAGATACAACCTTAGGATGCGTTGGTCTCTGACGGAATATCGCCCGTTGAGTTGATGAACGACAAGCTGGGAGTCCAGGTTTACCATCATTGCACGAATGCCGAGATCAACTGCTTCGGCTAGTAGCTCAATTACGGCACTGTATTCGGCAACATTATTAGTGGTACGACCGAGGCAGACTCCTTGAAGATCTAGCAACTCTCCGTGAGGATCATAGATTGCCCACGCCGCAGAGGACAAATTGCAAGTACTACGGCAGGCGCCATCAGCGAAACCGACATAAGGTGTACTAGACATCTGCACAAGAAGGAGAAAACACAATAAGAGGCAAAAACGCCTTCACACTAAAGCAAAACATGAAATCATGCACACAAAACACACTAAACACGCGTATGTACAAACTGAGTGCACGAAGTCATGCATAATATTTCTTCAAATAAAGCCGTTGTGGGGCTTGTCAAGAGGATTTCCTTCGTAATCAATCAACTCATATGCGCCCTTTTGTAAAACTCTCTTCACGATATAGGGACCTAGCCACATGGATTCGAGTTTTCCTGCCCCCAGCTTATCTTTAGCTTGATCATAGAGCAGCACTAGATCTCCCTCAACGAAGGAACGAGGATGAATGTTATGGTCAAAGTGAGCCTTGACTCTCTTCTTTTGTGCTTCGATAGCCAGAGAAGCTAAACGACGGGTCTCGTCTAACCGTTCTAGGTAAAGAAGCCGTTCCTCCACCGGAGTGGTGTTTGGAAGCAACTCGACAGCTAATTTCAACGAAGGAATCTCACACTCGACGGGAAGGGTGGCCTCCAGTCCGTAAACCAACTGAAACGGAGTGAAACCGGTGGCGTCCTTCACAGAAGTCCGGTAGGCCCACAAGGCAGGGAACAACATCAGATGCCAATTAGACCTATGCGTATTGACGGTGCGTTGAAGCATAGTGATCAAAACTTTGTTCACGGCCTCGACTTGACCGTTGGATTGTGGATAGTACGGTGTCGAACTATCTTGACGCAAGCCTAGTTGGGTCGTTAGTTCCGTCATCATATGATTACGGAAATGCTTTCCGTGATCTGTGACGATAGCCTGAGGGACTCCGAAACGAGTAATAACATGATTAATTAAAAACTGCGCCGCTGTGTAACCGTCTTCGTTTAATGTAGGCATCGCTTCGGCCCACTTGGTGAAATAATCCACGGCAACGATGATATACCCATACCCCCCAGCCGAACGAGGGTTACAGGACGTATAATCGATGCCCCATTTGGCAAATGGACCTACGGTGACAACAGGGTGCAGTGGTGCAGGAGGAGCACGCATTTTCCGGTGGTATACTTGGCATTCATGGCATGCGCGAACGGCAAGAATGCAATCTTTGAAGATAGAAGGCCAGAAGTAACCAGCACGGAGAATTTTCTGGGCGGTAGCATATCCGGACATGTGACTGCCACAAGCACCAGAGTGGCAGTCATTCAACACCCGCTCAGCCTCCTCGAGAGTCAAACATCGGCGGAGAACAGAATCAATGCCGATGCGGTACAGTGTATCGCCCAAAATGCCATAGGGTTGAGATTGGTGACGAATTCGTCGTCGAGCATCTTTCGATACATTTGGACGGAAGGAAGATGTCTGCAAATATACGATAATGTCCCCGTACCACGGGTCGAGGGTGCTGATGAGAAACAATGTTTCATCTGGGATATGCTCCTCCGAACGAGATGGTGCAGAGTGAGATTGTAAGGAACAGAGAAGTTCAGCAAAGACCAGAGATTTCTTTGACTTGGCCGCAGTGAATTCCAAGTCGAACTCTTGGAGGATTACAATCCACTTCGAGTATTTGCCTCCCAGCAGTTGACGCGACAAAATGTAGGTCATGGGGTTGCAGTCAGAGATCACGGTCGTTGTGCGCAACAGGATATAATGCCGGAATCATTGGACGGCGCAGACAGCTGCCAATGCCAACTTCTCGACATATGCGTAGCGAGTTTCCGTATCCAGAAGGTTGCGACTAAGATAATAGATAACGTGCTCGGTGCCGGCATCATCATCCTGCACTAGAACCATGCCGATGGTGGTGTCAGTGGCAGCTAGATAGAGAGTGTAATCACGGTGGTAGTTTGGAGGTCTTAAGAGCGGAGCTAAGACAAGAAGGTCTTTAAGGTGAGCGAAAGACTCCTGGGTGATAGCATCCCAACGAAAGGGTGTGTCTCGCTTTAATAACCGTGTGAAACCCTTAGCCACCTCGGCATAATTCGGAATGAATCGTCTGAGAAAATTAGCTTTACCCTGCAAGCTCTGCAATTGTTGCAAAGAGGCAGGGGGAGGAAGATTCAAGATGGCCTCGACTTTGAGGGGATCCAGACGGATGCCTTCCCGGGAGACGATGAACCCGAGTAGTCGGCCAGATTCTACGCAGAAGACACACTTATGCAGATTGAGTCGAATACCGTAGTGTCGACAACGGAGAAAAAATTTGCGTAGATGAGATGGATGGTCCTGACACTTAGCTGAATGAGCTGGGAGGTCATCCAGGTAAGGCTGTACGATGTGTCGAATATCATGAAAAGCATATGACATCGCACGCTGGAAGGTGGCAACGGCATTTTTGAGACCGAAAGGGAGCTTCTTATAGGCGAAGGTGCCCCAAGGACAAATGAAAGCTGTCTTATGCTGGTCTGCGGGGGCTATGTTGACCTGGTTATAGCGAGAGAAGCCGTCCATAAACGAATAAATCTCACTTCCTGCGCAGTCATCAATAAGCTGATCAATGAAAGGCGTAGGAAAGTTATCTTTTGGACAGGCACGATTGATATCGCGGTAGTCAACACAGACCGGATAGTGCCCTGCTTTTTATTCACAGGGACTATATTGGACACCCACTCCGTGAGGGGGATGGCATAGATAAAACCAGCTCGAAGAAGCTTCTCGACTTCGGCCTTGATGGTTGTAGCCTTTCGAGGGTGCACTAGACGTAAGCGCTGACGAACAGGCTTAGCATCTGCATAAGTAGGTATTTTGTGCACCACAATACTAGGGTCGATGCTGGGCATTTCCTCGTAAGACCATGCGAAGGCATCACGGAATTCACGAAATAAAGCAGTATAGAGTTGAACTTCCTCAGGAGTGCATTTGACTCCAATGAAAATATTCTTGACAATCCCTGGTTTGACAGAGATGTCGATAGGCTGGGTTTGCGTGATGTTACCCATATTGCCCTCCGAAGACACTTGATATAGCTGAACAGGTGTTTGGAGGGGCGGAGATGGGACACATGAAGCAAACCGCTCGAGACATGCGACCATTTCCGAATGTGGAGGGAGAAACGAAGAGCGATGGTGGTGATCTGACCAAGGGAGCTCTTTGAGAGACATAGTCTCTATGATGGCCTCATCGGAGGGAAATGTTTCCTTCAGGGGATCCGAAGTGGCCTCATCACCCAGCCAAGGGAAATGATCATATGAATCGGGAACACTGCTTAGAAAAGCAGGTTCAGGAGGGGGATCCGATGCAGTGACAATCTCGATGTAGTTGAGCTCGGCAGGACTCAACGGCATCATATCACCCCAAGAGTCTTCCTGATTCAAGGGAGGAAAAACCCATGGATCAGAACGTACTGAAATCATGTTAACAGGGGCGAGATTCGGAGGTGGGATGGGAAAGACTCCCATTAAGGAGGGATCTTTGAACAGTCCGGCACCCACACTCACTAATGACTTGGAGGTATGCTCCACAAACGGCACATTACCTTCAGAAGAAGAAGCAAAAAAGGACAGTTGGTCCACCGTGACGATCCTCCCCTGATGAGGGAAGCGAACAACACGGAACAAGGAGGACGCCACGGCTTGCATGGCGTATGTCCAGCCTCGTCCAAGGAGGATGTTGTAAGTGAGATTAGCGTCAACAACTTCAACCTCTACCTCTACGGTTTTCCCTTCTAAAGAGATAGTCAATCGTGGGAGGATACCATATGGACGAGATTCTCTTCCATCGAAAGCTTCCAGGGTCGTAGGAGACTGGCTCAGAGCAGGAGAACCAATAGCCTTCCAGCAAGCAACAGACATGATGCAGGTTGAGGCACCCTCATCAATGACTGTACGATGAATCGTTTTGCCATTGATGAGGACCTCTATAAGGAAAGCCACTTGGTGAGGCAATCTCTGTGTGAAACCCTCGAGATCAAAAGAGATTGAATCCGAATCTGTCGGGTCGATGCCACCAATGGCTGATAGCAAGGACTTCCTCTGGGAGGGGCAGCTCTGGAGGACTTCTAACGCGGACATAGCAGACAGAGCCTGAGCTAAGTCCTCGACAATGCTATAGTGCTGGGCAGCACGAGCATTGGGGTTATAAGATGACTTCCTGAGTACACCTTTGGGAGGGGGTCGGGGGATCGTCTCAGTGCTGGGTCGTTCGATGTGAAGGGGACCAGAACTGGATGGAGGAGCGCTGGAGGGAACCTCCGGCTCTTTCCCGGCTTGAGATGGATAATCTTTCGCTCGAGTTGAAACATGGATGGGGATCGTTCCAGCCATGAACACTTGAGAACCGAACGAGGAAGAGGATTGAGACGGATCTGCCACCATTTGGGTCTGCTGAGAAGGGAAAGGCTCTTTAAGCACAGCAGGAGGCACAGGAGCACCTTTCAAAAGTCGACTAACTTCGGATCGCCTTGGGCAATCCTTGGTATAGTGATCCTCATCGCAGATGAGACAAGGATACTTAGGTTTTCGCTTAGCTCCTTCCTCGGAGGGAGGTTTAGGGGGATCCTGCTTGGGCTGTCCAGATTTATCTTTAGCTTTCCCTTTCTTTTTCCCTTTTGAGGATTTGTCCGCCGCGGTGGACTGAACGACGTTTACCTCGGAGGTACTCCCAGAAATTGATTGGCCCTGAGAAGCATTTTCGTTAGAGGCGTTCTGTTTCTGCTTCCCAGGGTTCGCGGCCAATTTCTTTGATGACGAATTCACAGAACCAATGACTCCATCAACAGAAGGCTTTGGTGGAGCCTTGGGCTATCTAGGCCTCGGGGCATCTGGCAAATACTCATACAAAGTACCCGACTGAGAGTACACTAAGTCGAGGTACTGAGCTCGCGCGATTGCTTGCTCTTCAGTTACACACGCTCCCATTGCGATGTCTTTTGCAATCTTAGGGACAAAGGAAGTCATGAACCAATCGGTCAGGAGTTGATCAGGAATCCAAAATTTGATCATGCGACGACGCCTTCTCCATTCATGTATATGATCAGAGATGTGCGTAGCCGTATCCTGTTTGAGAGACGTGAGGAGATGTGTCCCAGTCTCGTACCGAATAGGTAACTGAAAATGAGTCAAGAAGGCCATAGCCAACGAGTTGAAATCTTGAAACATGCCGCGATTCAGCTCGATGTACCACTTAGCGGCCGAACCAGTGAGAGTTCTCTGAAAGAGGCGGAGCCGGATAGAGTCATCAAGCCATGAGTTCGATGAACACCAAAGGTGATAAGTCATTACATGGGCCTGAGGATCTTCTCCAGCTTTGCCATCAAATTTCGGACAATCGCCTAGTATTTTGGTTGGAACTGGTGGCCAATATGGATTATGCAAAATAGGGTCATTTGTTAACTTGGACACATCAGGCAGTTCCAACGTCGCTAAGAACGGTAACTGAGGGTTAAAAGACATTTGTGGCTGCGGATTCGAGGCAACTTTAGGGTTCCAACTAGGTGGTGGTTGCCCCCATGGGCTCTGTCCAGATGGACCCGACCTGAAAGGGCCTGGTGCATAGGGACCTTTCCCATAGGAGTTCTGTCCATACGGATTCTGGCCATATGCGGACAGTTGTCCCTGTGTCTTCCCCCCAGCTCCCCATGTATTAGCAACTTGCCCTACAGATGCAGCATACTGATAATTTTGGTAAGGAGTGACCTGCGGTTGTTGATAATTTTGGTAAGGAGCAAACTGAGTTTGCCCCTGGGGTTGCTGGTAGCCATATGACTGCTGGGCCCCATACTGAGCCTGATAAGGAGGCTGCATCTGGTAAGAAGGTTGAGGCTGTGGCCCACCTTGCATTTGATAACCCATTTGAGTTTGAGGCCCAGAATAATGTCCTTGAACCGGCTGGGCTTGGATCATCTGGCCCGAAGGTTGACTTGGTTGGATTTGGGATAGACCTGGTTGGCCAGCAGGATGAACTTGTTGGGTGCCAGGTTGTCCGTGGACCACCAAGGGTTGTCCTTGCGGAACAGATGACTGAGCCAGCTGAACAGCTGGTTGACCCTGAGGTTGGCCAGCTTGTCCAGACGGATGATTAGGGCGGACAGCGGGTTGACCTTGCTGCATAGAAGGTTGGCCCGTCTGCCCCCCAGGGTGCACAGACTGAGCAGAGGGCTGGCCTTGCTGTATAGCAGGATTCCCCCCTTGGTGCATAGGCTGAGCAGTGGGTTGGCCTTGCTGTATAGCAGGCTGCCCCCCTTGCCCAGAAGGATGCATGGATTAAGCAGTGGTTTGACCCTGCTGAACGTAGGGTTGCCCACCCTGCCCAGAAAGATGACCAAACTGGGCAGTAGGTTGGCCCTGCTGTAAGTAGGGTTTCCCCCCCTGCCCAAGAGGATATCCCTGCTGGACTGCTGGTTGACCTTGAGGTGTGTAAACTTGCCCAGCTTGTCCAGATGGGTACCCCTGCTGGAAACCAGGTTGGCCTTGTTGAATGTAAGGCTGCCCTGGTTGTCCAGTTGGGTAACCTTGCTGGGTACCAATTTTCCCTGGATATCCAGAAGGTTGACTCTGATATGAAAACGTCGGACCCCCAACGGCCGAGGGTTGTCCCAGGTAGGGTTGTCCCTGCGGGCCCCCAGATTGTCCTGGGTAAGGCGGGCCATAAAGTGGTTGCCCTTGAGGGGTTTGCACATAAGGCGGCTGGCCTAGATTAGGTGGTCCTTGGGGCTGTCCGGGAGGATTCCGGCGCCCGCGAAAAGTATGAGTAACGGGATCATACGTAACGTCCAACGGTGCCGAATTTTCAACGAAAGGTTGACGAGGCAGGGATTGAATGTTCTCGAGGTACTGACCGCTAGCATCATAATAAAAGAGTGGACCTTGGTAATTTGGGTCCACAATGGGCTGCCCATGGGCATCATACGACCCTGCTCCTGGGACACCACCAGAAGAGGGTTGAGGACTCTGCGTAGGATCAACAACTCCAGATGAAAACCTTGGCTGGCCCGGACTGTGAGAAGGACCAGCACCAACGTTCATAGACAAAGACGCTGACACGGCACTAACGACCGGAGTCGATTGCGCTACACAAACGGTTGGATTGGTAGGAACTGAGGTAACAGGCATATTAAGACCTGAAGTAACAGGCGTATTGAGAGGTCGCGAAATGAAGGGCCCCGTGGTGGCAATAAGACTAGGATCCCATATAGTCGTAGAAGTAGTTCTAGCAGCTATCCTATCCCTCACTGACTGATATCGTGGAGGGAGTGGAGAGGTAGCTCGGATCGGAGTTTCAATATCTGTCACCACGGGTGTCTCACCTGTGCTGGGAGATGTCTCATCCGTGTGGGAAGTGGACATCGGAGACGACATACCGGGAGGAGTACGGGGGGTATAGTCGCTGTCAGGCTCCCAGATAGGATTCCAATCTTCTATGTAATATTCGTCGCCCGGGGCACGTACGTTGATAGGCTGGATACTCGGAACAATAGGAAGAGTATCGCTTACAACTGGTACCTGAGGAGCAACGGAAGATGGAGAACCTTGATCACTTGGACCGGGAGTTGACAGGTCAGCCAGGATGACAAGACCCCTTAGAAAACCTAAAGAAAACTAACGATAAAAACCCTACTCAAGCTAACGCACACAAGATCTAACCAGGTGATGTTATCGTGGTCGAATAAATTTTTAAGACACAGGAACCAAACTTGACCTTTTCATGTTTCAAGAGTCGAGAAAAGGACGAAAAGATGACTCCAGTCTCCTTCGAATGTTTAATGAGCACGAAGTGACAAGACGCTCACAGGCACCTTTTCATTTAGGGAGTCCGAAAAGGATCAAAAGTGACTGCTCTGGAGACTCTAGGTAAAGGGTTTACCAAGCGATCCGTAAAACTGCTTATACACCTTAGCAATCATATGAGAGCCAAGGACTTTCCGTACTGCAGTCAATCTTCCCGAATGCTGTGTTCGGTGCGTTACGGTTCACAAGGCGGCAGACTCGGCTTCCTATGGATCAAGGATAAAAGCCTAGTGGGGTCTCCTTATATACGCGACGGTACGTGGGAGCACAATCCGTGTTAGACCACTATCGAGTCACAGAAGGAGGAATCACCCAACCGTAATGTGAAACAATAGTGACTATGTTTAAAGACACCGGAACACGTCTCTAACCTAGACCTCTAGATGTTTGCGTTTAGTTCCAATGCGTTTTTAGGTTAATTCAGTTCATTTTATGGTTGATCTTGAAATTAAGTTTCGATTTCAGGCCCTATCGTATGGTCTCTCACAATTTCCTAGATGCAAGCTATATGCCAAAGAACATCATTTCGTTTGATGAATTCTAACTATGAGAAGGTTAAGAGCTTTCAATCAAACAAAACGAAATCAATCAATCAAACAATCTAATGCAGCTAATGACAAAGAAATGAGACTTTTCTTTTGAGAATGCAAATCAACAAAATGCTCTTTCCTTTGATTAACTATTGAATGCAAAAGATTTTAGTTTGATTCTCTTTTCAATGACAAAATGCACTTGCAATGAATTTTGAGAGTCAGCAACACCGAGCAAAGAAAACAAAAATCACCCAATGGAACACACAACAAGCGTGAAAGGAGCTGGTTGAACCCAAGCAATTGTAATCTATGTCTGGGTGGCGAAGAGTAGCCGAAACAACCGAAGGGCTGGTTCGAGGACAATCACCTAAACAACCAAGCAAAGAAAGTGAAAAGGAAGGTTTACGCAGTAGCAAAGGCAAGCAACAACGAACTTTTGCGAACAAGTGAACAAGCGAGCAAAACAAGGTTGGTCCAGTGAAAACTGGATGATGGCACTAGGTCACGGGACACAAAAAATGAAATCCGTTCGACAAGGCTTTGCAAGCACGTGTGCAACAGTTCAAACAATGAATATCAAGTCACAAACCAAGTAGAAAGAGCTGGAGATAGCCAAACCCACAGGTTTAGGAGGTAAAACTGAGACAATTTCAATTTTACAGGATCAGCGCGGGTAGCCTTCAGCAACTGTGCACTAAAACTAGGTCACGTGTAGCAACTTGGCGTTGTCAGCGTGGAAGGACAAAGATTAAGTGCGCTGGTTCGATTTCAGAACCGTCGCGACTGTTTTACGTACAAGCGCGATGACAACAGGTTTAAAGAAACAGCTATGCGCTGTTAGTGCAACTGTTTTGATATAAACCGCGCTGAGGTTAAAAAAGAGGCAAGAACAAGCCAAGAACTCCCAAACCAAGGCCAGAACTCTTTAAACAATTCATACACCTCCCAGATTGACCCAGGAAGTGTAAAAACAGAGAACTAGTCCCCAAACTCGAAAAGAGAGAACAATCAAATTCAAACACAAGAATGGACACAAGAGACAAAAGGCTGAACTCCCCAGCGGAGTCGCCAAATTGTTGGAGAGGCAAATCCCCTCTACGGATAGAGGCGATCCCTACTAGCCCAGAGTGGGTCTAGCAACAATCAGTCAATGCTATTATGCAAGTTCCTAATTGCAACTAAAAGGTAGGCAAAGAACACCTACTTGGATTCCAACGCTGTTGTTGGATGAAGAGATGCCACCTTCGCTCCTTCGCTCTGGCCGGTCACGATCCTCCGCGATCTCCGCGAATAGATACCTGCACACACGAAGAGAAGACAAACACAAGCGTGAAATCTAATAAAAGAAATTATACATCAGTCAGAAAGGATGTAATTCACATTTAACCATTGCAGAGACAAATGAGAATGGAACAATAATAGTAGTCATCTATTATTAATCAAACAGAGAAGAGTACAACCAAATGTTCTGACGTCGGAATCCTTCTCAGGAGGGGCCAGTCAACAAGTCTCTTAAGCATTCACCTTTGGAAATGATTCTCCCAAGACAAGAAACTCTCTCTCTCACACAAGCAACACAACACAACCTTCCCTAAGCTATCAAACACTTCCACACTTATCACACCAACTACCTATAGTAGCAGCAATCTGAGCACAATGAGCTCCACACAATCCAAGCTATTCCAAGCTAGCTGCTCATGGTAATGGTAAAGGTTTATATAGGAGAAGGACCCTCCTTGAATGATGGAAGGATGAGCTTATCTTCAAGGGAAGTAGTCGCAAAGGGTCGAACAGACATGCCATAGAAGGGAGGCGATACTCACAAGGACAACAACCAAGTCTGGAGTTATCTGGAAGGCTGGCTGTTGGAACAAATTCGCCCAAACTGGATCAGCGCAGGTGCATAACCGGGCTGGCGCGCTGACGTCGCAAGGCAATAACGGTCAAGCTGTTGTCAGCGCGGGTTAATACAAGCAGAGGCTGCGCTGGTCATGAAATTCGATCAGCGCGGGAAAGTCGTGTGCTTCTGCGCTGGCAGCGCACGTGGTCTGTTATGAAGTGCCAGTCATCGCGGGTATTTTAGAAACAGACGCGCTGATGAGGAAAACTTTAGAAAAGTGGGTTTTTGGCCAGTTCAGAAGGCATGAACTTGATTATTGTGAATTCCTGACACAGTAGGGTGAGTGACAGGGAGACAGTGACAAATTACTGTGTAACAAAAGTGGAAGGGAGAGAAATCTTAGGGTAAAGGGGCTTTATGGGTTAAAAGGAATTATGTCAAGGAATATAGGAATGGGGGAGTTAATAAAGTAATGCAGGGGTACTTTATCTTAGGATAAGGGTTTTTAGTGGGTTTTTAGGCAAAATAGGGAAATTAATAAGGGGAAAGTGGTTTCTTATAAGGGGAATGGTTTTCACATTAGGGAAAAGGGGTTTTTGGTAGGGAAATGACCTCTGGAGGGTAATTTGCTATGGAAATGTATGAAACCAGGTGGAAATGGTGAAAATGAAGGAAAAAGAGTACTTTCAAAGGAAATGAAGGGATAATGGGGAATTTTGTAAGTATGTAGTGGGGGGTGAAATGAAATGAGGGGAAGTTAGCCAAAATAACTTGTGACCATCCTTTCAATTTCATAACCGCTCCTGCACACTAAAATATATGATTAAGCATGATAAATGTGCTTATGATTCAATTAACTTTGTACTTTTGCAACCTTTCTTCTGCTTACCCTTTACATACCCTAGAAAATTTTCTTCACTTTATTGGGTGCATTTAAGCTAGCAGACCCTTTGCTTCCTTTTTCTTTCGAAAAGTAAACTATATAATTATAACCTTTATATCTTCCAATGGGTCAGATTAAGCTTATGAGCACATTTTATTTCTCCACCTAACCACTGATCTGCCAAAATTAAACAGTTTGGCTAGATCTTTATTCTCCATCTATAAATATGAAATTTAGAGCATGAACTAGTCAAGATTAAACAGTTTTACTATCATGGGTTGTGGAATTTATGACAAGTTTCACACAAACCATTATTTTTTACAGTAAAGTAAAAAGTAGTGGCACTTAGATTTGCACACTTTCATGATCTATTTTTTTTTTGGGGTTCATATTGTTTCTGTTTTTTGATCTTTTCTTATTCTTTTTGTCCTTTGATATTTCTTTTAGAACATACCCTCTTTTCATTTTTTAATTTTTAATATGGAAAACATTTGTAGGAAAGAAAGGGTATGTACAATATTACAAGATCAACCACAACCAATTCAAAATTATGAATCCTATTATTATAGGACCCTAACAGTGGCTCCACACGGGGATGAAATTTCCTGGTGAAATGTCAAGAACTCTAAAGATCAGTAGCCTTTGAATTATGATCGAAGTTACCTTGTAAAATGTTATTCTGTGATTTCTGTCATATTGATACTTATGATGGTGAAACCTTTGAAGCTTAGGGCCTTCTCTCTGGGATTCAACTTCAAAATATTACCATCTAGGAAATCTACACTCTGCAATGTTATGTACAATGATGCAAAGTAAAGTGAACTATTGTTAATAAGTGGAAAAGTAATTCTTTGGAATTCTACCATTGACAGGTCCTCCTGGTAGGTCTAATCCATCTATCTCTCTCAAGAAGAAGGCATTTTTACCCCTGTAACCATAGATGACATAAGGATATTGCCATAAGAAGTCAAATTTTCCATGTTTGCCTTTGTCTTCCCTTCTTGAATCCCACTTAAGAACTTTATCTCCTATGTAAAAATCATCTGCTTTGGTCTTTTTATCAAATACATTTTTGATTTTTTCCTCGATTACCTATGATTTTTCATATACTTCTTCTATGGTCTGCTGCATGCGCATGGTCTGATTTATCCTTCTCTGGATATAATTTGGTTCTACCTGCAACTCCTAGATGATCTTCATTACTGGCACTCCCATTGATGATGGAAAAAGAACATCCATCCCATATTCTAACTGATAGGGAGATGTTCCAATGGACTTCTTGTTAGTTAGTCTGTTTGCCCATAAGGCATTAACCAACCTTTTGTTCCATGTCTTTTTGTTGTCCTCCAGTAATTTCTTAATGATATTGATCATGATTTTGTTAGAGGATTCTACAAGTCCATTATCTTGAGGGTAATAGGCAGTGGAGTGGCCAAGGGTGATGTGGAATTTATTACGAAAGTCTATATTTTTCTTGGATTTAAAGGAAACTGCATTATCAATAATGAGCTTGTAGGGGCATCCAAATCTTGACAGGTTATTATTATCTAGGAAGGAGATAATGACAGTGTCTGTGGCTTGCCTAGAAGGGATGGCTTCTATCCATTTGGTAAAATATTTAGTGGCTATCAGAATCTATTTATGCTAGGCTAAGGAGGCTGGGTGTATTTCTCCAATGAAGTCTAACCCCCATTGTTGAAATGGAATTTCAGTGGAGATTGGTTTAAGAGGCAAGGGTAAAATTTTTCTCTTTCCCTCAAATATCGGCACTTATTGTTGGGTAGAAAAAGTCCCGCATAATAGTTTTGGGTCTAATAACCTAGAAAATAAGATAAAAAAATTGTAAACCTCCTCAATATGTAGAGTGTGAAATGTAAAAGGTCAAAGTCAAAGGGTTGTCTGCCCAAGAAATAGTATAAAATATTAGGAAGTAAGTCGGTCCGTGGACCATAGATAGGTATAAAAAAAGCGCAGCTCTATGAGGGAAAGGCAATTTTTCAATAATCTTGATTTGAGTTGTAATGGGATTTTAGGAATAGTATGAAGCGTCTGTAAGTTCGAGACAAGGGGTTGGGATAGAGGATAGAGGCTCTACAACCGTGTGTGCAAAGGCCAGAAAGATTCCATAGTTGTCTGTGCGGACCCCTACAACTGAGTGCATAGGGTAGATCTAAATGTAATACTGAGAAAGTGCAAATAAAGATAAGTTCCTTCTGAAATTATGTGTTATTATGAATCCGACTTTGTATGGTTAATATCTCTTTTTAATTTATGTGCATATGCTTATGATATGATTTTATGTGATTTTGGGTTTATTGTAAAAATGCGAATTGGGTATCTCTATTAAATGTTTGCTTAAAGACCTCTCTAACTGAATCTGAGTTAAAATACTTAATTAAATAGATTAAATCTGTAATCAGCGCAGTAATTGAAAGTTAAAGTTATTTTAATTCCAATCTATGCGAATCTATCATAGCACGAGGCTACAAGATAGCATGCAAACCCACCAGACCACATCTAGACATCCCAAGGGTGCGGAAGCCTAGTTCCAACACATGCCCCTGCTACCTCGGGTGAGACCTTAGTCTGTGCTATGTGGGTTGTTTCCGAACGGTCCGACAGCTGCGGGATTTTCTTGGCTAAATACTTCTTCCGAACCTAGGTCAGGCACATATAAGCCAATAGATGGTTCCATTGTCGGGACTGGGATCTACCTAAGGGGTATCTGATGTGAAACGCAAGAATCGAAGGAACCAGGAATAGTAGTAGCTCAGAGTATAGTGACAAGGGTAGTAATGACGATCACGATCCATCTACTGATATTCAAAGGAGTAGGAGGTGAAGACCCGAAACAATTATGGTTTGTGTTAACATTAGTATGGAAAACACAAAAAATTGCAGGTGATAATATTAGAAAGACTACCTTAGTTAGTGCACTGTAGGACTGAGCGTTGACATGGTACATAAAGTATTCAAGTGATCACCCAATGGCAGGAATAACAAAGATCCATACTGAGTTAAAGAAAGAGTTTAGCTGACCAAAGTCAGAAACATAGTCGATCATAGGATTCAAGGAGATCGTGATGATTCCCGGAGAAACACTACGGGATTTGGATCAATGACTGAAAAGTACTATTTGCGAAGCTAACATGACATTGACAGATGCACAACACTGCACTTGGTTTATGGCATCCTTAACACCACATCTGAGGATGGCCTTGTCGCAATAGAAGATCTCAACCCAGGCTAAAGCATTAGAAACATCGATGAGATTGCATGAAACTCCGTTACAAGACCTAAGGTTATGATTTTAGCAAATCCAAGTGCAGATCCAAAATTTGTGTTTGGAGATGAAGAATTTGAAACAAGAACAGGCACCACGACCAAAAGTTCGAGAGGAAGTCTGGTATATAAAGTGCATAAGTCAGGGACATGATAAATATCACTACACAATCTCGGCAAATTATATGGTAATAGGGGGACCAACACTGTTGTGAATTGAGGCACAAGTAGGGCCAAGCTCGACAACACCGCTTTGGTGCACAGTTTGTCAAGTGGGAGGAAATAACAACATAGATAACTGTCATATATTGCCAAAATACAACCAGATCCCCGAGCAACTATTTTGCAACTTTTGCAGATTGGTGGGCCATGAGGAAAGGGACTGTCGTAGCTACCAATTATTAATGGACCAGTCACCTGCTTACAGAATGCAGACTGAAGCACAAGGATAGGATCCTGTCGCTGTGACTGTGTGGTGGGTTCGAGGGCCATGGACGAGGATGGGTGTTATAGACATTTTTGTGCCTTGCATCACTGAGCATGAAATGTCAATAATCAAGGGATCCAAAGTCCCTAAACATGTTGTTCCTACCCCTAGAGGAACAAGGCCAGCAAACCACAACACTTAACAAAAGTTCTCCACCTGAAAACACTCAAAAACAAGGCAATTCTGGATCATGTCAACTGCTCCACTGAGCATCTGCGCTGAATGTCAACTGCTCCACTGTCTACCTGTGTTGAATGTCAACTGCAAAGAAGGCTACCTGCGCTGGGCGAGTTTGGACATGTGGCAGAGTCATTCCTCAAGGTGTCAATGCCCAGGAAGCTTCCAAAATGACACTTGGATCAGGGAATTCGACTGGTGATGAGTAATAGGTTCCAAATCTCCAAGTGGAAGCAAGAACCTCCAAGTGGACTCAAGAACTGAAGTGAGAGAGGACACTAGTCAGCTTCATACCAGCCTCAAGCTCACTCATCCTTTCTCCAAAACTCCTATATATAGATCTCTCTCATGAGGTCTAAGGAGGCTGGAATTTAGTATTTGCAAGAATTGATGTTGGTTTGTGGCTAGAAATATTGGGTGTGTTATGCTTTGAAAGGAGCTGAAGAAGGAAGTCCATTCTGCTGGGAAGGAGATGCTGGGTTGGAGCCCTATGGGTTGTATCTCTTCCTGAAAACTGTTACTTTCAATAAAGCTATCTTGATTCTTTCCTATATGCTGGTGTATTTTGTGTAATTGCATTAGTATATTTGATTTACTTCTAATCCTGAATCATTTATGAATATGTATATTTGCCTTTGTATTGTGTTCTTCTCTTGTTGCAAGTAGCTGCTCTCTTGTCACAGGTAGCTGTTCTCTTGTGATCTCGTGGGATTCAAGTAGCTGTTCTCTTGATCGAGCGAGGCGGCAAGTAGCTGTGGACACACAAAGAGAAGAGGATCTAGTTCGAGGGACAACCGGAAGATAATGGTAAGTCTGCCGATCTCCTCTCTTTCATATTTCATAAAGGAAGAAATCATGATAGCTGTATTCGTTTGTTGCTAAGGCGCTGTCACACCTTAGGTGGATAGGATCGTCCTAAATATGCATTTTTCCCCACAACAAATTGGCAAGTCCGCTGGGGAAGAACTTGTTTATTCATTTAATTTGTGTTTCCGTCATTTGTTTACTTCATAGACTTGACAACAACTCTTGAACTGCATCTTTCCCAGATGCAAAGTAAAAGTTCCTGCTTTGATCATATATGTTGGACTTGTCTATGATCTAAACTAGATCCACAAACGATTTGATTGATCCTTGTGATAGTCTTTAGCACCCTATCAAAGCATCCCTCTGTTTATACCTTGCTTGTGTTTCTGATTTGGCCTGAAACAGTTGATTTTTGAGCATTTTGTGACCCAGAAACCCAGAGAAACGAGAGTTTCTCTCTTCATCGCAGGCACTGTGAAGGCAGTCTGCATTTCAACGCAAGTCCCGAAGGGGCTACCTGCGCTGAATGTCAAACTGACAGTGTTGGACCTGCGCTGAACCAGTGTGGCCTTGTGCAGCTGGGGTTCTTTGTCCTTTCTTGCCCTGTTTTGATCTCTGTTTTTTGCAGCCTTTAACCAAGTATAGGTGCTGGTCTGATAACCCTTTACTTTGCCTGAATTCCGCCCCAATTTTTGTACAAAAAGATTGTGAATGTTTTTATGTGTTTGTGGCGTCATTTACAGTCTTCCTTTGCATGAGTAAAGTAGTCTTTCTGTAGCCTTTGATTCAGATCTGATTGAAAGTGATCATAGAAGAGAGTTCATTGGCTGTTTGTTCAGATTGATTATAGTTTTAATTTTGCTTATTGGTTTGAATTTTTTCTTTTCAAAGTATCAAAACGAGTCTTTATTTCGAAAATCGCAAAGTGATTGTAATCTCTTCTACCCTTGTTGATTTTGAAGAAAGTGAACTTGTTTATTTTGATCATTGTAAAAGCAAATTCAAAGTTGTGCAAAAAGCTTTCTTTGTAGGCATTTATACTAAGAAAGTTGAAAACAAACACCTGCATTGTGCATTTTGCATTTGATAAGTTTGCATGTTGGATTTAGGGAAAGTGCATTAGAGTGTGCTGATTGCTCTTTGAGAAAAGATAGTCACTCTCTTTTCCCTTAGTAGCTAGGATTTTCAAAGTTGAAAGATTGTAAAGCTTGCTTATCATCTTAGACTGCATTTAGGAATTTGTATCATACATCTCGTGGTGAACCTTGAAAGGCAAACTTTAAAAATATCAACCTAAAATAAACTGAATGAACCTAACAACGCTTTGTAACATAACGCACAACATAGAGGTCTAGGCTAGAGACGTGTTCCGGCGTCGTTAAACATAGTGACTGTCGATCTCGAAGAAGGTGGGTGATTCCTGTTGAGAGTCGGTGGCGCTAATACGGATTGTGCTCCCACGTACCGTCGCGTATATATTGGGAGACCCCTATAGGCATATATCTTTTATCCTTAGGAAGCCGTGTTGGCCGCCCTACTGATCGCAATGCAGTGAACACAACATTCACGAAGATCGACCACCCGTACCGTAAAAAGTATTCTGTGGTTTTGCGAAAGGTTTGGCACACCCTATGCCTAGATCTCCAGAGCAGTTTCTTTTGGCCTTTTTCAGACTCTATAACAGAAAAAGTCCACCCGAGCATTTGTCACTTCGGGCTCGTTAAAACATCGAAGGAGACTAGAGTCATCTTTAGCTTTTTCTCGACTCTTTAAAACTGAAAGAGCAAGTTGTGTCTAAAAGCGTCTAATAAAATTCATTCAGTTCGGAAACACAAATTTCCCCTTTTAATATTTTGGTTGGTCGAGTAATCCGCAATCGTGGAAGAAAGTCAATTGAAACCCCGTCGTTCGCGGAGGCTTACGAGTCAACCGTCTTTGTCTCCGGAATCGAAAACAGTACGGACAAAGCGAACTCGTTTAACCGGTTCAAAATCTCATATAAAAGTTAGAACTAGTGTTCCAAATACATCTGAGATTCCGGTTACTCCAAACATTTCTGGAAACCCTGCCTCTATAGAAGAAGTTCAACAGCTACAGAAGGACAGTAATACTGATCCTAGTCTGGGGGCAAATACTTGTATAACTGAACCAGTTCCATCTGTAACCGGTCCAGAGAGTTTTGTTCCTCAAACAACTGTCACTGTCGAAACAACCACTTCTTCGGCACCAGAAATATTTTACGGACCTGACGGTCTTCCTCTTCCACCGGGTTTGATTGCGATAGAGGAAATTGCAGAGGATCTGCAAGCAAGTACTCCAATCCATTTTGGAGTCGGGGTCACTCTATTTCCTTCATCAGAGGTTAATCCAGCACAAGTGGAAGTTCCTGTAGAATCGCTAGGCAATCTATTGGATAGACTTAAAATGTCTGAACAATCGTCATCATCTAGGACTGTGTCAAATGACACAGCGACAACAGAAGCCCCCGCCGTCACTCCAACGATGTTTGCCGGCATACCATCTGTCCCAACTAGCTCTCAACCGCTAGAAGGAGTCCACCAAGGGACTATTTCGACAGTGTGGTCTCTTCCAGTTTGTTCATCCAGAGTAATATCCGCCAACTCTTATGTTGAGACTCGCCAAATTGATCAATCCCCTTAAGTTCCGGATTGCTACCGTATGGGGGGCAGTATGCCCTTTCATTACCCCCTCCGGGAGGGTACCCATACGGGAGTTTGCAACAGTATTCAGGTTATACTGGAATTACATCAAGTAGTTGGGTACCTATGCTACCTCAACAACCAAGGGTTGTATATTCTATGCAACAGTATATACCTATGACGAACATCCCAACCACACCAGCTATTGTAACAGTGTCACAAGTTCAAGCGATCCCTGTTGCATGTCAACCTCAGATTTCTCAGGTTGTAATGCAACAGCCCCTTGACCATGGGTCACAACCACAATCGCCAACTGGTGGGGCGACACAGGTCCAAACGGGTACAATTACCCCACACCTTGGTCCAACGGTTAGCATAACACAACAGAACATGGCTTCACAACCGTGGCTAGTGCAATACCAACAACCACAATTCCAGCAAGTATACCAAGGTTCTGAGCAGCAGATATTTGCGAACAGTGGACAACCGTATATCCAAAACGGTCAAAACCAACCACTTTATAGTGGTCAAGTCCACCAACCGTATCAGTCATACCAACATCAATTACATTATGCTGGTATGCAAAGGCCCACTGCTCAAGCGATTCCATCGTACCCTGGTTATTCTTCGCCTAACCTGAATCAACAGTTACCATTCGTGGCGACTTTAGAGTTACCCAATTTACACCGGTTAACCAACGATCTGATTGCTTATGCCCCTTGGTGGCCAGCGATTCCTCATAAACTTCCATCTGACATTCCTAAATTCAATGGAAATCCAGGTGAAGACCCATCGAATCACGTGATGACTTTTCATCTATGGTGTTCGTCGAACACCCTAAACGACGATTCGATAAGGCTTCGCCTTTTTCAGAGGACATTGATAGGTCCAATGGCTAAATGGTATATTGAATTACCTAGAGCCTCGTTCGACAGTTTTAGCTCCCTAGCCACGACTTTCTTAACCCATTTTCAATTACCGATAAGGTATGAAACGGGAACATAAATATTAACCAACTTCAAGCAGACAACTGCCACTCATATATATGATCATATACACGAGTGGCGTCGTCGTCGTAGGATGGTGAAAACATATGTTCCCGATCAGCTGTTAGCTGAATGGTTTATAAAATCATTACTTCCTGCTATAACGGAAGATGTGGCGAAGGGGGGAGTCGTAACTGAGGAGCAAGTTATTTCTCGTGCACAATATCTAGACTTAGTATATACTCAGTCTGGCACGCTCTACGACAAGATACCTGACGCCCCTAGACCGGAATTTTCAATTCCTCCTCCTCCAAAATCCAATAGTAACTCTCATGCCGGCAATGGCGTGGTTGGCACGGCAAACGCAAAATCGATAAAGGCTTCGTCTAAGAAAGCCCGTAAGAATTCAGATCAAAATGCAAAAGAAGAAATTCTTGCTTCGGAAGTAAATGCCGTATCAGCAGATAAAGGCAAAGAAACCAATCAACCAGGAAGAAAGAAGAAGCAAAACAAAGGGAAGAAGAAGAAACAGGGTGAGTCATCTCCTGGAAAAAATTCTTCGAACCCTCCTGAGAAAGGGAAATCAATTTATCCATGTCAAATATGTGATGAAGAGGATCATTACACAAGGAATTGCCCATTCAAAGCTGAGCTAAAGAGGTTCTTTAAAAGTTCCCAAACCTCAGCAGTGTTAACTGATCCATTTCCCAACCCAGGTCAAAATCTGGTTGATAGTGGAAATGCTTCCCCGTCTCAAGTACTTATGTTGTCGGTCTCAAAATAGCAGAATGATGCTTTGATTTCGACAAGGAACAAAGATTACGGGAATCCTCAGCTGTCGAACGACAAAGGTAAAGATCAACCCAGTAGTTCGACAACAACTTCGACAGAAGTTGTATCGCCCATCATTCCTGAATTAACAATAAAATCGCCAAAGGGAGTAGTACACGAGTCAACATTTAATCCTCGCGCCAGGGCGGCGCAGCATTATAACATAGTGGAAGATTTGGCCCAATCGCCATCCGCTATGTCGACTCTTGAGGTATTACAAAATTTCCCATCCCAAAGGCGGGCTTTGTTATCAGCTATTGGTGGGGTTGATCCTAAGGATTCCAATCTTGTATCCTTTTATCACAAAGGATACGATCCTCAGTTACAGGCTCAACTAGCTTTCCTTATTCAAGTGAAAGCCCTCAACAAAACTGTTCACAGAACAATTATTGATGAGGGGGCATCTACATGTATTATGTCAATGAGTTGCTGGAAAACTTTAGGATCTCCAACCTTATCGCGATCTTCGACGACATTGAAAGCTTTCGACGGAAGGACTTATACCCCGTACGGTATCCTTAACAACTTGAAAGTCGAACTCGGAGGAAAAATGGTAGAGATTGATGTTGAGGTCATTGATGGAAATCTTGACTACAACATCCTACTGGGTAGACCATGGATCTATGCCATGGCAGCTGTCGTGTCGACTTATTTTAGGAAGATCGCATTCCCGTTTGAAGGAGGGATTACGGTCGTCGACCAACAGAACTTCCTCCCTAATGGTTCACAAGTTACAGGAAGCATTCCCATGATCCATGAGAGCAACCATTCGCTTCAAGATATCGGAGTAGGATTATTGAAAGACCCCACATTGATGGGAACTTTCGCGCTACCACCTCCTATTTGTTGGGCCATGAATACGACCACTTTGTAACACTTATTTCATCCATTTTTACTCTTCTCTATTATATCATCTATTATAATTTATCATTTAAATCCATTTTATAAATAATTTATGCTCTCATGGATGAAGATTATTTATTCTCCTTTATTTCTAATAAATTGATGATTATGCATTATTTTATCAATGATAGTTCTAATAAGTTGGTTATAACATTATTCACCATTTTTAGCCTCCAAAGTAACTTCGAGATTGAAGATTTGATTTTTAAATCTGCCAACTCAGAAATTCGCTGGTTTAAGGAGTGACAGTTTTGCGGTTGAGATTCTGAGCAAATGAAGACGAATTTGAGAAATCCGGAACATGGGTTTTGTCCAGAACGGGCCCAATTAACTTTGAAAAAGAACGGTTTGCCCAAATTCGGCTTGTACAGAGAGAAACGTAGGGTTCTTTGAGCACGACCAACTCAGAAATTCGCTGGTTTAAGGAGTGACAGTTTTGCGGTTGAGATTCTGAGCAAATGAAGACGAATTTGAGAAATCTGGAACATGGGTTTTGTCCAGAACGGGCCCAATTAACTTTACTAAAGAATGGTTTTCCCAAATTCGGCTTGTACAGAGAGAAACGTAGGGTTATTTGAGCATGATTTTCTCAGATTTGCAGTTGCGGCCGTCCTCCAAATCTGAGCTGCAAAGCCAAATTCGCTTTGTTCTTGTTGATCAAATGGTTAGAAGCAAACCAATTTTGTAATAAGAATCATCTTGTACTTATCCTTATTGTAACTTCTCTCTGATCTCTCTCTATTTAAATGAAAACAGAGATCAGAGATGGGGATGATTTGAAGAGACTTCAGGATGACTTTGGCGATTCGAATGATGGCGAATTGATGATTTGAATTAGAGATTTAGAAGCAAGGATTCATGATAGGATAGGAGGAAGGAAGGATTGTTTTATGTTGTAAGTCTCAAAGCTTCAACTATTGTAATGATTTCACTATTTAATGATTAATACATAATTTGGGCGTTGCTGTTCACTCTTTTCCTTCTGAAGTAACCCAGCAGCGTCCGCTGGCAGCTAAGGGCCCAGCCTCTGGTGGAGTACGCTGCTGCTGTGTATCATATATTTAAAATTGCTGCTGTGTGACGGTTTGTTTTCCTTTTCATTCCTTTTCAAAATGTTTTGTTCAGCGATCTTTTGTTTATGAACATTTCGCAGAAATTACTTTGTTATATTGAAATCATAATTAGATTGCGTGAGTGATAGAATTATTAATGATAACTTGAAATGTACTGCTGATAATTTCGATCTAATATTGCGCTGTCTAATTAAGAATCGTGGTCCATTTAACTGCTGCTCATTTATAATTGCCATGGTTGTTCAATTAAGTTACTACTCAAATAAAACTGTGATTGTAATTGCTTCAATAACTGCGATTAATGTTCATGCTGCTGGATTAAGGTTGCTGATTCAATTACATTTATAGTTTGTTGTGTCTTTCCAATTACTTAGTTTTGCTGTTCGGTTCCTTTAATTCCAGTTTGCTGTTCCATTTACGGCCGTTCCATTTTAGACTTGCTCTTCCATTTCCTATTTGTTGTTCTATTTTACTTTCTGCCGTTCCATTTACTTGCATTTGCTGCTTTGGTGTGAGAGAAGGTCTAAGGCTGTAGTGAGCCTCAGCAGTCGCTGCCTAGCTCCCAGACCTATGGTCCATGCTCTAATTTCCTTTCCATCAGTTTCTAGAGGGATGGGTTATCGCTTCCGCACCCTTGACTGATAAGCTGTCTTATGTGATTTTATCCTTTTGAAGTAATTTAGTCATAGTTTAACATCCATCTACTCTTGTGTTCTCTGAACGCTGTACTACTAAACATTACTCTTGAGTAAATAGCCGCCTCAGACTGAGTACACTCTTGAAATAAAAATTCGTCCCTCGGTTGATAATTAATGTGAAGGTAATTAGGAGTTCAAAAGACACCTTTTTATCGCTCCACATTTTGGCGCCGTTGCCGGGGAGAGTGTAGCCATTTCTAAAGAGTAGTGTGAATCTGATGAGTGCCTGCTAGGGAAGAGTTGGATCTTAAAAACGGAAGGTAAGAACCTGCGTACGGAGCATCTAAAAGCCCTGCTCCCCCGTCCGCTTTCCAGCAGGACTGTTAAAGAACCTAGGGTAGAGATAGATATTCGAGTTTTTGTGTGAATGAATTAAAAGAAAAAATAGAAATTTTGAAAAACAAATCTCATGATTTCACTCAAGTGGTGATGTAAGCACCACCCATTTCACTAACTAATTGACAGGAACATTTGAAGAAGGAGCCTCGAAGAAACACATGAAGAACATCTTATATTATGGTAAGAAATGGCTCACGTTTCTACTTTTGAATTTCCTATCAAAGATCTAGGAGGAGTGACACAAATGCACATAATTCCCCCATCTTTACCAAATTTTCATGGTTTAGCAAATGAAGATCCAGATACATTTTTATTTGAGTTCGAAATACTTTGTTGAAGATATGATTATTGTACTAATGATCAAAGATTGAAAGTGTTCCCTCTTACTCTAAAAGGAGCAGCTCTCCAATGGTTCATGAGCCTAGGTGGGAATTGCATCCAATCATGGGAGGACATGAAGAACATATTCTTGAAGAAGTACCAAGACTATTGCAAATCCAATGAAGATATTTTCTATATGATACAAGGGGAAGATGAAAGTTTGGAGGACTATGTAGATCGATTTCAATACAACCTTCAAAAATCAAAATATAAGCATTTGGAGAAAGAGACCTTAAAAACACTCCTTCTTAAAGGGATCAAAGATGAATTTTTAGAACTCTTAAATCTGATAGGAAAAGGTGATGTTTTTCAATTATCATATGATGATGTTTGTGAATTGTGCATAAGGTATTCAAGAGGAATCTCCAAGGCTGGTAAGAATTCTAGAGAAGTTTGTCCCTTATTTTCTAAATCTACTACAAGAATAGGAGACATAAGAGCTGAAATCAATGTTTTATTTGAAAATTTTAAAGTTGATTTTATTAGCTCTCTAAACGGAAAATTGGATGTTTTGCAGGTTCATAAAAATCAAGAATTGGATGAAGTGTTTTACCCTCATGACCGAAAGGATCATCTCATAGATACTCACTCTTCCTTATCTAGGATGGAAGTAGCATATCAAAGAGGTAAGAAAGCTGCAACAAGGCCTACAGGTATGGTTCAAAACACTTTTTCTCCATTGTCATACTTGCATAATCCATTATGGAATGCTAATGTGTTAGGGCAGCCATGTCAATTTCAATATAACCACCAATCTTGTCTACAAGTTTGGCACGGTTCACCTTATGATTGCATGACTACTCTCCCTCATCTTGTAGCACAAGCACATTCTCTATATTCTCCACCGGCTCTTTTGCAACATCCTACTTGCATATCAAATTTATCCACTCAACCCAACCAACCACATCATCACAATGCTCCATTCCATACACATTTTCCTGCTCAACTAATTCCACACCCTCACCATAATAAACCAGTACAACATGCTTACAATGTTGAACTGGCAAATTTACCCACCCTTCCCACCCATTCTATCTAACATGTGTTATTAAAGAAAATTTACAATGAGATTCAGAATGTTTTAAATTCTAAAATTGTAGAAGCTATGGAAGAAAATGAGGTTTCTTGTAGGTTGCATCAACAAGCTATTTTAAAAAGCTCAAGAACTTCATGATATGATGGCTATGCGAAATCAAGAAAATAAAGGATACATTGAAGATTGGTTTCACTCCATCATTTGTTTGCAACATCACTCCATGCTTCAACAATTTTTGATACCATTTTTTGAAGGGAAGTTGGCTTCTCATACCCTAATATCCATTAACATGCATTTTTCAAATTTGGGTATGTGCATACGTGAAGCCGTATTTCGAAAATGGCTTTACTGGAAGTACTCATACACGTAGTCATATTCATCCTTCAATCAAAGTAGGTTAGTGAAAAAATAAAATAAAATAAAATAAGGACATAAATAAGTGCATTTTGTTCTTTTGTAAAACTAGTTGTTTTTGTTGCAACATGCTATCAAAATCAACATCGGTGATAATTTTTTTTAATTTGTGTATGTAGATGAATCATAATGGAAATAATAAGTTCTACAAACACTCATTTTCATTTTTATCACCAATTTGAAAAAATGCTTGAATTTCATTTTTTTGGCTTGTGGGCTTGATGAACTTTCTGGAAAAATAGTCGGGACAGTCATGTTTTGAGGGACCAAAAGTGAATATTTTTAAAACCTGTTTCTACCCTAAGTAGCCCTTGATGTATACTTTCTAACCCAATTTGAATCACTCAATTTGGATTTGAAACGAAAAAGTTAGAGCCAAAACATTGACCGGATGTCTAGCGGGCAGCTCAGGAACAGAGTTGGTACAGTCAGTTTTTGGAGGCCTAAATGAATGAATTTTTAAAACCTGCTTCTATGGTAGATTCCCCTATGAATCGAGTTTACAATGCAGTTGGAATCACTCATTTTCGATATCGTATGGGGAAGTTATGATCAAAATACTGACTGTCTATCGTAAATCAGCACCCTTAAAACTATGTCTTTCCGGTTGTTCCTTACAGTATTTGACCCATCAATTCTTCTTATCTTCAAAACCTGTTTCTATTGGAGATAAATAAATGAATCTACTTTCATTTCCAATTTGAATCATTCGAATCCGACATCAAACGAAAACGTTATGCTTGAAATATCAACTGTTGGTCTAAGCCGGGTAATCGACAATGACTCTATTATGCAGGTTGTTCTAACTGAAATTGACATATCATATCATTGAATTTCTAAAACCTGTTTCTACTGGAGATAAAACTTTGATTTAGCTCTCATTTGGCTTTGGAATCACTCGATTTCGACAAAAAACAAAGAAGTTGTGATTAAAACACTGCGGGCTAGCATGATTGGCCACTGCTCTCCCGCAAGTGACAGATAAATTTTACTTTGTTATTTTCTCAATGGATTTGTTATACAGAGTAACTACTTGTTGTTTTTTGCATAATTATTGGATTAGGGGAGCCCGATCACCTCTCTTTCTCCATGATTTAATGTTTTATTGCAGGTAGGCACTCGTTTTTTGCAGGTCCTGGGAAAATAAAGAAGGTCAATTTATGGACGAGTGATTTTTCAAAGAAATTTTAATAAAACAAAGGAATTTCATCCAACTCATTACCCAACGGATTCATAATAGAACAAATGAAGAATTGATTTCGATTTGAAGTTTCATGTCTTGTCATTGCTGCCAAAACATTTTTCAAAAAGATCATTTTTTTTACATAATATCATAGTTGTTGTAACTTAATTTACATATTGTTTTTAAATAAAATGTTGTTTCTTTTCTAATTTCTTTTATATTTTGTATTTCAGGTGTTGCTTCATTCAAACTGTGACCCATCCTCAGCTTCAATGCAGTGAACAGTTAATTCATTCTTTGCGTGTTTGCATTTTATGGTTGTGTATTTTGCTGTTCCTTTTCTGAAGGGACAACATTTGTGTGCATTTTTGTCGTTCCTGCTGTTCCTTTTTCAAAGGGACATCATTTTCGTTTTGCTATTTATTTTCTAAAGGAATAGCACTTTTTGGTTCAGCCATTCATTTTGCTGTTCCTTTTTCACAGTTCATTTTGCTGTTCCTTTTCGAAATGGAACAACTATTGGTCCTTTTCGAAATGGAACAACACTTTTGCACTTTCACGTTTTGCTGTTCCTTTTCGAAATGGAACAACACTTTTGCACTTTCACATTTTGCTGTTCCTTTTCGAAATGGAACAGCACTTTTGCACTTTCACATTTTGCTGTTCCTTTTCGAAATGGAACAACACTTTTGCACTTTCACGTTTTGCTGTTCCTTTTCGAAATGGAACAACACTTTTTCACTTTCACATTTTGCTGTTCCTTTTCGAAATGGAACAACACTTTTGCACTTTCACGTTTTGCTGTTCCTTTTCGAAATGGAACAACACTTTTGCACTTTCACGTTTTGTTGTTCCTTTTCGAAATGGAACAACACTTTTGCACCTTCACATTTTGCTGTTCCTTTTCGAAATGGAACATCACTTTTGCACTTTCACATTTTGTTGTTCCTTTTCGAAATGGAACAACTGTTGTTCCTTTTCGAAATGGAACGGCACTTTTGCACTTTCACATTTTGCTGTTCCTTTTCGAAATGGAACAGCTGCTGTTCCTTTTCGAAATGGAACAGCACTTTTGCACTTTCACGTTTTGTTGTTCCTTTTCGAAAGGGACAACACTTCGACACTTTTCATTTTTGATGTTCCTTTTTCAAAGGAACGGTACTTTTGATTTTTGCTGTTCCTTTTTCCAAAGAAACGGCATTCGCATTCTCACATTTTTTTGTATGTATTTTTGCTTTTTGGTGTGCATTTCCTTTGTTGTTCCCTACAAGGAATAACACTTTTTTGAGTGTTTTTGATGTTCATTCAAAAAAGCAACACTTTGGGAGTATTTTTGAGAGCAACCATTTTCTTCCTCTTGTGATATTATTCCTAATTCATCTCAACCACATTTTACCGATTCCCTTTTATGGCATGAAGTACACTACTTTTATAAGGACAAGAATTATGGGTTCTTTTGAAGCGAGTTAATATCATTCACGTTATGATCTTTAACAGGACAGCTCCTTGATGATAGATTTTTTTCAAAAGGGACACAATTACTTATATACTACTTTACTGCATTGTTTTCTGTTGAACATGATATTGATTGATCATCTTAATACCATGCTGGTTCCACCCTTCCTGGTTATAATCTTCTTTGTCTGTAATAAATGAGATTATGGGTATATTTTTTTCTATTGACATGTTCAACTTCTTCCGCCATCCCTGCTCTTAAGGAGTATTGAGCCTCCCTCATTTTATCATAAAAATATGTAATAACAACAAAATTTTGTTCACAGATGGAGGATAGGGGGTCTCTTTACGAGCCAGCCTACCATGTTCATAAGGTTGTAAGAAAGTGACATTCCCATTATGGCCACCACACCAGGGTTATGATCCATTGGATAGCCAAATTATCCATGGAACAGGAGGTCTCATCACGAGCCGGCCTGATCACTTTTGCTACATCCTAGTGAATGGCAGTGTGGTTATCTGGTTACCATGCCAGCACATTGATCTCTTTTGTAGAACAACACTGAAACTATCTAGTTATAAATTGAGGATTCTGGCTCATATGGGTTAAAAAGCAACCCTGCCGAGGCTATGGACGCCTGTTGGCAGCAGCGGCTCTGCTTATGGTATTGAAGTTATATCTTATCGTCAATTATTATTATAATACCCTTTTCTTATTTTTCTTTTTATCAGAGAAGTTATTTCCTTAACTTTTTCCCTGTTTTGAACCTTTATGCATGAGAAATTGTTTTATGATCAATCGCATCATTTTCAGCGAGAATACTATCAGCAAAGCATCTTTTTAGCACATTGTTGTCCTTTTTCGTTTTGCATAAACTATCATCAATCCAAAGCATCCTATCTCTTATTCATAACTATCTTTACACACTTTGCTCTCAATATAATCATAACTTTCACCGTCCTATCATTGATATGTGTACTCTGCTTCATTTACTATTGTATTGTTCACTCCCTTGCCTTGTCATCAACACCACCCCTTTCATATGCTTTATGGTTATGGAACCCATTTTCCAATTGGAGGGGGGAATGTATGCATTATGGGGTTGCATGCGATATGATTACTACACTTTGCCATACCTTGTTGATTTGACAACATATTAGTATTGCATGTATACATAAGTTTTTCTAATTGAAATTTTGCATGCATTTTATCTGTTGCTATTCAAAGCTAACACTATGGATTCAAGAACATTGTATGCAAAATAGTGCTTTGTTTACAGGAGAACAACAAGTATGGGCAGAATTCTATTCGTAGCATGACCACACTATTGCACTTCACAGTAGCGGCTCGCGAACGTGAACAATTCTTCAGACATGATGTGCTTCCCTGGATTCCACCTTTTGCATCACTTTTAGCACCAACTCTGCCTACATCAGCTTCAACAACTGCCAGTATTTATATGTCATTCCACATTTTTGGAGGTAAAACTTGAGGTAAAATTGCATAGTTTTCTAATTTATTATAAATTTAGGAGAATCTAATGAAAATCCATTTTGAGCATTATTTGTCATCCTTCATTCCACATCTTTACCACTTCCCCTTTTTCAGCAGCATGTCATTTTCGAGTGTGGGGGAGTGTTCTTTTCATTCATTTCTTTCTTATGACCACGCCATCCATATTCTTTATCATCCATTGCTATTCTTATTCATTCTCAACACCTCCCTTATGCCATGATGTTTTACACCAAGCATAGAATTCAACAGATAATAGCTACCACCTCTATTTGTTTTCTAGCAGCGCATGAGGGCATGCTAATTTTTCAAAGAGGGGGAGGAATTGCTACGCATGATGGATGTTTTCTATTTTCTTTCTCATTTAAGGCATACAATTTCAGTGTAGAAATTGATTTCCATAATATTTTTAAAAACTATGAACTCAATTCTTGTGATCTCTAGGAAACACAAACATACTATTAAAATACACATACCTAGATAATTTCAAGATAAATTGCTTCATAAAAATTTTGGAAATCATGCACTCTCACCTACAGCCATTTTGTTTATATCTCATGATCCGTGCATCAAAACAGTCCGATTTTTGGATCATAAAGGCATTTATATATTATAAATTACTTGCCAAATTTCGACAAAAGCTGGTTTGTAGTTTTTGAGAAAATGGTTAATGAAGTTTGCTGTTATCTATGTCATATTTTGCTGCAACTTCATATATACATATAATTGAATGTCAATGTAAAAATTGTTATGCCTTCATCAAGATTACTAAAAGTGAATATTCATTAATTAAGGAAGAATTCATTTGTTCTATCCATTTCATGAGCTGAGATGAATATATTTTTTATCGCTTGGTTAACACATGGGTTTTTGTCTTTGGGTTGCATGAAGACATGCAATATATTCAGTTTTCGTTGCATGAGGACATGCAACATATTGAGTGTGGGGGTATGTTGGGCCATGAATACGACCACTTTGTAACACTTATTTCATCCATTTTTACTCTTCTCTATTATATCATCTATTATAATTTATCATTTAAATCCATTTTATAAATAATTTATGCTCTCATGGATGAATATTATTTATTCTCCTTTATTGCTAATAAATTGATAATTATGCATTATTTTATCAATGATAGTTCTAATAAGTTGGTTATAACATTATTCACCATTTTTAGCCTCCAAAGTAACTTCCTGATTGAAGATTTGATTTTTAAATCTGCCAACTCAGAAATTCGCTGGTTTAAGGAGTGACAGTTTTGCGGTTGAGATTCTGAGCAAATGAAGACGAATTTGAGAAATCCGGAACATGGGTTTTGTCCAGAACGGGCCCAATTAACTTTAACAAATAACGGTTTGCCCAAATTTGGCTTGTACAGAGAGAAACGTAGGGTTCTTTGAACACGACCAACTCAGAAATTCGCTGGTTTAAGGAGTGACAGTTTTGCGGTTGAGATTCTGAGCAAATGAAGACGAATTTGAGAAATCCGGAACATGGGTTTTGTCCAGACCAGGCCCAATTAACTTTTTTAAAAGAACGGTTTGCCCAAATTCGGCTTGTACAGAGAGAAACATAGGGTTCTTTGAGCACGATTTTCTGAGATTTGCAGTTGCGGCCGTCCTCCAAATCTCAGCTGCAAAGCCAAATTCGCCTTGTTCTTGTTGATCAAATGGTTAGAAGCAAACCAATTTTGTAATAGGAATCATGTTGTACTTATCCTTATTGTAACTTCTCTCTGATCTCTCTCTATTTAAATAAAAACAGAGATCAGAGATGGGGATGATTTGAAGAGACTTCAGGATGACTTTGGGGATTCGAATGATGGCGAATTGATGATTTGAATTAGAGATTTAGAAGCAAGGATTCATGATAGGATAGGAGGAAGGAAGGATTGTTTTATGATGTAAGTCTCAAAGCTTCAACTATTGTAATGATTTCACTATTTAATGATTAATACATAATTTGGGCGTTGCTGTTCACTCTTTTCCTTCTGAAGTAACCAGCCAGCGTCCGCTGGCGGCTAAGGGCCCAGCCTCTGGTGGAGTACGCTGCTGCTGTGTATCATATATTTAAAATTGCTGCTATGTGACGGTTTGTTTTCCTTTTCATTCCTTTTCAAAATGTTTTGTTCAGCGATCTTTTGTTTATGAACATTTCGCAGAAATTACTTTGTTATATTGAAATCATAATTAGATTGCGTGAGTGATAGAATTATTAATTATAACTTGAAATGTACTGCTGATAATTTCGATCTAATATTGCGCTGTCTAATTAAGAACCGTGGTCCATTTAACTGCTGCTCATTTATAATTGCCATGGTTGTTCAATTAAGTTACTACTCAAATAAAACTGCGATTGTAATTTCTTCAATAACTGCGATTAATGTTCATGCTGCTGGATTAAGGTTGCTGATTCAATTACATTTATAGTTTGTTGTGTCTTTCCAATTACTTAGTTTTGTTGTTCGGTTCCTTTAATTCCAGTTTGCTGTTCCATTTACGGCCGTTCCATTTTAGACTTGCTCTTCCATTTCCTATTTGCTGTTCTATTTTACTTTCTGCCGTTCCATTTACTTGCATTTGCTGCTTTGGTGTGAGAGAAGGTCTAAGGCTGTAGTGAGCCTCAGCAGTCGCTGCCTAGCTCCCAGACCTATGGTCCATGCTCTAATTTCCTTTCCATCAATTTCTAGAGGGATGGGTTATCGCTTCCGCACCCTTGACTGATAAGCTGTCTTATGTGATTTTATCCTTTTGAAGTAATTTAGTCATAGTTTAACATCCGTCTACTCTTGTGTTCTCTGAACGCTGTACTACTAAACATTACTCTTGAGTAAATAGCCGCCTCAGACTGAGTACACTCTTGAAATAAAAAGTCGTCCCTGGGTTGATAATTAATGTGAAGGTAATTAGTAGTTCAAAAGACACCTTTTTATCGCTCCACATTTTGGCGTCGTTGCCGGGGAGAGTGTAGCCATTTCTAAAGAGTAGTGTGAATCTGATGAGTGCCTGCTATGGAAGAGTTGGATCTTAAAAACGGAAGGTAAAAACCTGCGTACGGAGCATGTAAAAGCCCTGCTCCCCCGTCCGCTTTCCAGAAAGACTGTTAAAGAACCTAGGGTAGAGATAGATATTTGAGTTTTTGTGTGAATGAATTAAAAGAAAAAATAGAAATTTTGAAAAACAAATCTCATGATTTCACTCAAGTGGTGATTTAAGCACCACCCATTTCACTAACTAATTGATAGGAACATTTGAAGAAGGAGCCTCGAAGAAACACATGATAACATCTTTTTATTATGGTAAGAAATGGCTCACGTTTCTACTTTTGAATTTCCTATCAAAGATCTAGGAGGAGTGACACAAATGCACATAATTCCCCCATCTTTACCAAATTTTCATGGTTTAGCAAATGAAGATCCAGATACATTTTTATTTGAGTTCGAAATACTTTGTAGAGGATATGATTATTGTACTAATGATCAAAGATTGAAAGTGTTCCCTCTTACTCTAAAAGGAGCAGCTCTCCGATGGTTCATGAGCCTAGGTGGGAATTGCATCCAATCATGGGAGGACATGAAGAACATATTCTTGAAGAAGTACCAAGACTATTGCAAATCCAATGAAGATATTTTCTATATGATACAAGGGGAAGATGAAAGTTTGGAGGACTATGTAGATCGATTTCAATAGAGCCTTCAAAAATCAAAATATAAGCATTTGGAGAAAGAGACCTTAAAAACACTCCTTCTTAAAGGGATCAAAGATGAATTTTTAGAACTCTTAAATCTGATAGGAAAAGGTGATGCTTTTCAGTTATCATATGATGATGTTTGTGAATTGTGCATAAGGTATTCAAGAGGAATCTCCAAGGCTGGTAAGAATTCTAGATAAGTTTGTCCCTTATTTTCTAAATCTACTACAAGAATAGGAGACATAAGAGCTGAAATCAATGTTTTATTTGAAAATTTTAAAGTTGATTTTATTAGCTCTCTAAACGGAAAATTGGATGTTTTGCAGGTTCATAAAAATCAAGAATTGGATAAGTGTTTTACCCTCATGACCGAAAGGATCATCTCATAGATACTCACTCTTCCTTATCTAGGATGGAAGTAGCATATCAAAGAGGTAAGAAAGCTGCAACAAGGCCTACAGGTATGGTTCAAAACACTTTTTCTCCATTGTCATACTTGCATAATCCATTATGGAATGCTAATGTGTTAGGGCAGCCATGTCAATTTCAATATAACCACCAATCTTGTCTACAAGTTTGGCACGGTTCACCTTATGATTGCATGACTACTCTCCCTCATCTTGTAGCACAAACCCATTCTCTATATTCTCCACCGGCTTTTTTGCAACATCCTACTTGCATATCAAATTTATCCACTCAACCCAACCAACCACATCATCACAATGCTCCATTCCATACACATTTTCCTGCTCAACTAATTCCACACCCTCACCATAATAAACTAGTACAACATGCTTACAATGTTGAACTGGGAAATTTACCCACCCTTCCCACCCATTCTATCTAACATGTGTTATTAAAGAAAATTTACAATGAGATTCAGAATGTTTTAAATTCTAAAATTGTAGAAGCTATGGAAGAAAATGAGGTTTCTTGTAGGTTGCATCAACAAGCTATTTTAAAAATCTCAAGAACTTCATGATATGATGGCTATACGAAATCAAGAAAATAAAGGATACATTGAAGATTGGTTTCACTCCATCATTTGTTTGCAACATCACTCCATGCTTCAACAATTTTTGATACCATTTTTTGAAGGGAAGTTGGCTTCTCATACCCTAATATCCATTAACATGCATTTTTCAAATTTGGGTATGTGCATACGTGAAGCCGTATTTCGAAAATGGCTTCACTGGAAGTACTCATACACGTAGTCATATTCATCCTTCAATCAAAGTAGGTTAGTGAAAAAATAAAATAAAATAAAATAAGGACATAAATAAGTGCATTTTGTTCTTTTGTAAAACTAGTTGTTTTTGTTGCAACATGTTATCGAAATCAACATCGGTGATAATATTTTTTAAATTTGTGTATGTAGATGAATCATAATGGAAATAATAAGTTCTACAAACACTCATTTTCATTTTTATCACCAATTTGAAAAAATGCTTGAATTTCATTTTTTTGGCTTGTGGGCTTGATGAACTTTCTGGAAAAACAGTCGGGACAGTCATTTTTTGAGGGACCAAAAGTGAATATTTTTAAAATCTGTTTCTACCCTAAGTATCCCTTGATGTATACTTTCTAACCCAATTTGAATCACTCAATTTGGATTTGAAACGAAAAAGTTAGAGCCAAAACATTGACCGGATGTCTAGCGGGCAGCTCAGGAACAGAGTTGGTACAGTCAGTTTTTGGAGGCCTAAATGAATGAATTTTTAAAACCTGTTTCTATGGTAGATTCCCCTATGAATCTAGTTTACAATGCAATTGGAATAACTCATTTTCGATATCGTATGGGGAAGTTATGATCAAAATACTGACTGTCTATCATAAATCAGCACCCTTAAAACTATGTCTTTCCGGTTGTTCCTTACAGTATTTGACCCATCAATTCTTCTTCTCTTCAAAACCTGTTTCTATTGGAGATAAATAAATGAATCTACTTTCATTTTCAATTTGAATCATTCGTATCCGACATCAAACGAAAAGTTATGCTTGAAATATCAACTGTTGGTCTAAGCCGGGTAATCGACAATGACTCTATTATGCAGGCTGTTCTAACTGAAATTGACATATCATATCATTGAATTTCTAAAACTTGTTTCTACTGGAGATAAAACTTTAATTTAGCTCTCATTTGGCTTTGGAATCACTCGATTTCGACGAAAAACAAAGAAGTTGTGATTAAAACAATGCGGGCTAGCATGATTGGCCACTGCTCTCCCGCAAGTGACAGATAAATTTTACTTTGTTATTTTCTCAATGGATTTGTTATACAGAGTAACTACTTGTTGTTTTTTGCATAATTATTGGATTAGGGGAGCCCGATCACCTCTCTTTCTCCATGATTTAATGTTTTATTGCAGGTAGGCACTCGTTTTTTGCAGGTCCTGGGAAAATAAAGAAGGTCAATTTATGTACGAGTGATTTTTCAAAGAAATTTTAATAAAACAAAGGAATTTCATCCAACTCATTACCCAACGGATTCATAATAGAACAAATGAAGAATTGATTTCGATTTGAAGTTTCATGTCTTGTCACTGCTGCCAAAACATTTTTCAAAAAGAGCATTTTTTTTACATAATATCATAACTGTTGGAACTTAATTTACATATTGTTTTTAAATAAAATGTTGTTTCTTTTCTAATTTCTTTTATATTTTGTGTTTCAGGTGTTGCTTCATTCAAACTGTGACCCATCCTCAGCTTCAATGCAGTGAACAGCTAATTCATTCTTTGCGTGTTTGTATTTTATGGTTGTGTATTTTGATGTTCCTTTTATGAAGGGACAACATTTGTGTGCATTTTTTATCGTTCCTGCTGTTCCTTTTTCAAAGGGACATCATTTTAGTTTTGCTATTTATTTTCTAAAGGAATAGCACTTTTTGGTTCAGCCATTCATTTTGCTGTTCCTTTTTCACAGTTCATTTTGCTGTTCCTTTTCGAAATGGAACATCTGCTGTTCCTTTTCGAAATGGAACAACACTTTTGCACTTTCACGTTTTGCTGTTCCTTTTCGAAATGGAACAATACTTTTGCACTTTCACATTTTGCTGTTCCTTTTCGAAATGGAACAGCGCTTTTGCACTTTCACATTTTGCTGTTCCTTTTCGAAATGGAACAACACTTTTGCACTTTCACATTTTGCTGTTCCTTTTCGAAATGGAGCAGCACTTTTTCACTTTCACGTTTTGTTGTTCCTTGTCGAAATGGAACAACACTTTTTCACTTTCACGTTTTGATGTTCCTTTTCGAAATGGAACAGCACTTTTGCACTTTCACGTTTTGTTGTTCCTTTTCGAAATGGAACAACACTTTTGCACTTTCACATTTTGTTGTTCCTTTTCGAAATGGAACAACACTTTTGCACTTTCACATTTTGCTGTTCCTTTTCGAAATGGAACAGCTGCTGTTCCTTTTCGAAATGGAACAGCACTTTTGCACTTTCACATTTTGCTGTTCCTTTTCGAAATGGAACAGCTGCTGTTCCTTTTTGAAATGAAATAGCACTTTTGCACTTCCACGTTTTGCTGTTCCTTTTCGAAAGGGACGGCACTTCGACACTTTTCATTTTTGATGTTCCTTTTTCAAAGGAACGGTACTTTTGATTTTTGCTGTTCCTTTTTCCAAAGAAACGACATTCGCATTCTCACATTTTTTTTGTGTGTATTTTTGCTTTTGGGTGTGCATTTCCTTTGTTGTTCCCTACAAGGAATAACACTCTTTTGAGTGTTTTTGCTGTTCATTCAAAAAAGCAACACTTTGGGAGTATTTTTGAGAGCAACCATTTTCTTCCTCTTGTGATATTATTCCTAATTCATCTCAACCACATTTTACCGATTCCCTTTTATGGCATGAAGTACACTACTTTTATCAGGACAAGAATTATGGGTTCTTTCGAAGCGAGTTAATATCATTCACGTTATGATCTTTAACAGGACAGCTCCTTGATGATAGATTTTTTTCAAAAGGGACACAATTACTTATATACTACTTTACTGCATTGTTTTCTGTTGAACATGATATTGATTGATCATCTTAATACCATGCTGGTTCCACCCTTCCTCGTTATAATCTTCTTTGTCTGTAATAAATGAGATTATGGGTATATTTTTTTCTATTGACATGTTCAACTTCTTTCGCCATCCCTGCTCTTAAGGAGTATTGAGCCTCCCTCATTTTATCATAAAAATATGTAATAACAACAAAATTTTGTTCGCAGATGGAGGATAGGGGGTCTCATTACGAGCCAGCCTACCATGTTCATAAGGTTGTAAGAAAGTGACATTCCCATTATGGCCACCACACCAGGGTTATGATCCATTGGATAGCCAAATTATCCATGGAACATGAGGTCTCATCACGAGCCGGCCTGATCACTTTTGCTACATCCTAGTGAATGGCAGTGTGGTTATCTGGTTACCATGCGAGCACATTGATCTCTTTTGTAGAACAACACTGAAACTCTCTAGTTATAAATTGAGGATTCTGGCTCATATGGGTTAAAAAGCAACCCTGTCGAGGCTATGGACGCCTGTTGGCAGCATCGACTTTGCTTATGGTATTGAAGTTATATCTTATCGTCAATTATTATTATAATACCCTTTTCTTATTTTTCTTTTTATCAGAGAAGTTATTTCCTTAACTTTTTCCCTGTTTTGAACCTTTATGCATGAGAAATTGTTTTATGATCAATCGCATCATTTTCAGCTAGAATACTATCAGCAAAACATCTTTTTAGCACATTGTTGTCCTTTTTCGTTTTGCATAAACTATCATCAATCCAAAGCATCCTATCTCGTATTCATAACTATCTTTACACACTTTGCTCTCAATATAACCATAACTTTCACCGTCCTATCATTGATATGTGTACTCTGCTTCATTTACTATTGTATTGTTCACTCCCTTGCCTTGTCATCAACACCACCCCTTTCATATGCTTTATGGTTATTGAACCCATTTTCCAATTGGAGGGGGGAATGTATGCATTATGGGGTTGCATGCGATATGATTACTACACTTTGTCATACCTTGTTGATTTGACAACATATTAGTATTGCATGTATACATAAGTTTTTCTAGTTGAAATTTTGCATGCATTTTATCTGTTGCTATTCAAAGCTAACACTATGGATTCAAGAACATTGTATGCAAAATAGTGCTTTGTTTACAGGAGAACAACAAGTATGGGCAGAATTCTATTCGTAGCATGACCACACTATTGCACTTCACAGTAGCGGCTCGCGAACGTGAACAATTCTTCAGACATGATGTGCTTCCCTGGATTCCACCTTTTGCATCACTTTTAGCACCAACTCTGCCTACATCAGCTTCAACAACTGCCAGTATTTATATGTCATTCCACATTTTTGGAGGTAAAACTTGAGGTAAAATTGCATAGTTTTCTAATTTATTATAAATTTAGGAGAATCTAATGAAAATCCATTTTGAGCATTATTTGTCATCCTTCATTTCACATCTTTACCACTTCCCCTTTTTCAGCAGCATGTCATTTTCGAGTGTGGGGGAGTGTTCTTTTCATTCATTTCTTTCTTATGACCACGCCATTCATATTCTTTATTATCCATTGCTATTCTTATTCATTCTCAACACCTCCCTTATGCCATGTTGTTTTACACCAAGCATAGAATTCAATAGATAATAGCTACCACCTCTATTTGTTTTCTAGCATCGCATGAGGGCATGCTAATTTTTCAAAGAGGGGGAGGAATTGCTACGCATGATGGATGTTTTCTATTTTCCTTCTCATTTAAGGCATACAATTTTAGTGTAGAAATTGATTTCCATAATATTTTTAAAAACTATGAACTCAATTCTTGTGATCTCTAGGAAACACAAACATACTATTAAAATACACATACCTAGATAATTTCAAGATAAATTGGTTGATAAAAATTTTGGAAATCATGCACTCTCACCTACAGCCATTTTGTTTATATCTCATGATCCGTGCATCAAAACAGTCCGATTTTTGGATCATAAAGGCATTTATATATTATAAATTGCTTGCCAAATTTCGACAAAAGTTGGTTTGTAGTTTTTGAGAAAATGGTTAATGAAGTTTGTTGTTATCTATGTCATATTTTGTTGCAACTTCATATATACATATAATTGAATGTCAATGTAAAAATTGTTATGCCTTCATCAAGATTACTAAAAGTGAATATTCATTAATTAAGGAAGAATTCATTTGTTCTATCCATTTCATGAGCTGAGATGAATATATTTTTTATCGCTTGGTTAACACATGGGTTTTTGTCTTTGGGTTGCATGAAGACATGCAATATATTCAGTTTTGGTTGCATGAGGACATGCAACATATTGAGTGTGGGGGTATGTTGGGCCATGAATAAGACCACTTTGTAACACTTATTTCATCCATGTTTACTCTTCTCTATTATATCATCTATTATAATTTATCATTTAAATCCATTTTATAAATAATTTATGCTCTCATGGATGAATATTATTTATTCTCCTTTATTTCTAATAAATTCATGATTATGCATTATTTTATCAATGATAGTTCTAATAAGTTGGTTATAACATTATTCACCATTTTTAGCCTCCAAAGTAACTTCCAGATTGAAGATTTGATTTTTAAATCTGCCAACTCAGAAATTCGCTGGTTTAAGGAGTGACAGTTTTTCGGTTGAGATTCTGAGCAAATGAAGACGAATTTGAGAAATCCGGAACATGGGTTTTATCCAGAATGGGCACAATTAACTTTTTCAAAAAACGGTTTGCCCAAATTCGGCTTTTACAGAGAGAAACGTAGGGTTCTTTGAGCACAACCAACTCAGAAATTCACTGGTTTAAGGAGTGACAGTTTTGCGGTTGAGATTCTGAGAAAATGAAGACGCATTTGAGAAATCTGGAACATGGGTTTTGTCCAGACCGGGCCCAATTAACTTTTTTAAAGAACGGTTTTCCCAAATTCGGCTTGTACAGAGAGAAACGTAGGGTTCTTTGAGCACGATTTTCTCAGATTTGCAGTTGCGGCCGTCCTCCAAATCTCAGCTGCAAAGCCAAATTCGCCATGTTCTTGTTGATCAAATGGTTAGAAGCAAACCAATTTTGTAATAGGAATCATGTTGTACTTATTCTTATTGTAACTTCTCTCTGATCTCTCTCTATTTAAATGAACACAGAGATCAAAGATGGGGATGATTTGAAGAGACTTCAGGATGACTTTGGGGATTCGAATGATGGCGAATTGACGATTTGAATTAGGGATTTAGAAGCAAGGATTCATGATAGGATAGGAGGAAGGAAGGATTGTTTTATGCTGTAAGTCTCAAAGCTTCAACTATTGTAATGATTTCACTATTTAATGATTAATACATAATTTGGGCATTGTTGTTCACTCTTTTCCTTCTGAAGTAACCCAGCAGCGTCTGCTGGTGGCTAAGGGCCCAGCCTCTGGTGGAGTACGCTGCTGCTGTGTATCATATATTTAAAATTGCTGCTGTGTGACAGTTTGTTTTCCTTTTCATTCCTTTTCAAAATGTTTTGTTCAGCGATCTTTTGTTTATGAACATTTCGCAGAAATTACTTTGTTATATTGAAATCATAATTAGATTGCGTGAGTGATAGAATTATTAATTATAACTTGAAATGTACTGCTGATAATTTCGATCTAATACTGCGTTGTCTAATTAAGAACCGTGGTCCATTTAACTGCTGCTCATTTATAATTGCCATGGTTGTTCAATTAAGTTACTACTCAAATAAAACTGCGATTGTAATTGCTTCAATAACTGCGATTAATGTTCATGCTGCTAGATTAAGGTTGCTGATTCAATTACATTTATAGTTTGTTGTGTCTTTCCAATTACTTAGTTTTGCTGTTCGGTTCCTTTAATTCCAGTTTGTTGTTCCATTTACGGCCGTTCCATTTTAGACTTGCTCTTCCATTTCCTATTTGCTATTCTATTTTACTTTCTGCCGTTCCATTTACTTGCATTTGCTGCTTTGGTGTGAGAGAAGGTCTAAGGCTGTAGTGAGCCTCAGCAGTCGCTGCCTAGCTCCCAAACCTATGGTCCATGCTCTAATTTCCTTTCCATCAGTTTCTAGAGGGATGGGTTATCGCTTCTGCACCCTTGACTCATAAGCTGTCTTATGTGATTTTATCCTTTTGAAGTAATTTAGTCATAGTTTAACATCCGTCTACTCTTGTGTTCTCTGAACGCTGTACTACTAAACATTACTCTTGAGTAAATAGCCACCTCAGACTGAGTACACTCTTGAAATAAAAAGTCGTCCCTGGGTTGATAATTAATGTGAAGGTAATTAGGAGTTCAAAAGACACATTTTTATCGCTCCACACTATTTACATAGGAAATATACCGTTTGTAGCAATCTGCAACATGATATCTTCCTCGAAGGTCGCGAAAGACAATTTCGACATGGATCATGCAATTGTTTTGCCCCCAAGCCCTTTAGAAATATTGTAGCAATCAATGTTTCAAGCATGGGAGGCGAACCCAAATCAACGCTCGTCAAGCGTTTGGGTAGATAGGTCTACAGAATATGGTACCTCATTAGATCCTTGGTCGAAAGTACATGGGACTGACGAAGGAATCTTACAATCAATGTTGATTGAGGGGGCACCATGGAATGATCACCACCATCGTTCCCTTCTTCCGGAATATGAAGAAGATACTCAACATGACCTTCATCACCCTTCAGTTTTTGAATTCCTAACAAATACTGTAAATACGGTAGATTCCGAGCAAAACTTATCCAATATTGAAGAGACTATAGCCATAAATATCTCGACTAAAACAAATGTTGTAGAGAATATTTATGTCGGCAAAGGTTGTTCCCCTTCAAAACTGGAAATATATAACACTTTTTTTCGCGAATTCAGAGATGTCTTTGCTTGGTCGTATGATGAAATGCCACGCATTGACTCGAGTATCGTTGAACATGAAATTAAAATGTATCCTGGTGTCAAACCAGTAAGACAACGGCTTCGGCAGGTGCACCTCAAGAAAGCCGCTGCCATTAAGGCGGAAGTTGAAAAACTTCTCCATGCTGGATTCATCTACTCAGTTCCTCTAACCGATTGGGTATCGAATATTGTCCCTGTTATGAAGAAACAAGGGACGATTAGAGTGTGTGTCGATTATAGGGATGTAAACCAAGCTTGTCCAAAGGACAACTACCCTACACCCTTCATCGACCAGATAATTGATGAATGCGCCGGATGAGAAATCTTTTCATTTATGGATGGATTTTCCGGGTATAATCAAATAAATATCCGCCCACAGGACCAGTCAAAGACTGCATTTATTTGTCCGTGGGGCACATTCGCTTATCGAAAATTACCATTTGGTTTGAAGAACGCAGGGGCGACGTTTCAGAGGGCAATGAATTATGCCTTCCATGACATCAAGAACATCGTTCAACCTTATCTCGACGACCTTCCGGCTCATTCGCGAAAGCGGACTGATCATCCGCAGCATTTAAGAGCGATATTTCTACGTTGCCGACGCTACAAGATAAGACTCAATCCACACAAATGTGTGTTTTGCGTAGATTCTGGTCGTTTACTTGGCTTTGTAGTCTCTAAGGATGGGATTCGTCTCGACCCTTGCAAGGTTCAGGCAATCATTAATTTGCCTCCACCTTCAAATTTGCTTCAGATTCAGAAACTCCAAGGGAAAGCAAACTTTCTGAGGAGGTTCATTCCAAATTACGCAGAACTTGCTAAAGGTTATACTCGTCTCTTGAAAAAGGATGTACCTTTCGTCTGGGACCAGGTGGCGCAAGCTTCCTTTGATGCTCTGAAAGATTGTCTAGTAAAAGCATCATTAATGTACGCCCCAGACTATCAAAGAGATTTTAACTTGCATCTGGCTGCAGCGGATACAACCATTGCAATGGTTTTAGTTCAAGAAGTCGATGGAATTGAACATCCTATATATTATTTAAGTAAAAACTTAAATGATACAGAAAGTAAATATTCTTATGTTGAAAAACTAGCGCTTGCAGCTGTTCAAGCGATTCAAAGGTTTCGACATTATGTCCTCTTTTGGAAAACTACCATTTTGTCATATTGCAACCCCATGACTTATATACTGTCGCGACAGTTGCTGGGGGGCAAATATTCGAAATGGATAGCGACCCTTCAAGAGTTTGATCTGGAATTTGTAAAATCCAAATCAAAGAAAGCTCTAGTTTTCGCAGAATTGTTGTGCAATCTCCCATCGTCATCCAACGATGAAACATCAGAAGAGTCAATCGTGGACGAAAGTTTGTTTCTGATATCTACAAGCGATGAGTGGTATGGAGATATCATAGTTTATCTCCAAACCCAAAAATTCAGGCCTAACACCTCTCACTCTGAACAAAAACGTATACGATACCAAGCAAAAGACTACATGATCGTCGGTGATACACTTTACCGTCGTGGTATCGATACAGTTCTGAGGAGGTGCCTTACCCATGAGGAGGCCGAAAAAGCCCTGAATGAGTGTCATTCAGGCGCGTGTGAGGGGCATCATCTGGATATGCAACAGCACAAAAAATCTTACGAGCAGGATACTTCTGGCCAACCATGTTCAAAGATTGCATAATCGCAGTCAGAAGTTGCCACGCTTGTCAAATTTTTGATAGCAAAACCAGGAGACCACCCGCACCTTTACAGCCAATAGTTGTTGTTGGGCCTTTCGCCAAATGGGGCATCGATTTCATGCAATGTAACCCCACCTCGACCGGGGGGCATGGGTATATTATAGTCGTTGTTGACTATTTTACCAAATGGGCCGAGGCGATGCCTACATTGGATAACACTGGTGAAACAGTTGCCCTTTTCTTTTTCAATCATGTAGTCGCCAGGTTCGGCGTACCACAGGCTATAGTAACAGATCATGGGTCGCATTTTCGCAATCACATGATGGTCGAATTAGCTGCCAAGCTAGGGCTATCTCACGACAGCTCTACCCCGTATTATCCACAAGCCAATGGACAAGTTGAAGTAATCAACAAGGTCCTGAAGCGTATGTTGCAAAGGATGATCGGGGTTCATAAAAGAAGGTGGCACCTAATCCTGTACTCAACCTTGTGGGTTTACCGAACGTCAGTAAAGAACGCAACCGGGTTCACACCTTTTCAACTGCTGTATGGCCTAGAAGCAGTCTTGCCAATCCAGTGCGAAATTTCGTCGCTTAAACTCGCAATTGATCTCCTCCCCGGAACTTCAGAAGAAGAGGCTCGTTTCTTGGAATTAATCCAATTGGATGAAACCCGTTGTGATGCCACTTTGGCTAACGAAGCCCATAAGAAACGAGTCAAAGCGCAGTTCGACAAAAGTGTCAAACCCCGTGTCTTCTCAGAAGGTGATTTGGTCTTGCTTTATGACCAAGAATCCGATAAATTGGGAGCAGGTAAATTCAAATCCTTATGGATGGGCCCCTATATTGTTAAAATGGTGTTAGCAAAAGGAGCCTACGAGTTAATGGATTATGACGGAATTCCACTGGCGCAGCCCCGTAACGGGTTGTACCTCAAGCGTTACTATGCTTAATAGTAACCTGCATGCTTTTGTTGTATTTTGTTTTCGCTAAAGTATTTGTTCTGGTCGAGTGATCCACCTTTTTCATTTGTTGCAGATGTTGAACCTTCTGGAGACATGTGTTGGATATGCAGACAGAGCGAGTCGTAGTTCGCGGAACCTATCCTCCACAGCCTGGGCCATTTTTGATCCAAGCGGTGAGTTAGTAAGTTTCAGAGGTGTGTGTATTGGGCAATCAACGAATAACATCGCTGAGTATAGCGCGTTGATAGAACTACTCTCTGATGCCATCACTCGTGGCATATGCCGACTAATTGTCAGGCTAGACTCACATCTCCTAATACTACAACTCAATGGTATATATTCCGTTCGGAATTCAGCTATTTATCGCATGTTCCTAAGGGTTAAGATTTTGGAAAGACAATTTGATTCAATTCAATACCAGCATATTTTCAGAAACTTAAACACATTAACTGACTCATTAGAAAATTATGTGTTAGATAGACATTTGCGACATTTATAAAAGAGACACATCATCACTGATTGTACATATGGATCATATAACTCAACCAGAATAAAACTCGAAAATCAAAATATATATAAGTTGTTTATCGTTCATACATAATGTTCTGTAACCAAGACAAAAATTGGTCATATGACCCAAAAACTCAAAAGTGCTAGGGGGCACCCTAGCCTAATGGTGCTCATGATAGCACGTCACGGCCTGTGCAATCATGTGCAAGAGACGAGTCCATCGTCTAGGCACACCAGTAGTATGCCGCTGCAACTGTAAAGGTAACTCATCGATCCGTACATCCGGAATACCGAGAGTAAGGCTCTCAACCTGCTCCTGCACAGCTGTAAGAGTCTCAGCATCGTCAAGGTCGCGAAGAATAACTCTCCCAGCAGGCTCCACTGCCGGGGCAGCGGTTGGCGGTCTCAGACGAACTGCTGGACGAACAGGACCAACATCTGCATGCACCCAAGAGTATGATTAAAAGTCTTGATAGAATGAAGCACAACAACATTATGAATAAGAGCAGTAAACAATGATATGGTCAAAGAGTTTACCAATAACGCCCCACTGTTCGCCATCCGGTAACACCAAATCTGGATCACCTCGGAAATCCATACCCACATAAGGATGTACCTTTCGTCTGGGACCAGGTGGCGCAAGCTTCCTTTGATGCTCTGAAAGATTGTCTAGTAAAAGCATCATTAATGTACGCCCCAGACTATCAAAGAGATTTTAACTTGCATCTGGCTGCAGCGGATACAACCATTGCAATGGTTTTAGTTCAAGAAGTCGATGGAATTGAACATCCTATATATTATTTAAGTAAAAACTTAAATGATACAGAAAGTAAATATTCTTATGTTGAAAAACTAGCGCTTGCAGCTGTTCAAGCGATTCAAAGGTTTCGACATTATGTCCTCTTTTGGAAAACTACCATTTTGTCATATTGCAACCCCATGACTTATATACTGTCGCGACAGTTGCTGGGGGGCAAATATTCGAAATGGATAGCGACCCTTCAAGAGTTTGATCTGGAATTTGTAAAATCCAAATCAAAGATAGCTCTAGTTTTCGCAGAATTGTTGTGCAATCTCCCATCGTCATCCAACGATGAAACATCAGAAGAGTCAATCGTGGACGAAAGTTTGTTTCTGATATCTACAAGCGATGAGTGGTATGGAGATATCATAGTTTATCTCCAAACCCAAAAATTCAGGCCTAACACCTCTCACTCTGAACAAAAACGTATACGATACCAAGCAAAAGACTACATGATCGTCGGTGATACACTTTACCGTCGTGGTATCGATACAGTTCTGAGGAGGTGCCTTACCCATGAGGAGGCCGAAAAAGCCCTGAATGAGTGTCATTCAGGCGCGTGTGAGGGGCATCAATCTGGATATGCAACAGCACAAAAAATCTTACGAGCAGGATACTTCTGGCCAACCATGTTCAAAGATTGCATAATCGCAGTCAGAAGTTGCCACGCTTGTCAAATTTTTGATAGCAAAACCAGGAGACCACCCGCACCTTTACAGCCAATAGTTTTTGTTGGGCCTTTCGCCAAATGGGGCATCGATTTCATGCAATGTAACCCCACCTCGACCGGGGGGCATGGGTATATTATAGTCGTTGTTAACTATTTTACCAAATGGGCCGAGGCGATGCCTACATTGGATAACACTGGTGAAACAGTTGCCCTTTTCTTTTTCAATCATGTAGTCGCCAGGTTCGACGTACCACAGGCTATAGTAACAGATCATGGGTCGCATTTTCGCAATCACATGATGGTCGAATTAGCTGCCAAGCTAGGGCTATCTCACGACAGCTCTACCCCGTATTATCCACAAGCCAATGGACAAGTTGAAGTAATCAACAAGGTCCTGAAGCGTATGTTGCAAAGGATGATCGGGGTTCATAAAAGAAGGTGGCACCTAATCCTGTACTCAACCTTGTGGGTTTACCGAACGTCAGTAAAGAACGCAACCGGGTTCACACCTTTTCAACTGCTGTATGGCCTAGAAGCAGTCTTGCCAATCCAGTGCGAAATTTCGTCGCTTAAACTCGCAATTGATCTCCTCCCCGGAACTTCAGAAGAAGAGGCTCGTTTCTTGGAATTAATCCAATTGGATGAAACCCGTTGTGATGCCGCTTTGGCTAACGAAGCCCATAAGAAACGAGTCAAAGCGCAGTTCGACAAAAGTGTCAAACCCCGTGTCTTCTCAGAAGGTGATTTGGTCTTGCTTTATGACCAAGAATCCGATAAATTGGGAGCAGGTAAATTCAAATCCTTATGGATGGGCCCCTATATTGTTAAAATGGTGTTAGCAAAAGGAGCCTACGAGTTAATGGATTATGACGGAATTCCACTGGCGCAGCCCCGTAACGGGTTGTACCTCAAGCGTTACTATGCTTAATAGTAACCTGCATGCTTTTGTTGTATTTTGTTTTCGCTAAAGTATTTGTTCTGGTCGAGTGATCCACCTTTTTCATTTGTTGCAGATGTCGAACCTTCTGGAGACATGTGTTGGATATGCAGACGGAGCGAGTCGTAGTTCGCGGAACCTATCCTCCACAGCCTGGGCCATTTTTGATCCAAGCGGTGAGTTAGTAAGTTTCAGAGGTGTGTGTATTGGGCAATCAACGAATAACATCGCTGAGTATAGCGCGTTGATAGAACTACTCTCTGATGCCATCACTCGTGGCATATGCCGACTAATTGTCAGGCTAGACTCACGTCTCCTAATACTACAACTCAATGGTATATATTCCGTTCGGAATCCAGCTATTTATCGCATGTTCCTAAGGGTTAAGATTTTGGAAAGACAATTTGATTCAATTCAATACCAGCATATTTTCAGAAACTTAAACACATTAACCGACTCATTAGAAAATTATGTGTTAGATAGACATTTGCGACATTTATAAAAGAGACACATCATCACTGATTGTACATATGGATCATATAACTCAACCAGAATAAAACTCGAAAATCAAAATATATATAAGTTGTTTATCGTTCATACATAATGTTCTGTAACCAAGACAAAAATTGGTCATATGACCCAAAAACTCAAAAGTGCTAGGGGGCACCCTAGCCTAATGGTGCTCATGATAGCACGTCACGGCCTGTGCAATCATGCGCAAGAGACGAGTCCATCGTCTAGGCACACCAGTAGTATGCCGCTGCAACTGTAAAGGTAACTCATCGATCCGTACATCCGGAATACCGAGAGTAAGGCTCTCAACCTGCTCCTGCACAGCTGTAAGAGTCTCAGCATCGTCAAGGTCGCGAAGAATAACTCTCCCAGCAGGCTCCACTGCCGGGGCAGCGGTTGGCGGTCTCAGACGAACTGCTGGACGAACAGGACCAACATCTGCATGCACCCAAGAGTATGATTAAAAGTCTTGATAGAATGAAGCACAACAACATTATGAATAAGAGCAGTAAACAATGATATGGTCAAAGAGTTTACCAATAACGCCCCACTGTTCGCCATCCGGTAACACCAAATCTGGATCACCTCGGAAATCCATACCCACATATGGATACTCGGAAAAGACCATCTCCTGGCGCTCGAACCACCTGAAGAAGGCATCAGTGAAAGTAATCTGAGGTTGACCAGCATGCCTAGACATATGATCGACCCACCTCTGCATGCGTGGCTCGGTCGGAGAAGGCAAGTCGAGTATAATATACTGAGGATGCATCAGTGGGATTTTCTCCAAGGCGAAGGCAGTTAGAATAGAACCAAATCCAAAGTTCTTCAGCTTCCCGTCCTTTACCTTGGTCAACTGAATTTTCATCTGAACAAGTACTGCATCACACTAGTTGAATACTTTCGGTTGGAGACACTCCAAGGCGTGCTGCACATAAGATCTGTTGGCAACATGTAGAGCTGCGCTACCGGCCATCCTACCAATGGTATACAGAATGGATGTGATAGACATGTCAGTAATCTCACGGATAACAACCTTGCCGTCTCTGCTTGGCTGCGAACCTTCCCTGCAATACTGGCGGACATAATCTCTCATGGAATCAGTCCCCCGGGCTGAACCTGACAAAGAAATGGGGGCACCTCGCCTTGACAATCCAGTCAAGATGTAAATGTCCTCTATGGTCAAGGGGATGGATTTTCCCCTAATATGGAATACATGGTTAATGGGATCCCAAGCATCAAGCATATACTGCAGCAAATTGATCTATGCTCTCATGCTAGAGATACGGAAAAACTTCAGCAGGCCACAGTTCCGCAGCGCGTTCACCGTGATAGGGTCATGGAGGGCAATCATGTCCTCCTCTTCATGTTCTCGTTCTCGCCATGTAAGGGAAATTTTGTTCAAAGATCCCTGCAAAACAAACAAGAGAAGGAGTAAGTTCCTGAGTTTGATGAGAAACTGGCGAAAATTCATCAAAAGATGTGCTAAAAACTCAGTTTTCTGAGCCCAACGCAGGCAGAGAGTGTCCTACCTGCATTGAAGGTCAGGTTGCCTTAAGGCAGCTTGACATTGAACGCAGGTTTCGAATGGGCAACCTGCGCTGAAGTTAGGGCGCCCTGGAAAAACCCCCGAGGCTTAGAAAGACTGGAAAACAGGCACATAATGAAGAAAGGAAACCATGAAAAGAAAGAGCTAAGGTTTAGCTCCTACCTGGTCCAGACGGCGCCGAGAATCGTCCACAAAATCTCCCGAAATCAGCTGGTGAAAATCAAGGGGGAAGAGGCACCTCCAAAGCTCCAACAAACCAAATGCAAATGAAATGGTAAAATGAGAGGTAAAAACACTTTTTAATAGCTTTTTACGTAGTTCAAAGCAAAATATTAGGGTTTTCATCTCATGATTATGTATTTCTAACTAGGTTTGATGCAGCAATTGAAAATACAGTACTATTCTTGGAAAGAGAAAAGCTAGTAATGGTAAAAAATCAAAATTTGACCATATAATCGAGCAGTTTTAGCATAAAGTTCATGCTCGTTAAAAAATAAACGCAAGATCCGAGCAGTTTTAACGCGGTCTTCATGCTCGTTAAAAAAATAAATATAAGCAGTGAGCAATGTTTCCTCCAGAGTTTAAGCTTATTGTTAACTAAAAAATGAACCTATCCCGGTAAATAACCATTGTGATCGTAAATTTATCACCCATAAAAATCTTGGTCGTGTTTGCACCTGCCACCTCCATATTTCATTTGGCCGATCATTCACCCCCATATGATTGTTTACCCATTTTGAGGAACAGCTGCGAAGAGTGATTTCACCTAGCCATCCTTGTGACACTACCGTGATTGGAAAATTCCAACCTGTACCTGGAATCAGTTGCTATCCTTGTTTATCACTCGTTCCTCAAAAGACGAGTCTTCTTTAAGCTCTTTTCAACTGACTCGTAAAATATGAAAAGATTGCCGAGTTTTGGCCTTCCAGCTCGTTAAAGGACCGGAAGAGCTATCCCTCCTCTAGATTTTAATCTTTTTGGACCTCAGGGATTATTGCACAAAAAGATCGAGCGCTTGTTTTGTTCGGCTCGTTAAAGATATCGAAAACTCATCCCTTCTGTATTGTTTTATACTTTTTCGGACTTAAGGGATTAGATGAAGAAAAAGGAATTTTGGAGTTGACTTTATGTACCTTTTCAGACTCTCTAAAAATGAAAAGGACCGAGTTTTCCTTGTCGTTAGACTCGTTAAAATGATCAAATAGCGACAAACTTGTCTTTAGACGAGAACGAGTTTCACTATCGCTAGGCTCGTTAAAACATAGCGATGGGCTTGCCCGAAGGGCAGGTTATAGAACAAGCATATGTTATCCTCCTCAAGCTTGACAAAAATAAAGAGGTATTGGTCAGCAATGACTGGGGAAAAATTGGGAAAGATCAAGAAAACTTTGACGGTAGCAGGTCGCTCTTGAACATGACACTTTTCCTCCGTATCACATTCGGGTTGGGTTGTTTCATTCACCGGTCACATCACCATGGTCTTGCCATACCATCCATATTTGGGGTAATGCTACCGATCCATCGTATCAGTGTCGCCATATGTTCAAGAGAAGTCGTTCAGAAAGAGTCAACCGGGTCCCATCCACTGCCATACATTATCCTTCATCCATTCATGACCGCCACCCTGAATCATATCTCACAGATTGTTTTCACCTCCATTAAAATAATTAGCTCCGTTCCGTGTCACTGATGTGGGATTCATTAAGGCCCTCCTTTGAAAGATCGCTCCTTGTCGACATCAGCTCATTATACAAGGAGTTGATCTAGGAACAACCCCTTTAGTACTTTGAAGCTTGCATGCCTCAATGGCAAGTTTCTCACTTCTCGCGACAGGTATACATCAATGACCTTCGACCAGAAGATTTTGCGTGGTGTTCGACGCCAAGTCCTTTATTCACACCACGTGAATTGTACTACAGTACCTTGAGGGTCATTATCATTATCGGTGATTCCTCTCGCGCTTGTTAACGGTTTACATCATTGACCGGTAATCAAGCGATGTCTTTCCATGTTCGACTTCAGCGCAATTCTCACATGGATCGACTTGTACTTAGAGTGAAGATCGAACGATTTTGAAGACCCCGGATCTAGTTTCATCCATCCGGGCTGCGATATATATTCAGGAAAAATAAAGACATTTGACATGTACATCATTACAACAGATGATCATCCTACTCAAAGGATGATAATTTCACTAAAATTATCAGTCTACCATCAGACGATCGTCTATTCTATGTACCAAAATGAATTTATAAAGCTGAGCATGGAAATTCCCGCCTCAGCTAGATCATGAAAGCAGAATGAATCATAATGTATTGTATTGTATTTTATTACATGTCTCCTCCGAGCAGATGGATGAACTTCGGACCCTCCTGGATAAAGCATTTCACCCGATAAACGGCCTCATACTTTAGGGGGCAACTGTTATAGACATTTTTGTGCCTTGCATCACTGAGAATGAAATGTCAATAATCAAGGGATCCAAAGTCCCTAAACATGTTGTTCCTACCCCTAGAGGTACAAGGCCAGCAAACCATAGCACTTAACAAAAGTTCTCCACCTGAAAACACTCAAAAACAAGCAATTCTGGATCATGTCAACTGCTCCACTGAGCATCTGCGCTGAATGTCAACTGCTCCACTGTCTACCTGCATTGAATGTCAACTTCAAAGAAGGCTACCTGCGCTCGGCGAGTTTGGACATGTGGCAGAGTCATTCCTCAAGGTGTCAATGCCCAGGAAGCTTCCAAAATGACACTTGGATCAGGGAATTCGACTGGTGATGAGTAAGAGGTTCCAAATCTCCAAGTGGAAGCAAGAACCTCCAAGTGGACTCAAGAACTGAAGTGAGAGAGGACACTAGTCAGCTTCATACCAGCCTCAAGCTGACTCATCCTTTCTCCAAAACTCCTATATATAGATCTCTCTCATGAGGTCTAAGGAGGCTGGAATTTAGTATTTGCAAAGAATTGTTGTTGGTTTGTGGCTAGAAATATTGGGTGTGTTATGCTTTGAAAGGAGTTGAAGAAGGAAGTCCATTATGCTGGGAAGGAGATGCTAGGTTGGAGCCCTATGGGTTGTATCTCTTCCTGAACACTGTTACTTTCAATAAAGCTATCTTGATTCTTTCCTATATGCTGGTGTATTTTGTGTAATTGCATTAGTATGTTTGATTTACTTCTAATCCTGAATCATTTATGAATATGTATATTTGTCTGTGTATTGTGTTCTTCTCTTGTTGCAAGTAGCTGCTCTCTTGTCACAGGTAGCTGTTCTCTTGTGATCTCGTGGGATTCAAGTAGCTATTCTCTTGATCGAGCGAGGCGGCAAGTAGCTGTGGACACACAAAGAGAAGAGGATCTAGTTTGAGGGACAACCAGAAGATAACGGTAAGTCTTCCGATCTCCTCTCTTTCATATTTCATAAAGGAAGAAATCATGATAACTGTATTCGTTTGTTGCTAAGGCGTTGTCACACCTTAGGTGGATAGGATCGTCCTAAATAGGCATTTTTCCCCACAACAATGGGGCAGAATGGGGTCACAAAGGTGTCGTCGACAACTAATTTCCTACAACTGCGGAGGTCTCAGGCATTACGCGTGAGATTTCAACAAACCAACCATAATTTCATGCAGTTATTGTGAACAATTCGATCATAAGTTGATAAACTGCCATATTCTCATAGTGGAGATTCTGGAAAAAAGGGCAGCACAACCAACAATGACCCAGAATGTGCAAATGATGAGATCTAAACCACACGAGGAAGATCTTGAAGTCAACATGGTATGGAAAGGTGGCACGTCCATAGGAATGGATAGGAGGAGATTAAGTAAGGAAGACATAGGGGTGTGTAAGGAGACATATAGGGAAGCTCGGGAGAGCTTCGTGGAAGTCTCTACCATAGGTAGTAGGGATCAACCTAAGTCGGTGAGGGATCCCTCAATGATAACTACCTTTTCAGAGACCTGGATAAATTTTCTTCGTGACAATAGGGCTGTTAGAGGCTTACACGAACTGATAAATAGATGCACAGGATGGAGTGAACCTCGCGTAGTCCAAAAACTGGGAAGACATACATTACAGACCTGAAGGGAAATGTGACTAACATCGCAGATCAATGATTACGAGATGGATCATGTCATTTTGGATCTAGGATCAGATGCCAACGTACTTCCTAAACAGACTTGGGAGCGCATGGGTAAGCCTACACTACAATGGTCCCCTATCTAACTACGGATGACAAACTAGCAAAAGGTGCTCCCTATGGGAAGGCTGCAAGGAGTTACTGTAGACCTTGATGGTGCAAGTACTCGGATCGAATTTGAAGTTATTGAGCTCGCGGATGAAAGTACGCCTTATTTCGCATTGTTAGGAATAGACTGGGCCACCAACATGAATAGGGTTATTAAGCTAAAGAAGTGAACAATGTTATTTGAAACAAAGTCACTCCGCGTAGTCATTCCATTAGATTTGATTGAAGGATAGCGCTACCTTGAACCTGTGTGCCACGAAGAGAGAAATGATGACAAATATTGTAGCTACAGAATGACTGAACAAAGGCGATAATGGGTCAAGACAACAAAGGATGGCAGAACCCCATGAGGCTATGAAATATCCTGCACTTCCAACGCAGATGAGGAAGACGAGTAGTGGTGGAATAGGTTGAATGGAGTGACCACACTACATTGCAACATTATGACTAAGTCTTTGTACTGCATAAGACCCCAAGATCGAGACTTATCGAAATATGATGGGCTAACAATAATAGATGAATTCCTGACCAAGTTTGAAATCGTAGTACCAAAGAACCAACGGTTTGATGCGATGAAGTGGGCATTGCGCGCGACACCCGTGTGATGGTGGGGAACACATGAAGGGACCTTTGAGGATTGGTGTGCCTGCAAGCATATGATGATGATCAGATTTGGGAAGCCGAAATTATGAATAACAGAGAAATATGATGGACGTGATGACCCGTGCATGCACCTGACCAGATGGCTCAAAGCATACAAAGAGGAACCTTAGCTAGAATGGGACCACTTATTCTATCAATCCCTAGACGTCATTCCCACAAACTGGTATACTGATGTAGAGCTCCAACATGACAGAAGAAAGTAAGATATCTTGCGTGAAGGATTTTTAATGACATTCCTTTTTGAAGATCAATGGATGGACCCTGTAGATGAAACGTTATAACTCGTAAAAGCCACCATTTTCAAGACACCACTAGAACCAAACAAAACTTCACAGCTCGACTAGTCATAGTAGCTGAGCCAAGCCCTTACATGCTATAATATCCAGGTAGAAGTTGATGCGGATGATCTACGAAACGTTAATATTCTAGAATCAAAGGGAAGCCACGAAGTGCGTGGACTTGAAATTGAATATCCTGATATCATGGCACCATTGAAAACAAAACAAGTCAATATCGGAACCAAAGAAGAGTCGAAGTATGTAATGCTCGGGGACTATTGGGACAACACCACAGTGGAAAAGGTCGTCAAATTGCTCCACAAATATCGAGATTTGTTCCCAACAAATATCACAGAGCTAAAAGGGATCCTCGGACACTTGGGCATGAAAAAAATAATGTTGAAGCCAAACATGAAACCTGTTAAATAGGGGCCCTACTGATTAAATCCAAAATATAAAGCAAAGTTCCATGAAGAAATGGACAAGATGCTGGCAAAAGGGATCATTGAACTTGTTGAGGAGTGTGACTCAGTAAGTCCCATGGTTGTGCAGGAAAAGAAATAGAAGCGAGAGATTCGGATCTACATGGATCTCAAGAAGCTTAATGATGCCTGCATTAATGACCCGTTTCCCACACCATTTATAGATGAGGTACTAGAAAATGTCGGGGAGCAAGAAGCCTACTCATTCATGGATGGGTTCTCAAGATACCACCAGTTCAAGATCATGCCAGGAGATAGGAGTAAAACAACATTCACCACCGAATGGGGTTTCCTTCAGTACACGGTGATGCCCTTTGGTCTGAAGAATACGTCGGCGATATTTTCACGAATAGTGGTAGTGCATTCAAAGAATTCCTACACAAGTTCTTAGAGGTCTATCTTGACGACTAGAGTGTGTTTGGATTGGTTAAGAAACATGTAATGAGCTTAAGTTTAATGCTGGATACTTGTCGCCGACACCAGGTTGTGTTGAATCTCAAGAAATGTACATTCCTTGTCCCGTTTGGGACCCTGCTAGGCCATGTAGTTTGTAAGCAAGGCTAGATGGTGGATCCAGAAAATATTGTTGTCATACTCAATCTGCAAGCGCCGCGAAGTGTCAAACAACTACGCACCACTCTGGGCCACACAGGCTACTACCGGAAGTTCATCAAAAGCTATGCCTAGATCACGGCTAAGATCGAACAATTGCTGAAGAAGGATGCCACTTATTGCTGAATGAGGAATGCAACAAAATCTTGGAGATGCTTAAGGAGAAGATGGCTTCAATCCATATATTGGTCTTTTCGAAGTGGGACGTCGAGTTTCATGTGAATGTTAACACATCATGTATCGCGTTGGGGGTGGTACTTACTTAACCAGGAGCAGAGGGACATGACCATAAGATTGCGTTCGTAAGTCATAGGTTGTCAAAAGCTGAAAATAATTACTCCCCTACTGAGTGTGAGGGATAAACAATGGTATACGCACTTAAAAAATCCTACCACTATCTGCTTGGAGGCCACTTTAATATGTATATCCATCCACTATCGCAGATGGCCATCTTGCGGATATAATCCATTTCTGAAAAGCAATAACTACATCACAGGGATATTCTATTCAGCAAAATAAGGAATTGGTGATATGCGCCACAGACTTCATCGTGACTATAAGACATCTCTACAATATGGGCAACACTAAAATATTGTGTAGGTATGTCCCGAAGTTTGAGCAAGGATAGATCCTGGCGAAAGCACATGCAGGGGTTTCTAACAAACATTATGCAGGTTGTGCCACAGCACAAAAGATTCTTTGCGTAGGGTTATGGTGGCCCACTTTGCATCAAGATTGGAAAGCACACTATTGAGCTTGCGGCGTATGCCAAGGGATGGGAAAACCATCGCGGAGGCATGAAATTCCACTCCAGCTACAAATGATGCTCTAGCCATTTGAGAAGTGGGCAATCAACTTCATGGGACCTATCGAGCTATGAGGGAAGACATGTGCATGCTATATCATCACCACAAGTGAATATTTGACCCAATGGGCAGAGGCACAACTGGTTCAGTACTGCACAAGTGTGACAACTACAAAGTTTTTGTTTGAAAACATACTCACCATGTTTGGATGTCCCAAACTTCTCATGAGCGATTGAGGAACACACTTTTTAAATGAAACAATCAGCACCCTCACAGAGAAATTCCAGATATATCACCAAAAGAGTATGCCATATCACCCGCAAGCAAATGAGACTATTAAAGCATTCAAAAAAGTTTTGGAGACCGCATTGACCAAGGTATATAATGCGCAACACAATGATTGGGACTTGCACATACCTACTGTACTGTAGGCATACCAAATCACGTGCAAGAAGTTGACAGGCCAGACACCCTTTCTGTTAGTCTATGGAAAAGAGCCTGTTATGTCTATGGAATATATTGTGCCTAGTTTGTGGATCACGGAAATCACATGTATGTAGACCATGGGGCTTTGGAGGTACAACTTGTGTAGTTAGAGGAACTAGAAGAGGAACAATTTTTGGCACGGTTCCATTAGCAAATATAGAAACAATGTGAGAAAGCATGCCATGATCACCATATCAAAGTGTGCACCTTCAAGGAGAATGATTTAGTATTGCTATACGATAGTAAGTTTGAAAAATTCCCCGGCAAACTCAAACTGCATTGTTTGGGACCCTATGTTGTCAAGGAAGATACTAATGGGGGCACGGTTTAGCTAGCCAAACTTAAAAGAGATCCAGTGAATGGGAGTCGCTTAAAAATCTATATGGGAATGCTAGCCGCTTGAATAATCATTCAAGGGACAGCCTCACCACTCTAGCCAATTGAAAGAGAGCACGGAGCACTAAATCAGTTTGGAGGAAGAAGGCACCAGGTTACGCGTCAAGCTGGATCATTAACAAGTTTGCAGTTGCGTGATCACAAGTGTGCCGCTATGTGGCAAAACAGAGAGGTGACCGTTTTTGTCACTATTCATGACAAGATGTCTACATTATGAAAAAAGGGAGTGGGTAGCAGGTAATTAAGAAAAGGAGTATGAGTCAGATATGGCATAAGCTAAGAGAGATTTCACATGACCATACTAGAACTAGCAAGAACGAGTGAGTTTGAAATTTGGATCACTTATAAATCATTGAGAGGCATCTGCGAGGTGATCTACACTTCTAGAAAACACATGTTATTTATCAATATGGAGCTATTCATTATCCTTGCATAGGTAGTAAGCCTCAGGGTGGTGATATGGCCAATGTAGAAGAAGGAATCTCTAAGGAACATGGTGGTGTCGGCCATCCCGCAGCATGTAGCATCAACAATAGGGGATGTACCGAAAAATGGGAGACACGAAGTAGAATTGGTCTAGATTACGTCACCCCGCCTAGGGGCACGTTGACAAACCACAACAAAAGTTCAAAAGGATGGATAGATGGAGACCATGGGTTGAGAAAAAGTTATTAAGTCGTTTTTGAGGAACCTTGAAGACTCGAATTTTGCCACAGGTCTTGAAAAATTTCAACACAAGCTACATCAGATAGTGCGTAGTGAACATATCAAGGTAGAAAATGGCTATTGTAGTACAAGGAGGTCCCCTATGTGGCTCCCCTACTGGAGCTAAAATCCTAGGAAGGGGTGTTCTATGTTAACCGAATAGAGTAGAATGTGCATTATCTATGGCAAGAATGGGTAGAAACAATGAAGCAGGAACCATACGAAGCATTGTAGAAGACAACCAAGAAGCAGTAGGATGATGAGCATCACTCATAGGAAGGTGAACCGTGAAGCCCCGGCAGCACCAATGAGTGACTTGGAATGAGTCACAATGATTGTGTTGGGGGACCGTTGGGTAGCAGAGGTCCCCCTTAACAATTTTGGGTCTCATAACCTATAAAATAGGATAAAGTATTGTAAACCTCCACAATATGCGGAGCAAGAAATGTAAAAGGTCGAAGTCAAATGGTTGTGTGCCGAAGAAATAGTATAAAATATTAGGAAGTAAGTCAGTCTATGGACCATAGATAGGTTTAAATAGAGCACTTCTCTATGAGGGAAAGACATTTTTTTGATAATCTTGATTTGAGTTGTAATTGGTTTTTGGGAATAGTCTGAAGTGTCTGTAAGTCTAAGACAAGGGCTTGGGATAGAGGATAGAGGCTCTGCAACTATGTTTGAAGAGGCCAGAAAGATTTTGCAGCTGTGTGCATGGACCCCTATAGTTGAGTGCATAGAGTAGATCTGGATGTAATATTGAGGAAGTGGAAATAAAGATAAGTTCCTTCTCAAATTCTATGTTATTGCGAATATGTCTTTGTATGGTTAATATATCTGTTTAATTTATATGCATATGCTCATGATATGAATGTACCTGATTTTGGGTTTATTGTAAAGACGTGAATTGGGTATTTCTGTTAAATGTTTACTTAAAGACCTCTCTAATTGAATCTGAGTTACAATACTTAATGAAAATAGATTATATCTATAATTAGTGTTGTAATCAAAAGTTAAAGTTATTTTAATTCCAATCTATGCAGATCTAGCATAGCACGAGGCTACACTCAACCCACAAACCCACCATACCACATCTAGACATCTCAAGGAGACCACATCTAGACATCTCAAGGGTGCCGAAACCTGGTTCCAGCAGGCTCCCCTACTAACTTGGGTGAGACCTCAATGTGTGCTCCCCGGGCTGTTACCCTAGTAGCTATGGGATTTTCTTGGCTAAATAATTCTCTCGAACCTGGGTCACACCCATATAAGCCAACACTTATGATAGGAGGTCACATGTTTATTAACATGAGAAAACAAGGTGGGCTAGTAGAAACTAGCCCTTAGAATATTGTCAGCAATAGTCTTCCAATACAAGTGTCCTCCACAATCCCCTCCACAATCCCCTGCATGAAATTCTTGCATAATTTCATCTTTTAGTAAATAGTTTAAAAGAATACCACTAATGTCTTTCCAAAACAAAGCATTATTTATAATACAATATCTCAATGAATTCATTTTCAAAAATCTAGCTTTAGTTCTTGTTAAAGTAGGAGGAGCTTGTAAGTTTAGTAATATGAATATGATATCTGCATACCAAGGTGAATCTGTAAAATAGCCATCTCTTCCTGATCATCAATATCTAGGGCTTGACAGTTTGATTCAGCCATGAGTTTGGCTAAACCTTGGCCTTTGATAAGTTTAATAGGCTTTATTTGTATGTCATATTCCAATATAGTGGCAATCCATTTGCCTCTTTATCCTTCAGGCCTATTTTGTGTCAAAATGTCCTTAACTATTGAGTTTGGAACATAAGCAATAATGTGAGAATATAGAACGTAGACTCTGAAATATTTTATAGCCTTTACTAAAGCTAATGCTCATTTCTCCATAATATTGTATTTGAGTGTGGCATCCCTTAAGGATTTACTAAAAAATGCCATTGGTTGTTCATATCCTTGGTCTTTCTTTTGCAGCAAGACTATTGCAATGGTGTGTTCTGAATCAAAATAAAAAATTATAAAGACTTTCTAAAAATCACGACTTATAAGGGTTGGAGTTTTCGTTAAAGTTTCCTTGATGTATTCAAAGCACTGTTTGGCCTCCACTGTCCATTTAAGTGTTGAATTTCAAAGGACTGTTTGGCCTCCACTGTCCATTTAAGTGTTGAATCCTTTCTTAACATGTTATTTAGTTAGCTAATAAATTCTACTAAATTTGAAATGAATCTCCTAAAAAAGTTAATTTTGCCTAAAAATGACAGCAACTCTTTAATGTTTCTAGGATGGGTAATGGTCAAAATGGCCTCTATTCTAGCAGGATCTATTCTAATTCCATATTTGGATATTATATGTCCCAATAGTTTAGCTTTTAATTTTCTTTCTTCTTTCTCTTCTTTAGCTTTAAGTTTATGAGAAGCAGAACTATTAGCTTCTACCTCTATAAAATTTGTCTGCATGTCTTCTAATGTATTAGATACCCTTTCTCTTAGAATGACTGCAAAGTCATCTTCAAATGCTTTGGAAAATGGCTTACAATGAGCATGTTTTATGAGAGAGTTTATTAAATCTCTTGATAAATTCAACTACTAGTTCTCCAAGGTTTCTCTTTAATTCTTGAAACTCATAAGAAAGTAGATAGGGTCCTTCTTTACCCTTCATTGATTCTTAAAGGTAGTTATGAGCTCATTTCATGTTTTAATAGAGTTAGGTCTAAGTTGTACAAACCAAATCCTAACATTTCCTTCTAAGGATTTCACAAATAATCTCATAGAAACATTTTCATGTTCTATGTTCATATTATTAGCAAAATCTAGGAAAGCAGCAACATGATCTTCTGTTGAATAAACTTGGTAAATTATTTAGATATCCATTAGGAGAATTTGCTAATTTTTGAGGAGGGATTAAAGCAGGATATATTTCTTGTACTGGTGGGATCTTCCAGAAGATAGAACTACTCACTAGGAGATAATGAACACAAGTACCTAATCTTATTTTTATAAAATGAGTACTACAAAGACCATTTTTAATTCATTCTATGCTTGGCAGCAAATGTTTATTGCTTTTGTGACTTAGCAAAAAATTGATAAGACTATGTCCTTGAAATGAAAGTTAATTACTACATTGTGTGCACCTGTTACAATTTAGACTTGTTACAATTCAAAATCAAAACCCCAAAAGTTCTTGAAGAAGCATAGAACCAAGAAATTGTATAATTGGAATATAACCAGCCTTGAACCTTAGAGTCAAGAGAAAACATAGCTATTTTCATTAATCATCGCCTAAACACTAATGTAAAATGATGGATTTGTATATGCATATAAAATGATGGATTGTATATGCATATATAAACAACTACTCAAAGTTTGTTACAACACCTAAACTATATAGAACATAATTCAAAAACAATACTAGAGACCTTACAAGGAGAAGGCACCATTCATAGATAATCACACATTCCATATAGCATTTCAAGCAAGGTGTTTGACATAGAGAAAGCATAATAATTATTAAACAAGCTAGCACAATAAATTTATACATGAAACCATTTTCTTTTGTTCTAGATTCTAAATGGATGCCCATAAAGCAAAGACAAACACTATACAAGAAGTTTCAGGAAATCTTTAGAATTAAAAAGAATGAACAAAACCTGAGTTGGGCTATCTAACAACCAAGTAACTACCTTAAATAGGTTAAGACAATATATATAATAGAAGGAGCCAATAATTTATATCATAGTATGTCTTAAGACATGTTTAACATTAAAAAGGGATAATAATTTATATCACAATATGTGTTTAAATGTTTAACATTAAAAAGGAAATAGGGTCACTCTTCAGAAAATGAGGCTAAGTAAGCCCAAAGGCCTAAAGGCCATTACCAAATGGAGCTAGAAAGCACATAAAGCAATCATGATGTGAAAATTGTGGAGATTGGTAAAATTGTTCATTGAGGAGTGCTTTAGTTAATGATGCAAGAGCATGCCAATGAGTTCGACTAAAACACATTCGTATTATTTATCAATGTAATGCTAATTGGTTTGTATTGTTCTCATGGTTAATATTAAAATTGGAATCATGTCCCAAATCATGTTAAATTCTATGAATGGATTTTGAGTCTGAATTAGCTGTCGATGTGTAAGCACAGCACTTGTGAATTTGGAAACTGCAGCTACGTTGGCTGATAAATACCATGAGATGAACAACTTTGAAAGGCATTTGGACGGCATATTGATCAGTCTTGACAGTGGCACCAATTGCCAGACACAGCAAAGGTAATGGGCGTTGAAACTTTGTGAAGAACTGTGGTTGATTGTAAGTTGGGTAAAGGATTCCATATAAATTTGTAGCGTCGATTCTTTGCCGTGGCAATCGATACAAGTTTCGATCCTTCGCTGTGACGATTGATTGTATTTAACGCATATTTCAAAGTTGAATGGATTGTCGTTAGGTTGACTGAAAGAATCGATGCCCAAGGAAAAATCAATACGGATTTTTAATTAGCACTCCTTTGATTGATTACTAAGCATTCAACCAGTCAACGACTTCAGTTGCCTTTCTTTATATTTAAACAATTCTGCTTTGCAATAGGCTGGAAGTGATGTGAAAGGATTTTGTAAAACTGTGATGGTTAAATATCCATGTAGACAGAAGTCCAACTGCAGGTTTTGAAATCGTGGACTTCACATAAACCACTATCCTCATTTACTCGGCAACCGGCTTCAATAGTGACTCTGGTTTTCATCGTGTGCTGCATAAACTTCCAATCAAATTCAATTAATGTTGAATTCATACGCTGTTTGGTTCGTTGTGGGACCATTGCTGTATTGGGTTTTATGAATGCGAATTCAAGGTGTCTGGTGGGCGTTTATTCTTGAACAGATTCGAGTTGAATATTTAATCTGCTAATATATACATGATTAATATTGGGTCGAAAATACAGAGTTTTGTGCCGGTTGGGTCGATTAATATAATGTCGAATGGAATATGGGCGCATTGTTTCATGGGTTCAAGTCATATATGCATGAATTGAGTCATTGGATTTGATTGAAGATTTCAGAAGTTCTGAAGATTTCAGAAGAAGGAAACTCTCATATACAGAGATTGATTGATTGTGAAATGGTTTTATAACCATAATCTGAAAGATAGCTTCTGCGGAAAGTGTGAAATTGCCAGTAATTGCGATTTTGATTTGGGTAAAAAAAGCTGAGAAGATGTTTATATGCATAAGAATATGGAGATCCTGGTTATGCAGGTTGGTCCTGCATCATTTGGTGTTAAACCAACCTGAATGGAAGCATAAGAGTACGCCCAAAGGACCTAATGGTTAAGAGAGAGGGTTCTAGGAGAATGAGTATTGCTAACAGGCCAGTTAGGAGGAAGGTGAGTGACTATTGTTACTAAACACTTAAAAGAAAACTAGAACTATTAACTTTTGAATAACTGTGACGTGGCTTTGGAGCTACCATGCCAACTTGAATAATTAACCAAGAACTTGGGGTTAGATTCACAGCCTCTTTCTCGGGCCAAAAGACGGAACCTTAAACTTTCATACTTTGGCAGAACCACTCAGATTCATACTTTCACTACTGGAAAAGAAAAACATCCATAAAAGTAACTAAATCTCGAGGAAAGCAGTGCATAGCCTAGGCAATGGATAGGGCATTTAGCAGCATGCACATGAGCTAGGTTTTGTGCTATTTTTAAAATATAATAGCACATTGTAATATCTCTTACCCGCTCCAATACAGAATAAAAAAAGATTAATTAAGTATTTTATATATATAATGTTTTAATAATGAAATGAGATGTGGTATTTACATAGTATTACAATATCAGATTGTAATAAATCTTATTTAGCTAATCATATATATAATAAACTCCTTTGAATTTCCACTTTTAAAAATCTTGCTATATTGTAAATTTATTAGAAGTATTAATGCTTTTATATATTTATTAATAAAATTCAATTATAAAGTTTTTATATTTTGAATTAATTTAATTAAAAGTTAAAATCAAATAAAAATTTTATAACATGTTTTGATTGTGAGATGGTTTTTAGGCATGTTGAATTGATGAACCATAGTATTGCCATGTGATATTGTAACAAACTCTATTTATAAATATTGTTATATTATAAATTTATTATAAGTATTAAATTTTTTATATAGTTTTTGCACATAGTAAAACAAAGAGTCTAATATAGGGGAGAGGGAGATGATGTAGTGTATATAAGAAATAATAGTTTTCTACATATACTTAAATTCCATTTAATAAGCACATAAAGAGTTAATACCTACAAAGATTTTAACCATAGATAATCACCATTTGCCATGAATAGTATTAACATGTAAATAAGTTTTGGTACTCTATTATGGGCCAATATCAAAACTTATCAATAACATATGCCCAAAAACATCTTTATTCTCATAACCAAAATATTATATATATATTTTAAATTAAAAGACACAATGTAGTGGAATATGTGTTTGTTATCTAAACATTTTGACTACATCTCTCTAAATTTAAAAAAATAAAAATGAAAATACAAAATAATTTATTATTTAATTTGATTAAGTCAAATGTTTGTTTAACAATTACTCCATTATTAAATCTACTTCAGCTGGTATCATAACATCGAATTTTCGTTTCGAGAACAGGAGAGACTGAACGATGAAGAGTATTTTCCTTTTATTTTGGAACAACACGCTAATCGAAGAAAACAAAACTACAAAATAATGAAGGAATGCACTGTATATTAATTACACTGGCGAATTGAACATTTAAATTTAGAATTGGAAAAAATTTATAAGCATGCACTGTACATTTGCTTGTTTGCTCGCTCAATATGATTTTACAATGTGATAATGCAAAACTTAATGATAGAAATCCAAAGTATTGAACATTAATATATCTGGTTTTGGAATCTTGAGAAAAAAAGAGAATAAAGGACCTGCTACAGATCTGGAATAAAATTTTAAACCTTGTTTTTTTTTCAGAAAAAAAAGCGGTATAAATTATATTAAGGATATATAATGATGAGTTATACATAGGATTTGAAAACCTCAGCCATATTAAGCAAAATCATTTGAATGGGGTGGAAACAATTCCCCAAAAGAAACAACTGCTGAAACTATCCGGAATTCCTCAAAAAGGTAAACTTCTGTTAATATCCGGAATGTAGCATATGTAATCTGAAGAAACCCTCCAGAAAGTAGCCTATAGATAATACATAATGGAGCACATAGCTGGAACATAAACAGATAAATAGAAGGGCTGTTTAGAGGGCCAGTGAGAAGGCATGTACCCCCAAATAGTAATCAAAATGGAATCAAGAGACTTACAGCAGCCCTGAAAAATACGACCATTTCTCCACTTCCAAATATACCAGCAAGTGAGAATGAAAAGAGCATGGCAGGAGGGGCATTACAGTCAACAATAATTGAAAACCCTTAAAAACTTTTGAATAAACAGAGAAATCAGTACAACTCTTAAATCTATTCTATCCTATCCCTTCCACAAAAGACTGTTTCAGCACTATGCTGTTTCAGCACTATTCTGCAGTGGCAACCTGCAGAAACTCACTCCATGCTATCCACCTGCCTAAATCCCTGAGAACTTCCGCGATCTCAAGGGTTTCGTCCTGCATAACATACAACATATATCAATATAGATCAATATTGTCTATATTCAAAACAAGAAATCAACAAAACCAAAAGATATGAAGAGGGACCCAGGGAACAAACCTGAGGCACTGAAATCCAATTTCCTCCTCCTCGCCATTCTTGAGCAGGACGCAAGTCGGATCGAGGAAACGCCTTTAAAATCAAATTATGAGAGAGGGAAACTAACCAGAGGTTGCGACCTTCACATGGAACCTGTCGGACGATGAAGCCACGCCACCAGCAATCACTGTCCCTAGCCTCTACTGTCATTCCAGGTAAAAAATCTACTGGGAGATGTGTGTGTGGCGGAATGGGTCTTACGTCACTCAGCACCACCTCCACCAACACTTCCCCCTTCCTTATAGATCTCTTAACCTTCCGCAGAGACTTTTCATTAGTTTTTAAGATCTTTAAATTTATCACACAAATATTTCCGTTAATGCTTCTAACGACTCCTTCAACCCAAGAACTTTTAGATCCTCCCGCATCAAAATAGACCTCTACTTGCATTCCTTCTTTGACAACCATTTTCTCAATTATTTTTTCCTGTAAATTAATTCCATCACATAAATAAATATTAAATTTCTAAAACATAAATATTTATGAAAAAAAATTCAGCCATCACATGATATTATATTTGTGAAGCCTTTATAACCAGTGGTTCATCCTATGACATTACATTTGTTGGATCACATGAGCCTCAATTCAACATAAATATTTTTACAAATAAATTAGAAAACCTAAATAAAATTTTTTGTCACAAACAAATAACAAGCATTTGAAAATTACCTAAAAAAATCCTGTCACTTGCCTAATGTTTCTTGCTTAATGTTTCTCACAAGTTATGAGGACTATAATTCTAAAAGCCTTCCTCAAAGTGGATAGCCTTTGTATAGCCACTGGTGTTATGCTATTAACCTGCAAAAGATACCCAAATACAGAATATGTGGACAGACAACTGGTCACTTGCCTCTTAGACGCTAGACTAAAAAATAAATAAGACACACGATGCCAAATACAGAATATGCAGACAGACAACCGCTCACTTGCCTCTTAGACCCTAGACTAAAAAATAAATAAGACACACGATGCCATTGGGAGGGAGTCTCTATCCTTTATATATGACTCTTACATGCAATACCATGCGTCAATACCATGGTTTACTAATACCATCTATCTAATACCATGCTCCCTTAATTAATTGCGTTAACCACTTACAATTATTAATATGGGCTTTATTCACATTGACTATGACTCCATCTCATTTACATAAATAACGGGGTTAGCGTGGGAACCTAACAACTTGAATATCAAACATTTACATCAAACTAACCCCCGCCCCACGTGAATATCTCACTCCTTCTCAAACTCAACCTAGCCCCTAGGCATAGTTTTATCTCCAAATTAAAAGATATCTTAGCCCCACTTTATCTCCAACTTAAAAGAGGGCTAGGATTTAATCCTAGCCCCACTTTATCTCCAACATAAAAGAAGGCTAGGGTTAAATCCTAGCCCTATTAGGTTAACCCTAATTAAATTAATGGCTGAGATTGGATCTAAGTCACTAAAATAATTAAATATTTAATCTTTCAAATATATTCAATTATCTAAGAATAATTAATTCAATTAATTAATTTATTTTTACTAAGTTAAGTTTAACAAGGAAATCATATTAGTTGCTAGAAATTTTAAATACAAAATTAACACTTCTCATCCCAAGAAAGGGATTCTAGGCCACCCTATCTATCTCCCAAATGGTACCCGATATCTATATGTTTGGACATCTTTGGATATGTTTAATTGCCATAGGAAATCATTTTGGTTCCCATTTGAACACCAAATAATCTAGTGACCATTTTGTAAGGCATATCCCTTCACAACTCACTATATTTCATGTATGCTTTTGCTAAGTTAAGTGGTACTAAGTATGTAATAGATGATCCTAGGTATGATGGTACTCTTCTTGTCCATTATACTCCTAACCTAATATCCATATATTTAGCCTCTAACTATACTCCACCAAGTCTAGCATGCAAGCTTCAAAACTCCATTAGATGTGTCATGTACCTCACCAAATGTTTGAATGTTATCAAATCAACCCTCCTTGGCTCTACCATGAACTATCTAAGTGTCTTTTCAACATAAATAAACATTCCATGCGCTATTGACTAAATATTACTCTAATCACCTCCTCATCAAAGAGAACGAAGGAATATCTCACTCCTCCTTCTCATTACAAAACTATGCCCTTAATGCTAGTGCTATGGATCCCTCCTCATTCTTGAGAATATCTTTCTCTAGATCCTCTAACACTAATATATTCGAGACATGCAACCTACTAAAGGTCTTGTATCCTATAATCTATGAAGTATTATTGTATCAAACAAACATCCCCTTTCTTACTAAAGGATCCATTTATAGTACTTTTCTCAAATGGTATGTGGACATTAAATGTGTCACCAAAGATGAGAAATTGGGTCTACTCAATTTCACTCCTTTGAAAGCCTAATAAGTATTCTAGTCCTCCAAAATATTTTGAGGACACGTGTTTTCTAAATGCACAAATGTGTTGCAAGTATCTACCCCAAAGAGCATATGCAAATTCTTATCATGGATCAAAGCCCTCATTGCCCACATGAATGCCTTATTTTTCCTTCCAATAAATCCATTCTACTTTGGATTATATGGCAATGTCAACCCTTGTTCGATTCCTCTCTCCTTAGACAAATTCTCAAATTTGTTGGAGGGATACTCACTCCCATTCTATCATCTAAAAAAAATTATTTTCTTCCCATACCGGTTTTCCACAAGCACCTTAAACTCTTGAAACTCACTCAACACCTCATGCAAGGCCTCTAAGAATTATGTACATGACCTTAGAGACATAACTACTATAAATGTCACATAATATAAATATCATATCACAAAATCCATTGGCATAGGACCATACACATTAGAATGAGTCAAGCTGGAAACACCCTTGGACCTTCTGTCATTGAACAGAAATGTAGCACTCCGATATTTTTGAAGTGCACAAACGTGTTCCAGCATTGTAAAACGTGGTAACTGTTGTTTTCATTGTTGGTTGGGTGATTCCTCCACTTTGAGACGACAAGTGCCAATACGGACTTGTGCTCCCACGTACCGTCTTGTATATTTTGGGAGACCACAATAGGCTTTATCCTTTATCCATAGGAAGCCGTGTTTGTCGCCCTATCGATCACAATGCACTGAACATAGCATTTAGGAAGATTGACTGCTGTACCGTAAAAAGTATTATGTAGTTTTGCGATTGGTTTGGTAATCCCTCTACCCAGATTTCTAGAGTAGTCCCTTTTGTTCCTTTTCAGACTCCTTAACAGAAAAGGTCCATCTGAGAACTTGCCACTTTAGGCTCATTAAAAATCGAAGGCGACTAGAGTCATCTTTTGTTTTTTCTCGACTCTTTAAAATTGAAAAGACAAGTTGTGTCAAAGCGTCTAAAATTCATCTAATTCGGAAATATACTTCCCCTTTGATTTTTAGTTGATCGAGTAATCCGAAATTGTGGAAGAAAGTCAATTGAAACCCCGTCATTCGCAGAGGCTTACGAGTCAACCATCTTTGTCTTCGGAATCGAAACTATTACGAACAAAGTGAACTTGTTTAACCGGTTCCAAATCTCTTGGTAAAGTTAGAACAAGTGTTCCAACGACGTCAGAAGAAGTTCAGTAGCCACCGAAGGACAGTAGTATTGATCATAGTTTGAGGGTAAACACTTGTGTTACTGAACCAATTTCATCTACAACTGGTTCAGAGAGTGTTGTTCCCCAAACATCTGTTGCTGCAGATTCCATACCTTCTTCAACACCAGAAATATTTTACAGACCTGACGATCTACCTCTTCCACCTGGTTTGATTGCTATAGAAGAGATCATGGAGGATCCTCCATCTAGTACTCCATCACAATTTGGAGTCGGCATCAATCTATATCCTTCTTCATCAGAAATTAGTCCACCGCCATCAGAAGCTCCTGTAGAATCGCTAGGTAATATTTTGGATAGACTAGAAATGTCTGAACAATAGTTGACATCTAAGACTGTGTCGTCTGACACAGTGATGACAGAACTTCGTGCTGTCGCTCCAACAATGTTCGTTGGCATACCATCTATATCAAATAGCTCTCAATCGCTAGAAGGGGCCCACTCAGGGGCTATTTCGACAGTATGGTCTGTTCCTGTTTGTTCATCCGGAATAGTATCCGAAAACTCTTATGTTGGGTCTCAACAAATTGATCTTTCATGATGTCAATTTGGGCAGTCTGGTCCTCAATAGCAAACCATTCCTTTAAGTACCAGATTACCACCATATGGGGGGCAGTATACCATTTCATTGTCTCCTCCAGGAGGACAGTCATACGGGAGTTCACAAAAAAATTCAGGTTATGCTAGAATTACATTTGGCAGTTGGGTATCGATACTACCTCAACAACCAAGAGTTGTATATTCAATGCAACAATGTTTACCTATGTCAAATATACCAACTACGCCAGCTATTGTGACAGTGTCACAAGTACAAGCGCTGCGTGTTGTATGCCAACCTCAGGTTTCTCATGTTGTAATGCAATAGCCTCTTGACCCTGCGACTCAACCACAATTGCCGATTGGTGGAATGAAATAGGCCCAGACGGGTACGATTACCCCTCATCTTGGTCAAACAGTTAGTATTGGGCAACAACACTTGGCGTCACAACCATGGCTGGTGTAATACCAACAACCGCAATTCCAACAAGTATACCAAGGATCTCAGCAAAAAATCTTTGCAAATAGTGGGCAGTCGTACATTCAAAACGACCAAAACCAACCATTCTACAATGGTTATTCCCACCAACCTTATGAAAGTTACCAGCATCAAATGCATTATCCTGGGTATGCTTCGCCTAACCTGAATCAACAGTTACCCTTCGTGGCGACTTTAGATTTACTAGATCTAAATCGGTTAACAAACGATCCAATCACTTATGCCCCTTGGTGGCCCACAATTCCACATAAACTTCCGTCAGATATTCCTAAATTTAATGGAAATCCAGGTGAAGATCCGTCGAATCATGTGATGACTTTTTATCTGTGGTGTTCATCAAACACCCTAAAAGATGATTCGATTAGGCTTTGCCCTTTTCAGAGGATGTTAATTGGTCTCACAGCCAAATGGTATATCGAATTGCCCAGAGATTCGTTTGACAACTTCAGTACCCTAGCCACAACCTTTTTAACCCATTTTCAGTTACCGATAAGGTACGAAACGGGAACAGAACTTCTTACCAATTTCAAACAAACAATGGCCACTCACATATTTGATCATATTCATGAGTGGCGACGTCGTCGTAGAATGGTAAAAACATATGTTCCTGATCATCTTTTAGTTGAATGGTTTATCAAGTCTTTGTTACCTTCCATTATAGAAGATGTGGCAAAAGGGGGAGTCGTCACCGAAGAGCAGGTTATTGCTCATGCACAATATCTAGACTTGATCTATACTCAGTCGGGCACGCTCTATGATAAAATACCTGATGCACCTAGACCAGAATTTTCCGTTCCTCCCCCTCCTAAATCGAACAATGACTCTCATTCCGGCGACAGCGTGATTGGCACGACAGACACGAAGACGACAAGAGCTACATCTAAAAAGGCCCGTAAGATTTCTAGTCAAAATGGAAAAGAAGAACTTCTCGCCTCGGAAGTAAATGTCGTCTCAATAGACAAAGGCAAAGAAACCAAGCAACCAGGAGGCAAGAAGAAAAACAAAGGGAAGAAGAAGAAACATGAGGAATCATCACCCGAAAAATCTTCTGCAAACCCACACGGAAAAAGGAAACCAAAAGGTCCATGCTTTATATGCGATGAAGATCATTGGACATTAGATTTTCTACATAAGGGTGAGCTTAAAAAATTCATCAAGAATTCAAAAACCTCAGCAGTATTGACTGATCCGTTTCCAAATCCAAGAACAAATCTGGTTGCTAGTGAAAATGCTTCCCCGTCCCAAGTGCTAATGTTGTCGGTTTCGAAATAGCAAAATGATGATTTGATATCGACAAGGAACAAAGATTATGGAAATCCACAGCTGTCGAACAACAAGGATAAAGATTAACCTAGTAGTTCGACAAAAACTTCGACAGAAGTTGTGCCACCCATCATTCCAGAACTGACAATAAAACCGCTAAAGGGAGTAGTAGACAAATCGACATTTAATCCTCATGCTAGAGCAGCACAACATTATAATATAGTGGAATATCTGGCCCAATCGCCATCCGCTATGTCGACACTTGAGGTACTGCAAAATTTCCCATCCCAAAAGCAGGCATTATTATTAGCTATCAGTGGGATAGACCCAAAGGATTCCAATCTTGTATCCTTTAATCATAAAGGATATGATCCGCAGTTACCAACCCAACTATATTTCCTCATTCAAGTGAAAGCCCTCAACAAAAGTGTTCGCCAAACAATTATTGATGAGGGAGCATCTACATGTATTATGTCGATGACTTGCTGGAAAACTTTAGGATCTCCAACCTTGTCGAGATCATCGACGACATTAAAAGCATTCGATGGACGAACATATACCCCATATGGTATTCTAAGTAACTTGGAAGTTGAACTAGGGGGGAAAACAGTAGAAATAGATGTTGAAGTAATCGACGGAAATCTAGATTACAACATCCTACTGGGAAGACCATGGATATATGCTATGGCTACTGTTGTGTCGACCTATTTTAGGAAGATTGCATTTCCTTTTCAAGGAGGAATTACAATCGTCGATCAACAAACTTTCCTACCCAATGGTTCCCAAGTTACAGGAAGCGTTCCGATGATCCATGGAAGCACCCATTCGCTTCAAAATATCGGAGTAGGCCTACTAAAAGACCCTGTATTAATGGGTACTTTTTCCTTCCCGCCTCCAATCAATCTGGCGAAAGTAGCGTGGGTAGGAACCTGCAATATGATATCTTCAATACAAAAGATTTCAGAAAACGATATGAACATGGATCATACGAGAGTATTGCCTCCAAGCACAATAGAAATATTGTAGCAATCAATGTTTTTAGCATGGGAGGCAAATCCAAAGCAACGCTCATCAAGCATTTGGATAGATAGGTCTAAGGAATATGGCACCCCTTAAGATCCTTGGTCGCGAGTGCATTACACCGACGAATGAATTGTTCAATCAATGGTAATTGAAGGGGCACCATGGGAAGATTACCACCATCATTCCCTTCTTCCGGATTGTGAATAAGATAATCCTGATGACCTTCATCATCCCTCAGTTTTTGATTTCCTATCAAATATTGTAAACATGGTGGATTCTGAGCGAAACTTGTCCAACATTGAAGAGACTATCGCCATAAATATCTCAACCAAAACAGATGTTGTAGAGAATATTTATGTTGGAAAATGTTGTTCTCCTTCAAAACTGGAAATATATAGCGTTCTTTTTCGCGAATTCAAAGATGTCTTTGCCTGGTCATATAATGAAATGCCAGGCATTGACTCGAGTATCGTCGAACACGAAATTAAAATGTATCCAGATGTCAAACCAGTATGACAATGCCTAAGGCAGGTGCACCACAAAAAAGCTGCTGCCATCAAGGAAGAAGTTGAAAAACTTCTCCATGCTGGTTTCATCTACTTGGTTCCTCTAACCGATTGGGTATTGAACATTGTTCCTGTTATGAAAAACAAGGAACAATTAGAGAGTGTGTCGATTATAGAGATGTAAATCAAGCTTGTCCAAAAGACAACTACCCTACACCCTTTATTGACCAGATAATTGATGAATGCACCAGATGTGAAATCTTTTCATTTATGGATGGATTCTCCGGGTATAATCAAATAAATATCTGCCCACAGGACCCGTCAAAGACTGCATTTATTTGTCCGTGGGGCACATTCGCATACCGAAAATTACCCTTTGGTTTAAAGAATGCAGGGACAACTTTTCAGAGGGCAATGGATTATGCCTTCCATGACATTAAAAGCATCGTTCAACCATATCTCAATGACCTTCTAACTCATTCGTGAAAATGTATTGATCATCCGCAGCATTTAAGAGTGATATTTCTACGTTTCCGACACCACAAGATATGACTAAATCCACACAAATGTGCGTTCTGTGTCAGTTCTGGTTGTTTACTTGGCTTTGTACTCTTAAAGGATGGGATTTGTCTCGACCCATGTAAGGTTCAGGCAATCATAAATTTTCCTCCATCCTCGAATTTGCTTCAGATTTAGAAACTCGAAGGGAAAGCAAACTTTCTGAGGACGTTCATTCCAAATTACGCCGAACTTGCTAAAGGTTATACCTGCCTATTGAAAAAGGAAGTGCCCTTTGTCTGGGATCAGGTTGCGCAAGCTTCCTTTGATGCTCTGAAAGAATCTCTAATGAAAGCATCATTAATGTATGCTCCCGATTATCAAAAATGCTTTAACCAGTATCTAGCTGCAGCGGATACAACCATTGAAATGGTTTTAGTACAAGAAGACAACAGAATTGAACATGCTATATATTATTTGAGTAAGAACTTAAATGATACAGAAAGAAAATATTCTTATGTTGAAAAGCTAGCGCTAGCAATAGTTCAAGTGATATAGAGATTTCGACACTACATCCTCTTTCGAAAAACTACCATTCTGTCATATTGCAACCCCATGACTTATATATTGTCGCGACAGTTGCTGGGGGAAAAATATTCAAAATGGATAGCAATTCTACAAGAGTTTGATCTAGAATTTGTAAAATCCAAATCAAAGAAAGCCCTTGTTTTCACAGAATTATTATGTGATCTCCCATCGTCGTCCAACGATGAAACATCCGAAGAAACAATTGTGGATGAATCTTTGTTTATGATATCTTCAAGCAATCCGTGGTATGGAGATATAATCATCTATCTCCAAACCCAAAAATATGGGCCTAATACCTCACGATCTGAACAAAAATGTATTCGATACCAATCAAAGGACTACATGATTGTCGGTGATACACTTTACCGTCATGGTGTTGATACCGTTTTGAGGAGGTGCCTCACTCATGAGGAGGGCGAAAAAGTCCTGAATGATTGCCATTCAGGCACGTGTGGGGGGCATCAATCAGGTTACGCTACAACGCAAAAATTTACGAACAGGATACTTCTAGCCAACAATGTTTAAATATTGCATAACCGCAGTCAGAAGTTGCCATGCTTGTCAAATTTTCGGTAGCAAAACCACAAGACCACCTGCAACTCTGCAGCCAATAGTTGCTGTTGGGCCATTTGCCAAATGGGGCATCGATTTCATGACATGTAACCCCACCTCGACTGGGGGCCATGGGTACATCATAGTCGCAGTTGACTCTTTTACCAAATGGGCCGAGGCGATGCCTACATTAGATAACACTGGTGAAAAAACTGCCCTTTCCTTTTTCAATCATGTAGTCGCCAGATTCGGCGTCCCACAGGCTATAGTCACAGATCATGGATCGCATTTTCACCATCACATGATGGTCAAATTAGCTGCCAAATTAGGGTTGTCGCATGATAGCTCTACTCCATATTACTCACAAGCCAACGGACAAGTTGAAGCGATCAACAAAGTCCTGAAACGCATGCTACAAAGGATGATTGGAGTTCACAAAAGGAGTTGGCACCTGATCCTGTACTCAACCTTGTGGGCATATCGAACAATAGTAAGGAATGCAACCGGGTTTACACCTTTCCAACTAGTGTATGGACTAGAAGCAATCTTACCAATTCAGTGTGAAATCTTGTCCCTCAAACTCGCAATTGACCTTCTCCCCGGAACTTCAGAAGAGGAGGCTCGTTTCTTGGAACTAATCCAATTGGATGAAACCCGTCGTGATGCCGCTTTGGATAACGAAGCCCATAAGAAACGCGTCAAGGCATAGCTCAACAAGAATGTCAAACCTCATGTCTTCTTAGAAGGTGACTTGGTCTTGCTTTATGACCAAGAATCCGATAAATTGGGAGCAGGTAAATTCAAGTCTTTATGGAAGGGCCCCTATATTGTTAAGCGAGTGTTAGCAAAAGGAGCCTATGAGTTGATGGATTATGATGGGATTCCACTGGCGCAACCTTGTAACGGGTTGTACCTTAAGCATTACTATGCGTGATTCAGTACAGTAACCTATCTGCTTTTGTTACGTTTTTGTTTTCGCTAAAGTATTTGTTTTGGTCAAGTAATCCACTTTTTACATTTATTGTAGATGTCAAACCTATTGGAGTCATGGTTGGATATGCCGACGGAGCAAGTCGTAGTTCGCGGAACCTATCTTCTACGGCCTGGGCCATTTTTGATCCAAACGACGAGTTAGTAAGTTTCAGAGGGGTATGTATCGGTCGATCAATGAATAACATCGTTGAATATAGCGCGTTGATAGAACTTCTCTTTGATGCCATCACACATGTCATACGCCGACTGATTGTCAGGCTAGACTCACAACTCGTCATACTACAACTCACTAGTATTTACTCTGTCCAAAATCCAGCTATTTATCGCATGTTCCTAAGGGTCAAGATTTTGGAAAGGCAATTTGATTTTAGTCAATATTAGCATATTTCTAGTAACTTAAACACATTAACCGACTCATTGGCAAATTATGTGTTAGATAGACATTTGTGACATTTATAAAAGAGGCATTTCATCAATATTTGCATTTGGATCATGTAACTTAACTAAAATAAAACTCTGAAAATCATATATATATATATATATATATATATATATATATATATATATATATATATATATATATATATATATATATATATATATATAACTATTTATGTTTTCACATAACGTTCTGTAACCAAGACAAAATCGGTCAAATGACCCAAAACACAAAATGCTAGGGGGAACCCTAGTCTAATGATGCTCATGATAACAAGTCACCGCATGTGCAATCATGCGTAAAAGCCTAGTCCATCAACTTGGCACGCCAGTAGTATGTCGCTGACACCTCAAAGGTAGCTCATCAGTCCTCACATCTGGAATACCGAGAGTGAGGCCCTCGACCTGATCCTGTAATGTTGAAAGAGTCTCGGCCACATCGAGGTCGCGAAGGATAGCCCTTCCAACAGCCTCTCCTGCTGGGGCAACAACTGGCACTCTCAGACGTACTACTGGCCGAACTAGACCAACATCTGCACGAGCACATGAGTTCTGATTAGTCTTGATAGAATGAAGCACAAGGAAATTATAAAAGAGAAACATTAAATAGGAATATGGTCAAAGAATTTACCAATGGCACCCCACTGTTCGCCAGCCGGCAGTACCAAATCTCGGTCACCCTCGAAGTCCGTACCAGCATATGGATACTCGGAATAAACCATCTCCTGACGATCAAACCACCGGAAGAAGGTATCAGAAAAGGAAATCTGAGACTGACCAGCATGGCTAGACATATGGTCAACCCATCTCTGCATACATGGTTCAGTCGGTAGAGGTAAACCAAGTGCAATATACTACGACTGCATCAGTGGTATCTTTTCCAAGGCGAAGGCGGTCAAAATAGAACCATATCCAAAGTTCTTCAACCTCCTGCTTTTCACCTTGGTCAACTGTTCTTTCATCACAAGGAGTACTGCATCACACCATTTGAACACCTTCGGTTCGAGACATTCCAAGGCATACCACATATAAGATCGGTTGGCCACATGAAGAGCCGCACCACCAGCCATCCTACCAAAAGTGAGCAGAATGGTCCTTAAAGACCTATCAGTGACATCTCAGATGATGATCTTGTCGTCTTTACTCGGTTGAGATCCCTCTCTGCAATACCTGTGAACATAATCTCTCACAGATTCACCTCCATGGGTCGAACCTGATAAGGAGATGTGGGCACCCCGCCTCGATAAGCTGGTCAAAAAATAGATGTCCACTACAATTAAGGGGATGGATTTTCCCCTAATCTAGAACACCTGGCTAGTAGGATCCCAAGCATCGAGCAAATACTGCAGCAAGTTGAATTGTTGTCTCATGCTAGAGATGCGAAAAAACTTCAACAAGCCACAGTTCCGCAATGCATTTACGATAACTGGATCATGTAAGGAAAGCATGTAATCTTCTTCATGCTCACATTCTCGCCATGTGATGGTCATCTTGCTCCAATGAATCTCTGAAAATAAACAAGAGAAGAGTTAGATCCTGATTTGGTTAGAAACAAGTAGAAATTTCCATTGAAAATTGTGCATAAAGTTTCTTCCCTGCGCTCATCGCACCTACATTTGTGTTCTGGGTGCATTGCATGTCAGTTCGCTAGTGGACAGGCTAACATCCAATGCACCTTTCGATACATAAAGGGTGAGATGGAGCCAGGGCAAGTTTTTCAAACCCCAGAGGCTCAAAAAAACTAGAAATCAGGCTTAGAATGCAAAATGGAAAGGATGAAATGAAAGAGCTCAGGTTTAACTCCTACTTGGTCTAGACGGCACCAAAAATCGTCCACAGGATATCCCAAAATCAGTTGATGAAAATCAAGGGGGCAAACACCTCCAAAGCTCCAACAACCCAAAGTTCAAATGAAATGGTAAAATGAGAGGTAAAAAAACTTTTAAATTACTTTTACGTACTTCGAGTAAAATATTAGTGTCCTAACTCATTTTCTAAACATATATTGTTCATTTCTAACTAGTTTGATGAAGAAATTGAACATGCAGTACGATCTTTGAAAGAACAAAGCTATTTATGGTAAATTCAAAGAAGTGACCGTTGTATCGAGCAGTTTTAGTACATAGTTCAAGCTCGTTAAAAAATAAACATAAGTCATGAGCAAATGTTTCTTCCCACATTTAATCTCATTAAAAAAGGAACAGGTAAATAACCGTCGTGAATGTAGTACTTCAGCCTTTAAAGCCTTGGTCGTGTTCTCACCATCACCTCCACTCTGCATTGGTCGATCATTCACCTCCATTTGGTTGTTTACCCCTTTTGAGGAACAGCTACGAAGAGTGATCCTATTAGCCATCCTTGTAACACTACCGTGATTGGAAAATTCCAAACCTTACCTAGAATCAGTTGATACCCAATTTTATCACTCATTCCTCAAAAGACGAGTCTCCTTTAAGCTCTTTTCAACTGACTTGTAAAATATGAAAAGATTGCTGAGCCATTGGCCTCTCCAGCTCGTTAAAATGACCGGAAGTGCTATCCCTCCTTTAGATTTTAATCTTTTTGGACCTGAGGGATTATTAAACAAAAAAATCGAGTGTTTGTTTTGTTCAGCTCGTTAAAAGTATCGAAAATTCATCCCTTTTGAATTTTTTTATACTTTTTTGGACTTAAGGGATTAGATGACGAAAAAGGAGTTTTGGAGTTTCCATTACGTCCCTTTTTAGACTCTCTAAAATTGAAAAGGACCGAGTTATCTTTGTCATTAAACTCGTTAAAAAACCTAATAGCGACAAACTTGTCCATAGCAGATAAGAACGAGTTTCACTATCGCTAGGCTCGTTAAAACATAGCGATGGGTTTTCCCAAAGGGCAAATTATAGAACAAGCATATGTTATCCTCCTCAATCTTGAGAAAAATAAAGAGGTATTGGTCAACAATGACTGGGGAAAAATTAGGAAGAAAACTTGAAGAAACTTTGTTGGTAGCAAGTCGCTCTTGAACATGACACTTTCACTCCGCATCCAAGTCAGGTTGGGTTGTTTCATTCACTGGTCACATCACACCATCCACATTTGGGGTTAATACTACCAATCCATCATGTCAGTGTCCTTGATATGTTCAAGAGAAGTCACTCAGAGAATTCACCTGTGTCTCACCTACTGCAATACATTTACGCTCCAATCTTTCATGACCGCCACCCTGAACCTTATATCACCAGACCCTTTTCACCTCCATTAAAATCATTTTCTCCATTCCGTGTCATCGATGTGGGATTCATTAAGGCCCTCCTATGACGGATCACTTCTTATCGACATCAGCTCATTATCCAAGAAGTCGATCTAGGAACACCCCTTTCAATACTTTGAAGCTTGCATGCCTCAATGGCAAGTTTCTTACTTACGGCAAAAGGTTTACATCAATGGCCTTGGACAGAAAGATTTTGCGTGGTGTTCGATGCCAAGTCCTTTATTCATGCCACGTGAATTGTACTGTAGTACCTTGAGGGTCATTATCATTATCGGTGATTCCTCTCATGGCTATTAATAAACACTTGATCTACAAGCTCTCTAATTTCCCTTGTGGTGGCTTTAGTAACCTCCTTAGATCCACCCCTGTTGTTGATTTACTGATTACCACTTGCTCGGCCAAAATCCCTGAACTGAACTACAAACTGTGACCCAGAACCCATTCAAAGTCTCGTCCCTAGTCCATCACATCCTCTATTCTGTGAATCTCAAATTCAATGCACTTCTCGAGTGTAGCAGGTGCGCTGCATTTCAGTTTCACTGTGTTACAGGTGCGCTGATCAGACTAGGCCTTGTTCCTCAATCTTGGTTTCTGTGTTCACTCTTTTCAGATTTATTCGGGAGTTTTGCTGCCTGTAATCAGTACACCTCTGTTTGAAACCCTTTTCCTTGCTGTTATTCCGCCTCCATTGTGCAAAGAAGTGTAAATGTTTTAGTGTATTTTATCGTCATTTTTAGTTCTATTTTGCAAAAAAGTAACATAATCGAGTTGTCGTTCTTTGATCTGAAAGTGTCGTAGCTATCGTTTTCAGCCATAGAAGACAATCCCCTTGTTTTGGTAGTCGATTATGCAAGTTACTATTGCATATGATTTGAATTTGTGAGTTTTAATGTGTTGAAAAGAAATATTTCATTTCAAAATCTCTAAGTGTCTCTCTTACCCTCACTTTGTTTTGGAAAGAAATTTGTTAAGTACTGTCGCTTTAAAAGTAATTTAGATTTGCACATAAGCTTTCTTTTTATCATCTACATATTAAGAAAGTTGAAAACAAATACATGCATGTGCATTTGCATTTATACTGTTTGATTGGTTTGATTTAGGACAGCGCATATAGTGTGTGCTCTTTGCTCTTTGTTGAAAAAATATTGTTTATCTTTCCTTAGTAGATAGGATTTTCATGGCATAAAGAAGATAAAACGATTGTTTATCATCTTAGATTGCATTTTAGGAATTGTATATATACATCACGCAGTGAACCTGAAAGGAAAATTTCTTAAGCAAGATCAACTATAAAATAAATTGAATGAATCTAACAATGCTTTGGAACCTAATGCACAACATCTAAAAGTCTAGGCTAGAGACGTGTTCCAGCATTGTAAAACGTGGTAACCATTGTTTTCATTGTTGGTTGGGTGATTCCTCCACTTTGAGACGACAAGTGCCAATACGGACTTGTTCTCCCACGTACCGTCTTGTATATTTTGGGAGACCACAATAGGCTTTATCCTTTATCCATAGGAAGCCATGTTTGTCGCCCTATCGATCACAATGCACTGAACACAGCATTTAGGAAGATTGACTGCTGTACCGTAAAAAGTATTATGTAGTTTTGCGATTGGTTTGGTAATCCCTCTACCCAGATTTCTAGAGTAGTCCCTTTTGTTCCTTTTCAGACTCCTTAACAGAAAAGGTCCATCTGAGAACTTGCCACTTTAGGCTCATTAAAAATCAAAGGCGACTAGAGTCATCTTTTGTTTTTTCTCGACTCTTTAAAATTGAAAAGACAAGTTGTGTCAAAGCGTCTAAAATTCATCTAATTCGGAAATATACTTCCCCTTTGATTTTTAGTTGATCGAGTAATCCACAATTGTGGAAGAAAGTCAATTGAAACCCCGTCATTCGCAGAGGCTTACGAGTCAACCATCTTTTTCTTCGGAATCGAAACTATTACAAACAAAGTGAACTTGTTTAACCGGTTCCAAATCTCTTGGTAAAGTTAGAACAAGTGTTCCAACGACGTCAGAGACTCCGGTTACTCCAAACATTTATGGCATCCCTGCCTTTACAGAAGAAGTTCAGTAGCCACCGATGGACAGTAGTATTGATCATAGTTTGAGGGTAAACACTTGTGTTACTGAACCAATTTCATCTACAACTGGTTCAGAGAGTGTTGTTCCCCAAACATCTATTGCTGCAGATTCCATACCTTCTTCAACACCAGAAATATTTTACAGACCTGACGATCTACCTCTTCCACCTGGTTTGATTGCTATAGAAGAGATCATGGAGGATCCTCCATCTAGTACTCCATCACAATTTGGAGTCGGCATCAATCTATATCCTTCTTCATCAGAAATTAGTCCACCGCCATCAGAAGCTCCTGTAGAATCGCTAGGTAATATTTTGGATAGACTAGAAATTTCTGAACAATAGTTGACATCTAGGACTGTGTCGTCTGACACAGTGATGACAGAACTTCGTGCTGTCGCTCCAACAATGTTCGCTGGCATACCATCTATCTCAAATAGCTCTCAGTCGCTAGAAGGGGCCCACTCAGGGGCTATTTCGACAGTATGGTCTGTTCCTGTTTGTTCATCCGGAATAGTATCCGGAAACTCTTATGTTGGGTCTCAAAAAATTGATCTTTCATGATGTCAATTTGGGCAGTCTGGTCCTCAATAGCAAACCATTCCTTTAAGTACCAGATTACCACCATATGGGGGGCAGTATACCATTTCATTGTCTCCTCCGGGAGGACAGTCATACGGGAGTTCACAAAAAAATTCAGGTTATGCTGGAATTACATTTGGCAGTTGGGTATCGATACTACCTCAACAACCAAGAGTTGTATATTCAATGCAACAATGTTTACCTATGTCAAATATACCAACTACGCCAGCTATTGTGACAGTGTCGCAAGTACAAGCGCTGCCTGTTGTATGCCAACCTCAGGTTTCTCATGTTGTAATGCAATAGCCTCTTGACCCTGCGACTCAACCAAAATTACCGATTGGTGGAATGAAATAGGCCCAGACGGGTACGATTACCCCTCATCTTGGTCAAACAGTTAGTATTGGGCAACAACACTTGGCGTCACAACCATGGCTGGTGTAATACCAACAACCGCAATTCCAACAAGTATACCAAGGATCTCAGCAAAAAATCTTTGTAAATAGTGGGCAGTCGTACATTCAAAACGACCAAAACCAACCATTCTACAATGGTTATTCCCACCAACCTTATGAAAGTTACCAGCATCAAATGCATTATCTTGGGTATGCTTCGCCTAACCTGAATCAACAGTTACCCTTCGTGGCGACTTTAGATTTACTGGATCTAAATCGGTTAACAAACGATCCAATCACTTATGCCCCTTGGTGGCCCACGATTCCGCATAAACTTTCGTCAGATATTCCTAAATTTAATGGAAATCCAGGTGAAGATCCGTCGAATCATTTGATGACTTTTTATCTGTGGTGTTCATCAAACACCCTAAAAGATGATTCGATTAGGCTTTGCCTTTTTCAGAGGATGTTAATTGGTCTCACAGCCAAATGGTATATCGAATTGCCCAGAGATTCGTTTGACAACTTCAGTACCCTAGCCACAACCTTTTTAACCCATTTTCAGTTACCGATAAGGTACGAAACGGGAACAGAACTTCTTACCAATTTCAAACAAACAATGGCCACTCACATGTTTGATCATATTCATGAGTGGCGACGTCGTCGTAGAATGGTAAAAACATATGTTCCTGATCATCTTTTAGTTGAATGGTTTATCAAGTCTTTGTTACCTTCCATTATAGAAGATGTGGCAAAAGGGGGAATCGTCACCGAAGAGCAGGTTATTGCTCGTGCACAATATCTAGACTTGATCTATACTCAGTCGGGCACGCTCTATGATAAAATACTTGATGCGCCTAGACCAGAATTTTTCGTTCCTCCCCCTCCTAAATCGAACAATGACTCTCATTCCGGTGACAACGTGATTGGCACGACAGACACGAAGTCGACAAGGGCTACATCTAAAAAGGCCCGTAAGACTTCTAGTCAAAATGGAAAAGAAGAACTTCTCGCCTCGGAAGTAAATGTCATCTCAATAGACAAAGGCAAAGAAACCAAGAAACCAGGAGGCAAGAAGAAAAACAAAGGGAAGAAGAAGAAACAGGAGGAATCATCACCCGAAAATTCTTCTGCAAACCCACACAGAAAAAGGAAACCAAAAGGTCCATGCTTTATATGCGATGAAGATCATTGGACATTAGATTTTCTACATAAGGGTGAGCTTAAAAAATTCATCAAGAATTCAAAAACCTCAGCAGTATTGACTGATCCGTTTCCAAATCCAAGAACAAATCTGGTTGCTAGTGAAAATGCTTCCCCGTCCCAAGTGCTAATGTTGTCGGTTTTGAAATAGAAAAATGATGATTTGATATCGACAAGGAACAAAGATTATGGAAATCCACAGCTGTCGAACAACAAGGATAAAGATTAACCTAGTAGTTCGACAAAAACTTCGACAGAAGTTGTGCCACCCATCATTCCAGAACTGACAATAAAACCGCTAAAGGGAGTAGTAGACAAATCGACATTTAATCCTCATGCTAGAGCAGCACAACATTATAATATAGTGGAATATCTGGCCCAATCGCCATCCGCTATGTCGACACTTGAGGTACTGCAAAATTGCCCATCCCAAAAGCAGGCTTTATTATTAGCTATCAGTGGGATAGACCCAAAGGATTCCAATCTTGTATCCTTTAATCATAAAGGATATGATCCGCAGTTACCAACCCAACTAGATTTCCTCATTCAAGTGAAAGCCCTCAACAAAAGTGTTCGCCAAACAATTATTGATGAGGGAGCATCTACATGTATTATGTCGATGACTTGCTGGAAAACTTTAGGATCTCCAACCTTGTCGAGATCATCGACGACATTAAAAGCATTCGATGGACGAACATATACCCCATATGGTATTCTAAGTAACTTGGAAGTTGAACTAGGGGGAAAAACAGTAGAAATAGATGTTGAAGTAATCGGCGGAAATCTAGATTACAACATCCTACTGGGAAGACCATGGATATATGCTATGGCTACTGTTGTGTCGACCTATTTTAGGAAGATTGCATTTCCTTTTCAAGGAGGAATTACAATCGTCGATCAGCAAACTTTCCTACCCAATGGTTCCCAAGTTACAGGAAGCGTTCCGATGATCCATGGAAGCACCCATTCGCTTCAAAATATCGGAGTAGGCCTACTAAAAGACCCTGTATTAATGGGTACTTTTTCCTTCCCGCCTCCAATCAATCTGGCGAAAGTAGCGTGGGTAGGAACCTGCAATATGATATCTTCAATACAAAAGATTTCAGAAAATGATATGAACATGGATCATACGAGAGTATTGCCTCCAAGCACAATAGAAATATTGTAGCAATCAATGTTTTTAGCATGGGAGGAAAATCCAAAGCAACGCTCATCAAGCATTTGGATAGATAGGTCTAAGGAATATGGCACCCCTTAAGATCCTTGGTCGCGAGTGCATTACACCGACGAATGAATTGTTCAATCAATGGTAATTGAAGGGGCACCATGGGAAGATTACCACCATCATTCCCTTCTTCCGGATTGTGAATAAGATAATCCTGATGACCTTCATCATCCCTCAGTTTTTGATTTCCTATCAAATATTGTAAACATGGTGGATTCCGAGCGAAACTTGTCCAACATTGAAGAGACTATCGCCATAAATATCTCAACCAAAACAGATGTTGTAGAGAATATTTATGTTGGAAAATGTTGTTCTCCTTCAAAACTGGAAATATATAGCGTTCTTTTTCGCGAATTCAAAGATGTCTTTGCCTGGTCATATAATGAAATGCCAGGCATTGACTCGAGTATCGTCGAACACGAAATTAAAATGTATCCAGATGTCAAACCAGTACGACAACGCCTAAGGCAGGTGCACCACAAAAAAGCCGCTGCCATCAAGGAAGAAGTTGAAAAACTTCTCCATGCTGGTTTCATCTACTCGTTTCCTCTAACCGATTGGGTATTGAACATTGTTCCTGTTATGAAAAACAAGGAACAATTAGAGAGTGCGTCGATTATAGGGATGTAAATCAAGCTTGTCCAAAAGACAACTACCCTACACCCTTTATTGACCAGATAATTGATGAATGCACCAGATGTGAAATCTTTTCATTTATGGATGGATTCTCCGGGTATAATCAAATAAATATCTGCCCACAGGACCCGTCAAAGACTGCATTTAATTATCCGTGGGGCACATTCGCATACCGAAAATTACCCTTTGGTTTAAAGAATGCAGGGACAACTTTTCAGAGGGAAATGGATTATGCCTTCCATGACCTTAAAAGCATCGTTCAACCATATCTCAATGACCTTCTAACTCATTCGTGAAAATGTATTGATCATCCGCAGCATTTAAGAGTGATATTTCTACGTTGCCGACACCACAAGATACGACTAAATCCACACAAATGTGCATTCTGTGTCAGTTCTGGTTGTTTACTTGGCTTTGTACTCTTAAAGGATGGGATTTGTCTTGGCCCATGTAAGGTTCAGGCAATCATAAATTTTCCTCCATCCTCGAATTTGCTTCAGATTTAGAAACTCCAAGGGAAAGCAAACTTTCTGAGGACGTTCATTCCAAATTACGCCGAACTTGCTAAAGGTTATACCTGCCTATTGAAAAAGGAAGTGCCCTTTGTCTGGGATCAGGTTGCGCAAGCTTCCTTTGATGCTCTGAAAGAATCTCTAATGAAAGCATCATTAATGTATGCTCCCGATTATCAAAAATGCTTTAACCAGTATCTAGCTGCAGCGGATACAACCATTGAAATGGTTTTAGTATAAGAAGACAACAGAATTGAACATCCTATATATTATTTGAGTAAGAACTTAAATGATACAGAAAGAAAATATTCTTATGTTGAAAAGCTAGCGCTAGCAATAGTTAAAGTGATATAGAGATTTTAACACTACATCCTCTTTCGAAAAACTACCATTCTGTCATATTGCAACCCCATGACTTATATATTGTCGCGACAGTTGCTGGGGGGAAAATATTCAAAATGGATAGCAATTCTACAAGAGTTTGATCTAGAATTTGTAAAATCCAAATCAAAGAAAGCCCTTGTTTTCACAGAATTATTATGTGATCTCCCATCGTCGTCCAACGATGAAACATCCGAAGAAACAATTGTGGATGAATCTTTGTTTCTGATATCTTCAAGCAATCCGTGGTATGGAGATATAATCATCTACCTCCAAACCCAAAAATATGGGCCTAATACCTCACGATCTGAACAAAAATGTATTCGATACCAATCAAAGGACTACATGATTGTCGGTGATACACTTTACCGTCATGGTGTTGATACCGTTTTGAGGAGGTGCCTCACTCATGAGGAGGGCGAAAAAGTCCTGAATGATTGCCATTCAGGCACGTGTGGGGGGCATCAATCAGGTTACGCTACAACACAAAAAAATTTACGGACAGGATACTTCTAGCCAACAATGTTTAAATATTGCATAACCGGAGTCAGAAGTTGCCATGCTTGTCAAATTTTCGGTAGCAAAACCACAAGACCACCTGCAACTCTGCAGCCAATAGTTGTTGTTGGGCCATTCGCCAAATGGGGCATCGATTTCATGACATGTAACCCCACCTCGACTGGAGGGCATGGGTACATCATAGTCACAGTTGACTCTTTTACCAAATGGGCCGAGGCGATGCCTACATTAGATAACACTGGTGAAACAACTGCCCTTTCCTTTTTCAATCATTTAGTCGCCAGATTCGGCGTCCCACAGGCTATAGTCACAGATCATGGATCGCATTTTCACAATCACATGATGGTCAAATTAGCTGCCAAATTAGGGTTGTCGCATGACAACTCTACTCCATATTACTCACAAGCCAACGGACAAGTTGAAGCGATCAACAAAGTCCTGAAACGCATGCTACAAAGGATAATTGGAGTTCACAAAAGGAGTTGGCACCTGATCCTGTACTCAACCTTGTGGGCATATCGAACAATAGTAAGGAATGCAACCGGGTTTACACCTTTCCAACTAGTGTATGGACTAGAAGCAATCTTACCAATTCAGTGTGAAATCTTGTCCCTCAAACTCGCAATTGACCTTCTCCCCGGAACTTCAGAAGAGGAGGCTCGTTTCTTGGAACTAATCCAATTGGATGAAACCCGTCGTGATGCCGCTTTGGATATCAAAGCCCATAAGAAACCCGTCAAGGCATAGCTCGACAAGAATGTCAAACCTCGTGTCTTCTTAGAAGGTGACTTGGTCTTGCTTTATGACCAAGAATCCGATAAATTGGGAGCAGGTAAATTCAAGTCTTTATGGAAGGGCCCCTATATTGTTAAGCGAGTGTTAGCAAAAGGAGCCTATGAGTTAATGGATTATGATGGGATTCCACTGGCGCACCTTGTAACGGGTTGTACCTTAAGCATTACTATGCGTGATTCAGTACAGTAACCTATCTGCTTTTGTTACGTTTTTGTTTTCGCTAAAGTATTTGTTTTGGTCAAGTAATCCACTTTTTACATTTATTGCAGATGTCAAACCTATTGGAGTCATGGTTGGATATGCCGACGGAGCAAGTCGTAGTTCGTGGAACCTATCTTCTACGGCCTGGGCCATTTTTGATCCAAACGATGAGTTAGTAAGTTTCAGAGGGGTATGTATTGGTCGATCAATGAATAACATCGCTGAATATAGCGCGTTGATAGAACTTCTCTCTGATGCCATCACACATGTCATACGCCGACTGATTGTCAAGCTAGACTCACAACTCGTCATACTACAACTCACTAGTATTTACTCTGTCCAAAATCCAGCTATTTATCGCATGTTCCTAAGGGTCAAGATTTTGGAAAGGCAATTTGATTTTATTCAATATTAGAATATTTCTAGTAACTTAAACACATTAACCGACTCATTGGCAAATTATGTGTTAGATAGACATTTGTGACATTTATAAAAGAGGCATTTCATCAATATTTGCATTTGGATCATGTAACTTAACTAAAATAAAACTCTGAAAATAAATAAATATATATATATATATATATATATATATATATAACTATTTATGTTTTCACATAACGTTCTGTAACCAAGACAAAATCGGTCAAATGACCCAAAACGCAAAATGCTAGGGGGAACCCTAGTCTAATGATGCTCATGATAACAAGTCACCGCATGTGCAATCATGCGTAAAAGCCTAGTCCATCAACTTGGCACGCCAGTAGTATGTTGCTGACACTTCAAAGGTAGCTCATCAGTCCTCACATCTGGAATACCAAGAGTGAGGCCCTCGACCTGATCTTGTAATGTTGAAAGAGTCTCGGCCACATCGAGGTCGCGAAGGATAGCCCTTCCAACAGCCTCTCCTGCTGGGGCAACAACTGGCACTCTCAGGCGTACTACTGGCCGAACTGGACCAACATATGCACGAGCACATGAGTTCTGATTAGTCTTGATAGAATGAAGCACAAGGACATTATAAAAGAGAAACATTAAATAGGAATATGGTCAAAGAATTTACCAATGGCACCCCATTGTTCGCCAGCCGGCAGTACCAAATCTCGGTCACCCTCGAAGTCCGTACCAGCATATGGATACTCGGAATAAACCATCTCCTGACGATCAAACCACCAGAAGAAGGTATCAGAAAAGGAAATCTGAGATTGACCAGCATGCCTAGACATATGGTCAACCCATCTCTGCATACATGGTTCAGTCGGTAGAGGTAAACCAAGTGCAATATACTACGGCTGCATCAGTGGTATCTTTTCCAAGGCGAAGGCGGTCAAAATAGAACCATATCCAAAGTTCTTCAACCTCCTGCTTTTCACCTTGGTCAACTGTTCTTTCATCACAAGGAGTACTGCATCACACCATTTGAACACCTTCGGTTCGAGACATTCCAAGGCGTACCGCATATAAGATCGGTTGGCCACATGAAGAGCCGCACCACCAGCCATCCTACCAAAAGTGAGCAGAATGGTCCTTAAAGACCTGTCAGTGACATCTCAGATGATGATCTTGCCGTCTTTACTCGGTTGAGATCCCTCTCTGCAATACCTGTGAACATAATCTCTCACAGATTCACCTCCATGGGTCGAACCTGATAAGGAGATGTGGGCACCCCGCCTCGATAAGCTGGTCAAAAAATAGATGTCCACTACAATTAAGGGGATGGATTTTCCCCTAATCTAGAACACCTGGCTAGTAGGATCCCAAGCATTGAGCAAATACTGCAGCAAGTTGAATTGTTGTCTCATGCTAGAGATGCGAAAAAACGTCAACAAGCCACAGTTCCGCAATGCATTTACGATAACTGGATCATGTAAGGAAAGCATGTAATCTTCTTCATGCTCACATTCTCGCCATGTGATGGTCATCTTGCTCCAATGAATCTCTGAAAATAAACAAGAGAAGAGTTAGATCCTGATTTGGTTAGAAACAAGTAGAAATTTCCATTGAAAATTGTGCATAAAGTTTCTTCCCTGTGCTCATCACACCTACATTTGTGTTCTGGGTGCATTGCATGTCAATTCGCTAGTGGACAGGCTAACATCCAATGCACCTTTCGATACATAAAGGGTGAGATGGAGCCAGGGCAAGTTTTTCAAACCCCAAAGGCTCAAAAAAACTAGAAATCAGGCTTAGAATGTAAAATGGAAAGGATGAAATGAAAGAGCTCAGGTTTAACTCCTACTTGGTCCAGACGGCACCAAAAATCGTCCACAGGATATCCCAAAATCAGTTGATGAAAATCAAGGGGGCAAACACCTCCAAAGCTCCAACAACCCAAAGTTCAAATGAAATGGTAAAATGAGAGGTAAAAAAACTTTTAAATTACTTTTACGTACTTCGAGTAAAATATTAGTGTCCTAACTCATTTTCTAAACATATATTGTTCATTTCTGACTAGTTTGATGAAGAAATTGAACATGCAGTACGATCTTTGAAAGTAAAAAGCTATTTATGGTAAATTCAAAGAAGTGACCGTTGTATCGAGCAGTTTTAGTACATATTTCAAGCTCGTTAAAAAATAAACATAAGTCATGAGCAAATGTTTCTTCCCGCATTTAATCTCATTAAAAAAGGAACAGGTAAATAACCGTCGTGAATGTAGTACTTCAGCCTTTAAAGCCTTGGTCATGTTCTCACCATCACCTCCACTCTGCATTGGTCGATCATTCACCTCCATTTGGTTGTTTACCCCTTTTGAGGAACAACTACGAAGAGTGATCCTATTAGCCATCCTTGTAACACTACCATGATTGGAAAATTCCAAACCTTACCTAGAATCAGTTGATACCAAATTTTATCACTCATTCCTCAAAAGACGAGTCTCCTTTAAGCTCTTTTCAACGGACTTGTAAAATATGAAAAGATTGCTGAGCCATTGGCCTCTCCAGCTCATTAAAATGACCGGAAGTGCTATCCCTCCTTTAGATTTTAATCTTTTTGGACCTGAGGGATTATTAAACAAAAATATCGAGTGTTTGTTTTGTTCAGCCCTATCGATCACAATGCACTGAACACAGCATTTAGGAAGACTGACTGCTGTACCGTAAAAAGTATTATGTAGTTTTGCGATTGGTTTGGTAATCCCTCTACCCAGATTTCTAGAGTAGTCCCTTTTGTTCCTTTTCAGACTCCTTAACAGAAAAGGTCCATCTGAGAACTTGCCACTTTAGGCTCATTAAAAATCAAAGGCGACTAGAGTCATCTTTTGTTTTTTCTCGACTCTTTAAAATTGAAAAGACAAGTTGTGTCAAAGCGTCTAAAATTCATCTAATTCGGAAATATACTTCCCCTTTGATTTTTAGTTGATCGAGTAATCCGCAATTGTGGAAGAAAGTCAATTGAAACCCCGTCATTCGTAGAGGCTTACGAGTCAACCATCTTTGTCTTCGGAATCGAAACTATTACGAACAAAGTGAACTTGTTTAACCGGTTCCAAATCTCTTGGTAAAGTTAGAACAAGTGTTCCAACGACGTCAGAGACTCCGGTTACTACAAACATTTATGGTATCCCTGCCTTTACAGAAGAAGTTCAGTAGCCACCGATGCACAGTAGTATTGATCATAGTTTGAGGGTAAACACTTGTGTTACTGAACCAATTTCATCTACAACTGGTTCAGAGAGTGTTGTTCCCCAAACATCTGTTCCTGCAGATTCCATACCTTCTTCAACACCAGAAATATTTTACAGACCTGACGATCTACCTCTTCCACCTGGTTTGATTGCTATAGAAGAGATCATGGAGGATCCTCCATCTAGTACTCCATCACAATTTGGAGTCGGCATCAATCTATATCCTTCTTCATCAGAAATTAGTCCACCGCCATCAGAAGCTCCTGTAGAATCGCTAGGTAATATTTTGGATAGACTAGAAATGTCTGAACAATAGTTGACATCTAGGACTGTGTCGTCTGACACAGTGATGACAGAACTTCGTGCTGTCGCTCCAACAATGTTCGCTGGCATACCATCTATCTCAAATAGCTCTCAATCGCTAGAAGGGGCCCACTCAGGGGCTATTTCGACAGTATGGTCTGTTCCTGTTTGTTCATCCGGAATAGTATCCGGAAACTCTTATGTTGGGTCTCAACAAATTGATCTTTCATGATGTCAATTTGGGCAGTCTGGTCCTCAATAGCAAACCATTCCTTTAAGTACCAGATTACCACCATATGGGGGGTAGTATACCATTTCATTGTCTCCTCCGGGAGGACAGTCATACGGGAGTTCACAAAAAAATTCAGGTTATGCTGGAATTACATTTGGCAGTTGGGTATCGATACTACCTCAACAACCAAGAGTTGTATATTCAATGCAACAATGTTTACCTATGTCAAATATACCAACTACGCCAGCTATTGTGACAGTGTCGCAAGTACAAGCGCTGCCTGTTGTATGCCAACCTCAGGTTTCTCATGTTGTAATGCAATAGCCTCTTGACCCTGCGACTCAACCACAATTGCCGATTGGTGGAATGAAATAGGCCCAGACGGGTACGATTACCCCTCATCTTGGTCAAACAGTTAGTATTGGGCAACAACACTTGGCGTCACAACCATGGCTGGTGTAATACCAACAACCGCAATTCCAACAAGTATACCAAGGATCTCAGCAAAAAATCTTTGCAAATAGTGGGCAGTCGTACATTCAAAACGACCAAAACCAACCATTCTACAATGGTTATTCCCACCAACCTTATGAAAGTTACCAGCATCAAATGCATTATCCTGGGTATGCTTCGCCTAACCTGAATCAACAGTTACCCTTCGTGGCGACTTTAGATTTACTGGATCTAAATCAGTTAACAAACGATCCAATCACTTATGCCCCTTGGTGGCCCACGATTCCGCATAAACTTCCGTCAGATATTCCTAAATTTAATGGAAATCCAGGTGAAGATCCGTCGAATCATGTGATGACTTTTTATCTGTGGTGTTCATCAAACACCCTAAAAGATGATTCGATTAGGCTTTTCCTTTTTCAGAGGATGTTAATTGGTCTCACAGCCAAATGGTATATCGAATTGCCCAGAGATTCGTTTGACAACTTCAGTACCCTAGCCACAACCTTTTTAACCCATTTTCAGTTACCGATAAGGTACGAAACGGGAACAGAACTTCTTACCAATTTCAAACAAACAATGGCCACTCACATATTTGATCATATTCATGAGTGGCGACGTCGTCGTAGAATGGTAAAAACATATGTTCCTGATCATCTTTTAGTTGAATGGTTTATCAAGTCTTTGTTACCTTCCATTATAGAAGATGTGGCAAAAGGGGGAGTCGTCACCGAAGAGCAGGTTATTGCTCGTGCACAATATCTAGACTTGATCTATACTCAGTTGGGCATGCTCTATGATAAAATACTTGATGCGCCTAGACCATAATTTTCCGTTCCTCCCCCTCCTAAATCGAACAATGACTCTCATTCCGGTGACAACGTGATTGGCACGACAGACACGAAGTCGACAAGGGCTACATCTAAAAAGGCCCGTAAGATTTCTAGTCAAAATGGAAAAGAAGAACTTCTCGCCTCGGAAGTAAATGTCATCTCAATAGACAAAGGCAAAGAAACCAAGAAACCAGGAGGCAAGAAGAAAAACAAAGGGAAGAAGAAGAAACAGGAGGAATCATCACCCGAAAAATCTTCCGCAAACGCACACGGAAAAAGGAAACCAAAAGGTCCATGCTTTATATGCGATGAAGATCATTGGACATTAGATTTTCTACATAAGGGTGAGCTTAAAAAATTCATCAAGAATTCAAAAACCTCAGCAGTATTGACTGATCTGTTTCCAAATCCAAGAACAAATCTGGTTGCTAGTGAAAATGCTTCCCCGTCCCAAGTGCTAATGTTGTCGGTTTCGAAACAGCAAAATGATGATTTGATATCGACAAGGAACAAAGATTATGGAAATCCACAGCTGTCGAACAACAAGGATAAAGATTAACCTAGTAGTTCGACAAAAACTTCGACAGAAGTTGTGCCACCCATCATTCCAGAACTGACAATAAAACCGCTAAAGGGAGTAGTAGACAAATCGACATTTAATCCTCATGCTAGAGCAGCACAACATTATAATATAGTGGAATATCTGGCCCAATCGCCATCCGCTATGTCGACACTTGAGGTACTGCAAAATTTCCCATCCCAAAAGCAGGCTTTATTATTAGCTATCAGTGGGATAGACCCAAAGGATTCCAATCTTGTATCCTTTAATCATAAAGGATATGATCCGCAGTTACCAACCCAACTAGATTTCCTCATTCAAGTGAAAGCCCTCAACAAAAGTGTTCGCCAAACAATTATTGATGAGGGAGCATCTACATGTATTATGTCGATGACTTGCTGGAAAACTTTAGGATCTCCAACCTTGTCGAGATCATCGACGACATTAAAAGCATTCGATGGACGAACATATACCCCATATGGTATTCTAAGTAACTTGGAAGTTGAACTAGGGGGAAAAACAGTAGAAATAGATGTTGAAGTAATCGACGGAAATCTAGATTACAACATCCTACTGGGAAGACCATGGATATATGCTATGGCTACTGTTGTGTCGACCTATTTTAGGAAGATTGCATTTCCTTTTCAAGGAGGAATTACAATCGTCGATCAACAAACTTTCCTACCCAATGGTTCCCAAGTTACAAGAAGCGTTCCGATGATCCATGGAAGCACCCATTCGCTTCAAAATATCGGAGTAGGCCTACTAAAAGACCCTGTATTAATGGGTACTTTTTCCTTCCCGCCTCCAATCAATCTGGCGAAAGTAGCGTGGGTAGGAACCTGCAATATGATATCTTCAATACAAAAGATTTCAGAAAACGATATGAACATGGATCATACGAGAGTATTGCCTCCAAGCACAATAGAAATATTGTAGCAATCAATGTTTTTAGCATGGGAGGAAAATCCAAAGCAACGCTCATCAAGCATTTGGATAGATAGGTCTAAGGAATATGGCACCCCTTAAGATCCTTGGTCGCGAGTGCATTACACCGACAAATGAATTGTTCAATCAATGGTAATTGAAGGGGCACCATGGGAAGATTACCACCATCATTCCCTTCTTCCGGATTGTGAATAAGATAATCCTGATGACCTTCATCATCCCTCAGTTTTTGATTTCCTATCAAATATTTTAAACATGGTAGATTCCGAGCGAAACTTGTCCAACATTGAAGAGACTATCCCCATAAATATCTCAACCAAAATAGATGTTGTAGAGAATATTTATGTTGGAAAATGTTGTTCTCCTTCAAAGCTGGAAATATATAGCGTTCTTTTTCGCGAATTCAAAGATGTCTTTGCCTGGTCATATAATGAAATGCCACGCATTGACTCGAGTATCGTCGAACACAAAATTAAAATGTATCCAGATGTCAAACCAGTACGACAACGCCTAAGGCAGGTGCACCACAAAAAAGCCGCTGCCATCAAGGAAGAAGTTGAAAAACTTCTCCATGCTGGTTTCATCTACTCGGTTCCTCTAACCGATTGGGTATTGAACATTGTTCCTGTTATGAAAAACAAGGAACAATTAGAGAGTGCGTCGATTATAGGGATGTAAATCAAGCTTGTCCAAAAGACAACTACCCTACACCCTTTATTGACTAGATAATTGATGAATGCACCAGATGTGAAATCTTTTCATTTATGGATGGATTCTCCGGGTATAATCAAATAAATATCTGCCCACAGGACCCGTCAAAGACTGCATTTATTTGTCCGTGGGGCACATTCGCATACCGAAAATTACCCTTTGGTTTAAAGAATGTAGGGACAACGTTTCAGAGGGCAATGGATTATGCCTTCCATGACATTAAAAGCATCGTTCAACCATATCTCAATGACCTTCTAACTCATTCGTGAAAATGTATTGATCATCCGCAACATTTAAGAGTGATATTTCTACGTTGCCGACACCACAAGATACGACTAAATCCACACAAATGTGCGTTCTGTGTCAGTTCTGGTTGTTTTCTTGGCTTTGTACTCTTAAAGGATGGGATTTGTCTCGACCCATGTAATGTTCAGGCAATCATTAATTTTCCTCCATCCTCGAATTTGCTTCAGATTTAGAAACTCCAAGGGAAAGCAAACTTTCTGAGGACGTTCATTCCAAATTACGCCGAACTTGCTAAAGGTTATACCTGCCTATTGAAAAAGGAAGTGCCCTTTGTCTGGGATCAGGTTGCGCAAGCTTCCTTTGATGCTCTGAAAGAATCTCTAATGAAAGCATCATTAATGTATGCTCCCGATTATCAAAAATCCTTTAACCAGTATCTAGCTGCAGCGGATACAACCATTGAAATGGTTTTTAGTACAAGAAGACAACAGAATTGAACATCCTATATATTATTTGAGTAAGAACTTAAATGATACAGAAAGAAAATATTCTTATGTTGAAAAGCTAGCGCTAGCAATAGCTCAAGTGATATAGAGATTTCGACACTACATCCTCTTTCGAAAAACTACCATTCTGTCATATTGCAACCCCATGACTTATATATTGTCGCGACAGTTGCTGGGGGTAAAATATTCTAAATGGATAGCAATTCTACAAGAGTTTGATCTAGAATTTAAAAAATCCAAATCAAAGAAAGCCCTTGTTTTCACAGAATTATTATGTGATCTCCCATCGTCGTCCAACGATGAAACATCCGAAGAAACAATTGTGGATGAATCTTTGTTTCTGATATCTTCAAGCAATCCGTGGTATGGAGATATAATCATCTATCTCCAAACCCAAAAATATGGGCCTAATACCTCACGATTGGAACAAAAATGTATTCGATACCAATCAAAGGACTACATGATTGTCGGTGATACACTTTACCGTCATGGTGTTGATATCGTTTTGAGGAGGTGCCTCACTCATGAGGAGGGCGAAAAGGTCCTGAATGATTGCCATTCAGGCACGTGTGGGGGGCATCAATTAGGTTACGCTACAACGCAAAAAAAATTACGAACAGGATACTTCTAGCCAACAATGTTTAAATATTGCATAACCGCAGTCATAAGTTGCCATGCTTGTCAAATTTTCGGTAGCAAAACCACAAGACCACCTGCAACTCTGCAGCCAATAGTTGTTGTTGGGCCATTCGCCAAATGGGGCATCGATTTCATGACATGTAACCCCACCTCGACTGGGGGGCATGGGTACATCATAGTCGCAGTTGACTCTTTTACCAAATGGGCCGAGGCGATGCCTACATTAGATAACACTGGTGAAACAACTGCCCTTTCCTTTTTCAATCATGTAGTCGCCAGATTCGGCGTCCCACAGGCTATAGTCACAGATCATGGATCGCATTTTCACAATCACATGATGGTCAAATTAGCTGCCAAATTAGGGTTGTCGCATGACAGCTCTACTCCATATTACTCACAAGCCAACGGACAAGTTGAAGCGATCAACAAAGTCCTGAAACGCATGCTACAAAGGATAATTGGAGTTCACAAAAGGAGTTGGCACCTGATCCTGTACTCAACCTTGTGGGCATATCGAACAATAGTAAGGAATGAAACCGGGTTTACACCTTTCCAACTAGTGTATGGACTAGAAGCAATCTTACCAATTCAGTGTGAAATCTTGTCCCTCAAACTCGCAATTGACCTTCTCCCCAGAACTTCAGAAGAGGAGGCTCGTTTCTTGGAACTACTCCAATTGGATGAAACCCATCATGATGCCGCTTTGGATAACAAAGCCCATAAGAAACGCGTCAAGGCATAGCTCGACAAGAATGTCAAACCTCGTGTCTTCTTAGAAGGTGACTTGGTCTTGCTTTATGACCAAGAATCCGATAAATTGGGAGCAGGTAAATTCAAGTCTTTATGGAAGGGCCCCTATATTGTTAAGCGAGTGTTAGCAAAAGGAGCCTATGAGTTAATGGATTATGATGGGATTCCACTGGCGCATCCTTGTAACGGGTTGTACCTTAAGCATTACTATGCGTGATTTAGTACAGTAACCTATCTGCTTTTGTTACGTTTTTGTTTTCGCTAAAGTATTTGTTTTGGTCAAGTAATCCACTTTTTACATTTATTGCAGATGTCAAACCTATTGGAGTCATGGTTGGATATGCCGACGGAGCAAGTCGTAGTTCGCGGAACCTATCTTCTACGGCCTGGGCCATTTTTGATCCAAACGACGAGTTAGTAAGTTTCAGAGGGGTATGTATCGGTCGATCAATGAATAACATCGCTGAATATAGCGCGTTGATAGAACTTCTCTCTGATGCCATCACACATGTCATACGCCGACTGATTGTCAGGCTAGACTCACAACTCGTCATACTACAACTCACTAGTATTTACTCTGTCCAAAATCCAGCTATTTATCGCATGTTCCTAAGGGTCAAGATTTTGGAAAGGCAATTTGATTTTATTCAATATTAGCATATTTCTAGTAACTTAAACACATTAACCGACTCATTGGAAAATTATGTGTTAGATAGACATTTGTGACATTTATAAAAGAGGCATTTCATCAATATTTGCATTTGGATCATGTAACTTAACTAAAATAAAACTCCGAAAATCAAAATATATATCTATATATATATATATATACATATATATATATATATATATATATATATATATATATATATATATATATATATATATATATATAAAATATATATAACTATTTATGTTTTCACATAACGTTCTGTAACCAAGACAAAATCGGTAAAATGACCCAAAACGCAAAATGCTAGGGAGAACCCTAGTCTAATGATGCTCATGATAACAAGTCACCGCATGTGCAATCATGCGTAAAAGCCTAGTCCATCAACTTGGCACGCCAGTAGTATGTCGCTGACACCTCAAAGGTAGCTCATCAGTCCTCACATCTGGAATACCGAGAGTGAGGCCCTCGACCTAATCCTGTAATGTTGAAAGAGTCTCAGCCACATCGAGGTCGCGAAGGATAGCCCTTCCAACAACCTCTCCTGCTGGGGCAACAACTGGCACTCTCAGGCGTACTACTGGCCGAACTGGACCAACATCTGCACGAGCACATGAGTTCTGATTAGTCTTGATAGAATGAAGCACAAGGACATTATAAAAGAGAAACATTAAATAGGAATATGGTCAAAGAATTTACCAATGGCACCCCACTGTTCGCCAGCCGGCAGTACCAAATCTCGGTCACCCTCGAAGTCCGTACCAGCATATGGATACTCGGAATAAACCATCTCCTGACGATCAAACCACCGGAAGAAGGTATCAGAAAAGGAAATCTGAGACTGACCAGCATGCCTAGACATATGGTCAACCCATCTCTGCATACATGGTTCAGTCGGTAGAGGTAAACCAAGTGCAATATACTACGGTTGCATCAGTGGTATCTTTTCCAAGGCGAAGGCGGTCAAAATAGAACCATATCCAAAGTTCTTCAACCTCCTGGTTTTCACCTTGGTCAACTGTTCTTTCATCACAAGGAGTACTGCATCACACCATTTGAACACCTTCGGTTCGATACATTCCAAGGCGTACCGCATATAAGATCGGTTGGCCACATGAAGAGCCGCACCACCAGCCATCCTACCAAAAGTGAGCAGAATGGTCCTTAAAGACCTGTCAGTGACATCTCAGATGATGATCTTGCCGTCTTTACTCGGTTGAGATCCCTCTCTGCAAAACCTGTGAACATAATCTCTCACAGATTCACCTCCATGGGTCGAACCTGATAAGGAGATGTGGGCACCCCGCCTCGATAAGCTGGTCAAAAAATAGATGTCCACTACAATTGAGGGGATGGATTTTCCCCTAATCTAGAACACCTGGCTAGTAGGATCCCAAGCATCGAGCAAATACTGCAGCAAGTTGAATTGTTGTCTCATGCTAGAGATGCGAAAAAACTTCAACAAGCCACAGTTCCGCAATGCATTTACGATAACTGGATCATGTAAGGAAAGCATGTAATCTTCTTCATGCTCACATTCTCGCCATGTGATGGTCATCTTGCTCCAATGAATCTCTGAAAATAAACAAGAGAAGAGTTAGATCCTGATTTGGTTAGAAACAATTAGAAATTTCCATTGAAAATTGTGCATAAAGTTTCTTCCCTGCGCTCATCGCACCTACATTTGTGTTCTGGGTGCATTGCATGTCAGTTCGCTAGTGGACAGGCTAACATCCAATGCACCTTTCGATACATAAAGGGTGAGATGGAGCCAGGGCAAGTTTTTCAAACCCCAGAGGCTCAAAAAAACTAGAAATCAGGCTTAGAATGCAAAATGGAAAGGATGAAATGAAAGAGCTCAGGTTTAACTCCTACTTGGTCCAGACGGCACCAAAAATCGTCCACAGGATATCCCAAAATCAGTTAATGAAAATCAAGGGGGCAAACACCTCCAAAGCTCCAACAACCCAAAGTTCAAATGAAATGGTAAAATGAGAGGTAAAAAAACTTTTAAATTACTTTTACGTACTTCGAGTAAAATATTAGTGTCCTAACTCATTTTCTAAACATATATTGTTCATTTATAACTAGTTTGATGAAGAAATTGAACATGCAGTACGATCTTTGAAAGAAAAAAGCTATTTATGGTAAATTCAAAGAAGTGACCGTTGTATCGAGCAGTTTTAGTACATAGTTCAAGCTCGTTAAAAAATAAACATAAGTCATGAGCAAATGTTTCTTCCCGCATTTAATCTCATTAAAAAAGGAACAGGTAAATAACCGTCGTGAATGTAGTACTTCAGCCTTTAAAGCCTTGGTCGTGTTCTCACCATCACCTCCACTCTGCATTGGTCGATCATTCACCTCCATTTGGTTGTTTACCCCTTTTGAGGAACAGCTACGAAGAGTGATCCTATTAGCCATCCTTGTAACACTACCGTGATTGGAAAATTCCAAACCTTACCTAGAATCAGTTGATACCCAATTTTATCACTCATTCCTCAAAAGACGAGTCTCCTTTAAGCTCTTTTCAACTGACTTGTAAAATATGAAAAGATTGCTGAGCCATTGGCCTCTCCAGCTCATTATAATGACCAGAAGTGCTATCCCTCCTTTAGATTTTAATCTTTTTGGACCTGAGGAATTATTAAACAAAAATATCGAGTGTTTGTTTTGTTCAGCTCATTAAAAGTATCGAAAATTCATCCCTTCTGAATTTTTTTATACTTTTTTGGACTTAAGGGATTAGATGACGAAAAAGGAGTTTTGGAGTTTCCATTACGTCCCTTTTTAGACTCTCTAAAATTGAAAAGGACCGAGTTATCTTTGTCATTAAACTCGTTAAAAAACCTAATAGCGACAAACTTGTCCATAGCAGATAAGAACGAGTTTCACTATCGCTAGGCTCGTTAAAACATAGCGATGGGTTTTCCCAAAGGGAAAATTATAGAACAAGCATATGTTATCCTCCTCAATCTTGAGAAAAATAAAGAGGTATTGGTCAACAATGACTGGGGAAAAATTAGGAAGAAAACTTGAAGAAACTTTGTTGGTAGCAAGTCGCTCTTGAACATGACACTTTCACTCCGCATCCAAGTCAGGTTGGGTTGTTTCATTCACTGGTCACATCACACCATCCACATTTGGGGTTAATACTACCAATCCATCATGTCAGTGTCCCTGATATGTTCAAGAGAAGTCACTCAGAGAATTCACCTGTGTCTCACCTGCTGCAATACATTTACGCTCCAGTCTTTCATGACCGCCACCCTGAACCTTATATCACCAGACCGTTTTCACCTCCATTAAAATCATTTTCTCCATTCCGTGTCATCGATGTGGGATTCATTAAGGCCCTCCTATGACAGATCACTTCTTATCGACATCAGCTCATTATCCAAGAAGTCGATCTAGGAACACCCCTTTCAATACTTTGAAGCTTGCATGCCTCAATGGCAAGTTTCTTACTTACGGCAAAAGGTTTACATCAATGGCCTTTGATAGAAAGATTTTGCGTGGTGTTCAATGCCAAGTCCTTTATTCATGCCACGTGAATTGTACTGTAGTACCTTGAGGGTCATTATCATTATCGGTGATTCCTCTCGTGGCTATTAACAGCTTACATCATTGGCTGGTAATGAGGCGATGTCTTTCCATGTTCGACTCCACAACATCTCTCACATGGATCGACTTGTACTTCGAGTGAAGATTGAATGAGATTGAAGACCCCGGATCTAGTTTCATCCATCCAGGCTGATATATATTTAGGAAAATAAAGACATCAAATGTACATCATTGTTGCAGAGATAATCATCCAATCAAAGGGATGATGGCTCTACCAGAATCATCAGTCTACACTCAGACGATTGTCTGTCCTATGTACATGAAAATGAATTTATAAAGCTGAGCATGGGAATGCCCACCTCAGCTAGATCATGAAAATTTTATGAAGATAATGTATTGTATTGTATCTTATTTCAGGTCTCCTCCCAGCTTGAAAGAACCTCGGATCCTCATGATAAAGCATTTCACGTGACATCAAAAAAGATTAACGACCTCATGCTTTAGGGGGCAATTGTTATAGACATTTTTGGGCCCTAAAACCCCAAGCATAAAATGTCCATAAACGAAGGGCTCCTAAGTCCCTAAACATGTTGTTCCAACCCCTAAAGGAACAAGGTCAACTAATTACAGCTTCTCCCAGAAGTTCTCCATGAAAAACTACTCAGAACTGGTCAAAACTAGATCATCTCACTTGCTCCATGGCCAGGATGCGATGCATCTCACCTAAGTACACTCAGTGGGTGCATTGCATTTCAAAAATCCCTTCTATGGGGTGCGATGGGCGAGAAGAGACAAATGGCAGTGTCAATTCGTGAGGTGGAGAAGCATGGAATCTTCCAGAAACTTCTCCTGTGACACTTGCCTCTCTGAATTCGACCAAGGATGAGTAAGAGATCATCAATCTCCAAGTGGAAGCAAGAACTATTAGAGGGAAGACACTAATCAAATCACAAGCTCACTCATCTCCCTTACAAATATCTATATATGGATCCCTCATCCCAGAGATCCAGGGGCTGGAATTTTGCATCTTGTAAGGAATTGTTGTTAGTTTCTTGAGGTAACATCAGTGTGATGGGTGATCTAAGATTTGCATGAGGTGAAGAAGGGCTTACTTGCTGAGAGGATGATGCTGGGTCAGAACAACTCGTTATAACTCTCTTGGCTCTTTCTTGATTATCAATAAAGCTATTCAATTTTTCCTCCATACTCTTGTGTAATCTATATTTTGTGCATTTGTATGGTCAATTTACATCTGATCCTAGATTGTTTATGATAATAGATCCATGTTCTTGTATAGTTTTATGTTGCTTTGATTCTACAGGTACTCTGTGAAGCTGGGTATACGAGGGAGCAAGTAGCAAAGGACTATCAGAAGAGAGAGGAACCGAGCAAGGAACCAAGCGCAAGACAGAGGTTGGTCTCCTTTATTCTTCTCTCATCTATCTTTCATAAAGGAAAACGAAAGTAGTCTTTACTTTGTTTGTTTCTAAGGTAGCTACCACACCTTAGTGGGATTAGCAGTTCTGCATAGACACTTTTCCCTGTAACACATAGTCACTGTCACAAGTGATTGCAAGACCCTTACCTTGAGGAGATGTGCAATGATTTTCTAGCCTTAAATTAAGGAAGTGTGGTTATGGATACATTATGGACTTGGCATGTGTGAGTAAGTGACATTGATGGTTGGGAATGGAGAAGAAAAGCACATACTACGAAATTAATCAATAATGAAGCAACCATGAAGAATTAAGGAATGACATATCATATGATCACAAGTAGGCTTAAAAATTCAAGTGTAAGAAAAATTGTGGAGGGTGTTAGTTGCAGTGACAACAAGCTATAATACCACTCTCTTGGAAATAAAATGTTTATTGTTATAAATGTTGTACTATTGATCTTCCCCTATTCAAATTTTATATTTCTTTGATATCATGCTAATTTCTAAGTACTAGTTTCATATTTTTCATTTCTTATAGATATTTTATCTATAGAAAATGTTTTACCAAACAATTTTTTACTTTTTATTTTTTATTTATTTTATTATTATTATTGAGTGAATAGATTTTGAAAGCTATAAAACATAAGTACTCTAGAATGTTTAACTATATAATTTTTCAATAGAAATAATGAATAAAAATCATAAAAAACAAAAATACTTTTCCCTTCAATTTTTTCTTCATTAAATTCTTCTCATAAAAATTATGTGCACCCTTACTATGGAGAATGGCCCTATGAAAATACACAAAAAAATAGATGTAATGTAACCTCCTGAACGAAGCCCCTAGAAATTACTCTTACACTTTTATTTCTCCCTCTCACAAGTTCACATGTACTTATGTAGCTTGACCCCTCCAATAGTATTAGTCCAACCCTCCCACACCCTCCACACTCATGGCACCACTCCAAAAATTCAACATCAACCTTGTTGGCCCTAAGATCTTAGAAGACCCTAGCCTCAAGATCAAGGAAATTTCATCCCTCATCATGTGAATGCCACCTACGTAAATGTGTTCCCTTGAACTTCAAGTTGCACAATTTTCTAATGCCTTCACCATCTTTATAAACCTAGAACTAGCTAATGCAAATTTTTTGGCATATTTCCAAGTAAATTGTCCTATGATTTATGCTCTTATAATTTCAAATTAAAACAAATCTGTGACCCTTACTCTACAAATGATAGATGAGTAAGATTAAATTATAACCCACATAGATTAATGGATGAAATTGGTTCTAAATCTCTTAAATAATTAAATATCTATCTTTAGAAATGTGCTCAATTATTAAACAATAATTAGTTAAATTAAATATTGTATGTTCCTTAAGTTAAAATTAGTAAACAAATAATATTAGTTACTCTATCAAAAACCACCTAAACAATTTTTTTTTGTTATGTCCCTATACTATTAGTGTAGCCCCCATACTTTTATTGTTGTGCCTCATAGAAACCCATTGTTTTTATTGTTGAAGGAGTACATTATTATTCTTGTGTAGGCCATAATTATATTTTGACCCTTTAGGCTCTTATATATACCAAGGAGGTCTTGTAATTTGAACCATCCAAGAATAGTTCATTTATGTGATGTTAAGCAAGGTTTCCCACTTGAAGTGGCTTATTATATATTCATTGATCTATTTTTTTCATACGTTCCAATGTTATTTTGATATGGTTACATAGATTTTATATGAGATCTTTGGATCGTAGGTTTTTGTTGCTTCAAATAGGGCATCTTGGATTTTTTGTATATTTTTTCTTCAACAAGGCTTCAAAAGGTAAAATTTATACCACATGGAGGAAAAATCCTTATTACCATTTTGGTAGTTATTTGATAAAAATTTTAGCTATATTTTTAGATATATAGTCCAATGAAGTTAGGGTTTATTTGTGGTCTAAAATTTAATCTCAAATAGGTGTCTTAGTGAAAATCATCATAACTTTCTCTTTGAGCATCATATTTTAATTTTGTAAAATATGGATGAAATTTAACAGGAAAAAAAATAAAAATTGTGTATGATGTTTAGGGCCAAAGGTTAAGCCAGTTACATGTGGAATATTGTACAAGTTTGCTCTACTAAACTAGTCCATAATCATGCCATCTTGGGAGATTTGGACTAACTTTATATAGATGAATCCAATCTTATGAATAGAGCGGTTAGAAAGAAAAAAAGAGGAGGAAGAAAAGCAACAAGAAATATCAAAATAAGAATATATACACCAAGAATCAACCCTAGGCATTCAAAAATAAGAAATGGATCTGAATATATATTGTAATGCATTATGATGAGCCCTAGTATTATAACAAGAGTGTTACAACTCCCAAGGCTACAACTTTAATTATCAACTCGGGTTTCATACAATATTACGAGGTGATAATGTTATATTCACAGTAGACTAAACTCTACTCAAGTCACATTGAAAGGAATACAAAGAAGAGTCTATCAACTAAATCTAGAGTTTCAATAGAATAAATTACATGAGAGGAAATTTCTAATCTACTTGCAGAAATAGAAATGTTACTCTATTTACAAAAATGGAAATATTGCTTTATAAAATATAAATGTTCACCTATTTGCAGGAATGGAAATGATAATCTACTTGGGTAAATGTAAAAGCTACACTACTTGCAGAAATATAAATATCAGGCTACTTGTAGAATGTAAATGTTGCATTAAAAGGAAACCCATTATGTGCATAGAAAATAACAATGCTTGACATATATATCGTATCTTAAGAATAAAGAAAATGTAATATATGTTGCATACGGAAAAGAATATGTAATCAAATTTAATCAGTGCATTCCAAAGAAATTTGGTCTAGTAACATAATTCACTAGGTGCTTCATAAAGGAATCAAGAAAATCATCACTATGTGATTCAATTCATGAACCTATATACTAACCCTAATTTTTGAAATCATGTGCTACATTGGTAAAAAGGAAAGTCCTAATTTAGTCTTCCTAAATCACGGTTTCAGAGAGTAAGGGAAATTATTCAAGGCTAGGAGAGAAAACAAAGGCTTCAAGGATAATTTTGGTCAAGTTTGGAGGGATTTTACATGGTGCTACATGATACTATAGGATTTCTACAAGATGGTGCAAGATTACTATAGGATTGCTACACGATGTTATAGGATTTTCATATGTTGCTATAAGATTGAATGCATGATCATTCTTATGGTGAAAAGGGAGATCTAAAGGTTGGAAATTTTAAGGGAGGATATAAGACGTTTGTGTGAAGCCTTTCCAAGCTTACTACCCTCCAGAAGCCCATCTTGCACAAGAAGCAATAAACATAGTGGCCTTCAATAATCTAGGAATATACTCTTGTTGAATATTGCTTTGAGGGATTTTTTGAATTATAAGTGTGGGAGATGGCAGTAAAATAAGGAGTGTGAATGAAAATTCCAACCCTCTATATCAACAATAACACATGTACACCATAGAAAGTTACTCAAATTTTTTAAACAGCTACAACAGATGAACAATACACATTACAAAAAATTGAAATGATAGAGAAAGGATGAGTTGAATTTTGTCAGAAATATAACTATTGCATTGAAATACAACCTTTATTATAAACTACAAAAGGCCTACATCAATAATATACTATGCCTCATGTGCTCAAAGAAACATGCTAAAGAAATCACTAAGTTTTAGAAAAAAGAAGCAAAAAAGTACTATTCGAAGACCAAGCAATTGAAAAATAAAGTAACTAGATATTTTTGGCTTGCCAATACATTATCCTCAACCATACCTCCCAAAAGAGATGTGGTATATGGATCTACACAAGCAATTTTCATAAACAAGTTCTACTACAATAGAAAGGAAATGATTCTATGAAATATAATGCATGAATAAAATATACAAAGAAAGAGAATCATCCTAAGCCAAGGGGACTCATCCCTCTAAAAAGAACTCATATGGAATATAATAGAAATATTCTCATCAAAATAAAATAGTGTTCAAATATGTGATAAAATGGAATGAAAATGACAAGTGCAAGCTCCTAGCTCTTAGTATCTCTATCTGCTACAAAAGTTTGGAACTTATTTAGCCCTTAGGATTCCTTATATATTCATCTGGAATTTACCCAAGACAAAACAAGTAAGGTATTACATACTCATGTCCATGGATGTGCCTATGTTATTTTATGCAACGGATCAATAATATTGTGAAATACATAGGCATTGAAGCAGTTAGAGAAAACATAACAAGCAAACAATTAAACACAACAAATTTAATAAGGAGTTCAGCCAACACTCGAGAGCTACGTCTCTTGGTCTAGCCTTCAGTGGTGACCTCTCTATTATGTTTTCAAAGAATAGTTTTTACAATAGTGAGCTCAATTTGAGTCTCACTCAATAGATATAAATCAACAAGACTGTACATAGATTCCCGAAGTCTCTAGAGTACATAGACTCTCCTTACTAAAATTAGACCCCTATTGGTCACAGTAGTATGACCCCAATCTGAGACTCATACATGACAAGCATGTACAGATGAGTTTGTTTGAACCTCTCAAGCCTTCTCTGGAGTACACAGACTCTCCAACTCTCTTTGGCTCTGTCTCGATGCTACTTTTTCTTTGCAAGTCAGGTCGACTTCCTCTCTCTGTTCTCTGCTCTTAGCTTTCTTAACTAGCATTTTTCACTACTAAATCTTTCTCTGTCAGTTCGTGGCTTTTAAATCCAATCTACTTTCTGACTATTCATTTCCACTTCCCAGCTTTCTAGTTTCCCTGCCTCTGTTCTTTTGAATTCCTCTGTTCTGCGTCATCATCACTGTGTAACGCCTCACAGGGAGGTGGCCACCTCTTCCATAATGAACTAAGTGTCAGTTATCTTGGATGTCTTTGAAATGACTATTTTTACCATTAACTTTGAGAATGCACATGAATCTTCTGCCAACTCATTGTCCCATGTCGAGCTTCAAATCTTATACAACTCGACCTGTTTACCCCGTTGAATCTGGTGATCAATCAAATCGTATTTCTATCGTCGATCTGGAGCCTCTAGATCCTACGGTCTCCATCCATATTGGGTGGGTAAGTAGCATGATGTTTACCCATCCGATGTGAGTGATTTTCTCTCTCCTCCGCCAGATGCATGGCACCCATTTTGTGGCATCGTACGGGACTTGGTCGAAACCGCTTACCACTCGAAGCCCTTCCGATATCCTGTCGGTTTTTGTGTGGCACCCCACCTTTGATGGAATTGGCATGATATCCATACATTTTATAACTTTTTGGGTTCGGGTCGCTCGGGGCTTTTCCTTCTTTGAGGGGTTTGGCCAGCAATATGGGATTAACAACTTATCGCTAATCACATATCAGAAACCACCCTTGTTTCTTGAAAAGGCCTCCCACTTTTCTAATTTGTGACAATGCACATTACAATGGGCGAATGATCTGCACGCTTGACTAAGGGTCCTTGTTTCTCCACACTGCTCACAAATTACAACTATTTTGAGGATATTTCTGATAAGCTCGATCTTTGCAAGACTTTGAAACTTTGGCATGAATTTTACAAAGTTCATGAAAACTTATAGAGCATCTTAGGATCCAATTCGGAACATGGCTGTTGGGTCCCTATAATATTAGTGATTACCCCGTTACTATTGTAGTTATACCCCTTATTTATATTGTTATGCCACTATTACCCCCATGTTGTTATTTCTGTGCCCCATAGAATCCCTCTTTTGTTATTTTTGTGGCTTTATATTATTATTGTTAGGTCGGCTCGATTATATTGTGACTCCTTAGACTTCTATATATAGAAAGGAGGTTTTGTCATTTGTATTATCCAAGAATTGTTCATTTATGTAATGTAAAGGAGGTTTCCCCCTTGGAGAGGCTGAATTCTAAGGCGTTGATCTATCTTTTCTATCTTTTCTTGAGTTGGTTTCATAACATTTGGTATCAGAGCTTTGGATTATAGGGTTTCGCTGCTCCAAACAGGTCATCGTGGAATGTTCGCTATAACGTTTTTTCTGTGATGTTTCAGAAGTCGAAAAAAAAACCCATTTGAGAAGACATCGCGCTGAATCTCGGGTCCGAATTTTAGAGCTTTTCGCGCTATTTTTACAGAGTTATGATCTGAGGAAGTTGGTATTTTGGCAGACTCCTGAATTACATTCCAAACAGGTGACCTGGGGGAAATCGTCATAGCATTCTCTCTAGGGATCAGATTGAAATTTCGTAAGAAGGTACAGAAATAGCACGGACTGTATCTTCTTGTATGCATTTTTCAGATCCATAGGTCAAAACAATGACTCGTGGCATGTCGTACCACTTCGCTCTACTGAACTAGTCTATAATCAAGTCACTGTGGGAGATTTCGCATAACTCTTCCTTGGAGAATCCAATTTGGGTCAGACTTGTGGCATTGGAAAGAGGACACAGAGGGCTACAGTTCACAAATTCAGAACTAGATTATTGGAAGGTACAAAGATACATCAGAGGCAATATCGAGCTCCTACAAAGTGAGAAAAGGTGTGTAAATTTTCTTAAGTTTTTGCTTAAGCTTGGTTTGAAAATTTATTTTGAAGGAATTCAAAGGGAATAGTAGAGCATTATTATCAGTAACTGATGCCCCGAAAGAAAATGCAAACACCTAGTAAGGAACCTGAAAGCTCTAGCATGACTCATGAAGAAGAGGAAGAAATGCTACATGATATATCAAAATTACAAGAACAATTGCAACACATGTCACGCTCACAAAAGCTAACAGAAGCTAAGATAAATGGCGTAGAATCTAAGATAAATGGCTTGGAATCTAAGATAAAGGGCATGGAAGCTAAGATGGATGATTCGAAGAGAGACATGGCAGATTTGAAGACATACATGGATGGATTGAAGATAAATATGAATAAGTTGCTACAAGAAATGGGCACTAAGGACGAAAGGGTACTAAAGGAAACTCATGATGAGAATAAAAGAAATGTTAATCGTGATTCCATAGACACTAATGTTGGATCGAAGACTCACCATATTCCAAAAATCGATATGAGGAAGTTTGATGGCAAGGATCCTGCCACATGGATATTACAGATGGAGCAATTCTTCGATCTCAATAATGTGCAAAACACACAAAAGGTACGTATGCCAACTTTATATTTGGAACCAAATCAGTTTGTATGGTATCAATGGCTTTCCTCTCGTAAACAATTTATCACTTGGGCAATTTTTACGGAAGAATTGGTAGCAAATTACGAGGATACAAAAAGCAACACTTTTTTTAGCCAATGGATAAGTCTCAAACAAAAGGGTTCAATAATGGAGCACATTGAGGAGTTCCAAAAATTGAACATCAGGGTAAAAGATATTCCAGAGGAGCATAGGATTGATGTGTTCATAGGGTCTTTAAAGGATAATATCCAACATGATGTTCGCCTTTGGGAACCTGATTCATTAGAGAAGGCATTCAGGTTAGCAAGAAAAATGGAAAGCAAAATTATGGCAACCAGGAAGCATACCACTCACAACTATAAAGACAGAAGTGTTGTTGCTCCTAGTCTTCCACAACCTATAAGGTTGACACCACAACAATTGGAAGAAAAAAGAGCAAAAGGCCTTTGTTACAGTTGTAATAGAAAATACACTAAAGGCCATAAGTGCGCTGAGAATAAATTATTCTACATAGATTGTGAAGAGGAAGAAGAAAGGGAGCAAGAAAGGTCAAAAGAAGAGGATATACTCCAGGAACAAAGCCTAGATGAAGAACAAATAAATCCAACCATATCTTGTAATGCATTAGCAGGAATTACCACTCGTCAAACCATCAAGATAGAAGGACAAATCAATAAGAAAGAGGTAATAGTTTTGATTGATTCAGGAAGCACCCACAATTTTATTCATTGTAAGGTAGCAAAAGAATTGAATTTCTTCCTATATCCAACACCAGAGTGTCAAGTAATGATTGCAAATAGAGGAACAATAAATTTCTCTGGAAAGTGCCATAATATCAAGCTATCCATGGGAGAATATGTATTGACTAGCCCAATGCTTTCCATTCCAATGGTAGGTGTTGATGTTGTACTAGGAGTCCAATGGAGAACAAAGATTATCCTCTAAAGAGAAACAAAAGTGGGTCACAAAGATGTTGGGTTATGACTTCGAAATCATCTAGAAAAAAGGGAAGCAAAATGTGGTGGCAGATGCACTCTCAAGAAAGGATGAGGATGTGGAAGCATTGTTGTGTGCCATTTCTATTATCCAACCAGATTGGATAAATGAAGCAAGGGAGGAATGGAAGAATGATGAAGAAGTGTGGGCACTTATTCGAAAGATACAACAAGATTCCAGTACGTCTGATACATTTAGCTGGAAAAATGATTCGTTATGGTATAAAGATCACTTATACCTATGTAAGAATTCCCAGCTAAAACAAAAAATTCTTATGGAATTGCAAACTTCTCCTTTAGGAGGGCATTCATGATTTTTAAAAACTTACCACAGGGTTAAGAAGGAATTTTTTTGGGATGGCCTTAAATCAGATATTCAAAAGTTTGTGGCCGAATGTTTGGTTTGCCAACAAAATAAAGTTGAAACAATTAAAACACCGGGTCTATTACAACCTTTATCCATTCCAAGCCAACGTTTGGAGGAGGTTTCAATGGATTTTATCACAGGTTTCCCAAGTCTGATGGAAAGAGTGTAATCATGGTGGTAGTTGACAAGCTTCCCAAGTATGCACGCTTTTGTGCATTATCACATCCATTTAAAGCTAGTACAGTTTCTACTGCATTTATGGAAACAATTCAAAAGCTACATGGAAACCCAAAGATTATTGTAAGTGACAGAGATCCCATTTTTACTGGAAATTTTTGGACAGAATTATTTTCTTGTCTTGGTACTCAGTTAGCTCATAGCTCATCTTATCATCCTCAATCTGATGGGCAAACTGAGATAGTAAACAAATGTTTGGAAGGATATCTTCGTTGCTTTGTATCTGATAAACAGACACAATGGGTCAAATGGTTGCCTTTGGATGAATGGTGGTATAACACTTCCTTTCATACAGCAACAAAAATTACCCCATTTATGGCACTTTATGGGTATCAACCACCATCCATCACATCATATTTAAGAGAAAATTCTAAGGTTTAGGCAGTGGAACATCACATTGAACATCAACAACAAGTCCTCCAACTCTTAAAGGATAACCTCGTGTTGGCACAAAATAGAATGAAACAACAGGCAGATCAACATCGCAGTGAAAGAAGTTTTAATGTAGGTGATTGGGTATTCCTACGGCTACAACCATATAAGCAAATGTCCCTAAAGCAAGCTAAGAAGGATAATAAATTATCACCAAAGTATTATGGTCCATACAAGGTGTTGAAAAATATTGGTACTATGGCATACAAATTGGAACTTCCTGCAGCTTCTCGATTGCACCCAGTTTTCCATGTTTCATGTTTAAAGAAGGTTATAGGTGACAAGCTCCCAATTCAAACAATATTGCCAGAACTTGACGAGGAAGGAAAAGTTATATTGGAATCGGAAATAGTCACAGAAAAAAGGACTCGAGAGCTACGAAATCGATCAATTTCAGAGTATCTTATCAAGTGGAAGAACTTATACGCTGAGGATTCCACATGGGAGGATGATAATTTTATGCCGAAGTATCTAGAACTACTCAAGCGTTGAGGACAACACTTTTTTTGAAGGAGAGGGGCATGTTGGGTCCCTATAATATTAGTGATTACCCCATTAATATTGTAGTTATACCCCTTATTTATATTGTTATGCCCCTATTACCCCCATGTTGCTATTTCTGTGCCCCATAGAATCCCTCTTTTGTTATTTTTGTGGCTTTATATTATTATTGTTAGGTCGGCTGGATTATATTGTGACTCCTTAGACTCCTATATATAGAAAGGAGGTTTTGTCATTTGTATCATACAATAGTTGTTCATTTATGTAATGTAAAGGAGGTTGCCCCCTCGAAGAGGCTGAATTCTAAGGCGTTGATCTATCTTTTCTATATTTTCTTGAGCTGGTTTCGTAACAATGGCCTTCCCATTGAAAAAGATTTTGGACCACGAAAAGTTGGTTTTTAAGCATCAATCAAGTGAGCGTATAGATTCCTCACTTGCCCAATTTCTATCCATTTTGCACTACTTGATTTTGAACCTTTGTGCCTAATCGTAAGGTACTCAACATCCCCTCTGCATGTAGTTCTCACCCTCCTGTCCAAAACTGTATCTTCCTGCAACTCGTTGAGATATTTAGGAAACAGATCATCAATAGAAGGCATATGACTCTACTCTTCAGGATCTTCAATCAATGAAGGTTCAAATGGTATCAAGTTGTCTGCATTAACAACTGAGTAGATGTGCATGTAAGCTGGCAAATCAAGGCAAAAATCATTCTCACCAATCTTCTCAAGTATCTTGAAAGGTACATATCTTATTGGCTTCAACTTCTTACCTTCTCCTTACATTCTGTCTTTGTTGATATATAGCTAGACTTGATCACCAACTTGGAAACTATGCTCAATCTGATGCTTATCATGCCTTGCCTTGCACTTGGCTTGGTTCTTTTCCAGCTATTCCTGTCCTTGTTGGTGAATCTCTTGGATTTGTTCAATCAACTTGGTTGCCTTATCCACATCAATGTGTACATCAACTGTTATGTCTTTACCAAAGATAAAATCCAAGGGAGACCTTGGTGTGAAACCAAAGCAGGTTCCAAAAGGAGATATTTGTGTAGAAGAATGTTTAGCTCGGTTGTAAGCATGCTACACATAACGTAAATGTTCATCAAAAAGCTTGGGATGCTTGCTGCAATAGCCTCTGAGCAATTGGATCACTATCCTATTGACCACCTTTGTTTGACCATCTGTTTGCAGATGAAAAGTTGTGCTCTTCTTTAGTCTGGTGTCCATCAATTCCCACAAACTTGACCAAAATTTCCCAACAAATCGGGAGTCTCGATCAGATATAATGGAAGTGGGTAATACAAAATGAACCCATACATGCTGAAAGAACAACTTTTCAGTTTTATCAGTAGTAATTTGTTTGTTACAAGGTATTAAAATACACATTTTGTTGAACCTATCCACAACAACATATAAATAGTTCAACTCCAATTGACTGCAAGTATGCTCCTATTCTGATTTTCAAAAATACCAAGTTAGTTCCACTAAACAAAGGTAGCATGATAGATGATACTCCCTGTCGACTGCTCATCTTGATGGATGTTCCTTTAAGTGATCAAGCTTCTTATGAGGAACCATCTTCAACACCAATTGTTGGTAGAAGTACTCCGGGTCGGGAGGTGGGTGAATCAGTATTTTAAATTCAATCTTCCAAATTTTATATTCTGAAAAACTATAGGCTACTATTATTAATGAAATCAGTGTATGTAGGCTAATTCATATAAGGAAACCAATGTATATTCAGTTTACTAATTTTTATTTATTCTATTAGATAATTAGTGCATCGGTAGATTAATGAATTTTTAGTATGCAGTAAGGAACATAAAGAAATAAAAAATTGGGAGAGTGCATAGGAAGTGTTACTTTGAGCAACAAGAGGAGATCTATTGTAAGTGGGCACAAAAGGTAGAGTGCATAAGTCAAATTTGTGAACAACCATTGTTTTCTATTTTACTTGTATAACCATATGCCTCTATTTTCAGTTTGAAAATTATATGAAATAGTAGAGTAGTGGCAATAGCAAGTTGATGCCTCTTGGAAAGTTGGTGCTGTCTAACCAAAGGGGGTTGGTGCCTCCTACGAGTGGGTGCTCACAAAAGAACAAATGTAGTTAAGTAGGTGCCTAATTTACATAAACAAACAACAAATTGGGTGCTTTTTCCCTCTAGGTTTCCACCTAAAAAGCACCGTGTCAAATGTGTGTTGCTCATGTTATTTTTATTTGAATATGTGTGTCTAAAATATTTTTGGTTCACTGTTCAGTGAATGAACACTCTCACAAGTTAAAGAACATAACAAGGGTTTATAAGAATAATAAGGAAAACAATAAGATTTTCTTAATTATTGAGTCACCCCCCCTCTCAATAATTCTTGATTTCAACATAATATGTCTTTAGATTATCTAAATAGATGTATGGAATCTCCCAATTCTCTAGGGTAAAAATTAGTTCCCAAATTTATATTTTCAGGTTTATCTTTACTCCCCAAATTAATAACCTCATATTTCATGGTTCAACTCATGGTTTTATAATTAACAATTTTCTTAATTTTTTCATGCAAATCATAAAACCTTTCAACCCTAATAACTAGCCGAAGAATAAAGTTTACCATATTAGTTCAATCATACACTCACTGAAAAAAAACATATGAGGTAAACATATAATATTTTATTATTCCAAAAAAATGCTCCTCCTTAATACAAATATGCTTGATATCTTTTTGAAGGGTTCAACCCATAATAACTCAAAGGAAGAGTTATTTATACAAAATTTGCAAAATATCTACAATCTGTTTGGAATGGAATACCAAAATAGTACATAATTACAAAAATAGAACAATATAATAGGAATCGAGAAACTCCTAAAGAGGTGGCTCTATCCTTTGGGAATCTGTTGATGATCTAACCTGAAAATACTGATGAGTTGTCATGTTGTTAGAATGAGAAATTACTAAATTGTTTCACACAATTGATCCCAAATTTCTTCACTTGGGATTTCCACATTCACCATCTTTCATCCACCTCTATGTAACTCTCAAAATTGGGTTTGGTGGGAAATAAATGTTTAATTTCATGCATGGTAGTTAAATTAAACTCCAAGGCTTCCAGAAAATCCCTCCCTGTTATCTGTGATTTGACTCCTGCAAATTTGGTTATGTCCACTGCAATAGTATACAATTCCTTGCAATAATCTTCTAATTTAATCAATTTATCATTTGAACCTACCAATCTTGGTATTCCTTTCTGATTCAAGATATTAAACATTGAATGAAACCTTTTAACAACAATATCTAAAGATTGACATTTTGTCTCTAATTGGTTTATCAAATTCCTTTTTTGTAATACCTTCTTAATCTCCAAAATGGTAGATGTTCTGTAAGAAATGTTTATTTCTTCTAATTATTCTCTTCTTTTCGAATTGAACACTTTGATCATGTCTATGGATTCTATTGGTTTGGTCTTCAAGGCTACTTTTTGTTCTTATATCATTGCTCTACATCTCGTGATAGTTCTTGCTGCTCAAAAATAATATGTATGGATGGCCATACATATGTCATGATTGGCTAATTTTATCTACCATTAGGGACTGACTCTTGTCACACGGATTTGGTCAAGGGTGCGGACACAGCTGACCTTCCTAGAAGTCTAAGACGTTCTAATGACAAACAAGACAAAATGGAGTGATCTTTCTCTAAATACACCTTTTATAACATGAAAACTACAAGTGTTTAGGCTTACCTTATTCCAAAACGCTGTTGTTGAAGTTCGTTCTTGACGATCCGGATGAGCTCCTCCTTCAAGTCAATTCCTGCAACCACAAACAATCAAACAATTACCAAGCACTTGCATTTCATATAATAAAACATATATTCAACATGCAGACCAAGGAACACATGAAATAACTCATTAACACAAGCTATTGAGAAAAATAAACCAATTTGTATTAATAACGAAACAAAGAAACTCTTACAACCTGGCCTTGGTGTTGTGCAAGTTCCTCCCAGGGTCCATCAAGGGTTTTCCTCTACTTTGACAAAGCTCACCCTCTTCCAAGTAGAATCAAGTAAAGACAATCTCTCCTTACAAAGGCTCTAATGGAAGACCTAAATCCTGCAGCATTTACCCAAAGAAAATGTATAGCTCCAACCTCTCCTCCCTCTGGCTCAATGCCTTTATTTATAGTGCTGTAAAGAGGTTATTCAGGTCCACCATCAATGGGATCATCCCCCTCTTTGGGTGGGATAGCTCCCTTATTGATGGGATAAGTTCCCCCTTAATAGAGATACATGAACCAACTGGAGGCGCATCCATTTCATCAAACCGACCTCTAGAATGTTCTAGAAGTAACCACAAGTAACTTTTTTAAGATGAAACTTGCGCATTTTGCCTTTTACAGAAGGACGCACCTGTCCTTTTACATACAGAGCATCCAAAGATGCAGACTTTGTGAACATTGCCAGCGTCCCCGCAGGTAAGGCTTGAGAGAACCTGCGACCCCAGAGATAAACATATTTTTTACAAGACTTTCTCTCTTCTTTGAGTTTGAGATGGATAACAGAGGCATGAGACTTGCCTAAGAGGGTAGCATGACTGTTGATTTGAGCCATACTAACTGTAAGTAGTCAAGGTGACATTTTTTAGTGTAACAGATTGCCCCCTAAAGTGCGAAGCCTGGAATAGAGTAGGGTTTTGTAATTCTAGGAAGGGTGAAGCGCTTTATCATTTCAAGGATTGTCTTGTGGATGACCTGGTTGGAACCTGCAATTTTCAACACAAAATACATGTATAAGATTATATCATCACTGAGGTAGGCATTCCCATACTCAGATTCAAAACTTTAACTAATGGACTAACTACTCTGATACAGGAATGATCTTGCAGTACATCATTTTTATAGACTTTTGTAGACACAGTATGGACGCAGCCATCTGTTTATGATTAGTCTACATAGATAATGAATACAAAACTCCTCGCAGCCTGGATGGTAGAAACTAGATCCAGGGTCTTCATTTCTACTTCCCGAATTGGTACGATTCTAGCCATGTGATTAAATGATTTGATGTCGAACATGGTAGAAACCACTTGATTACCAGTCAATGATGTAAACTGTTAACAAGCGTGAGAGAGACCACCAGTAATGTCAATGGTTCTCAAAGTACCAAGCACAACCCGTGAAATGTGAATAGATGTTTTGATGTCGAACACTTCACGGAATCCTTTGATCGAAAGTCAATGATGTAAACTGACGTCAAAGGCGATAAACCTGCCATTGATGCATGCAGACTTCAAGGTACTGTCGATTCCTAAGTCATCTTTCTAGATAATGTGTCGATGTTGATAGAAAGCGACCCGTTGCAGGCAAGCCCGCAACACGAAATCATTGTTCAAGTTGAAGAAATGTTGCTGTAAGGACTGACTCAGGGATGGTCAAATGGACGACAAGTATTTTGCAGATGAAAGTTTTCCTTGCAGACCTCTTGAACACATAACGACACAACAGATGGCTTGGTAACAAATAACTCAAAGTTATTTCCCGAAACCCGGTTAAAGACTTTCAAAGTGATTTCGTCAACTGTGAGGTAAAAGATTTCCCAACCCAGGTGAATAAAAAGTGTCGTGTTCAAGAGTGGTAATAAAGTTTCTTCTGAGACAAAAGGTGACAAACAGGTTCATTCTTCTCTCTTTTCCCCCACCATTTCTGGCAAGTACCTCTTTATTTTTAACAAGCTTGAGGAGGATAACATATGCTTGATTATAAGCTCATCCTTCGGACGAGTCCAACCTAGTTTAAATTCGAACCCTAGGAAGGAGTGGTTCGTTCCTGTTTGTAATTGAACAGGTCCTCTACTGTAAAAGTTTAACGAGCCCAGTATAGGAGAAACTCGGCGTTTTTCAATTTTAGAGCGTCTGAAAAAACTAAAGGAGACTCCACGTTGAACTTTTTCGTATATTGGTGTCCCTCAAGCCCGAAAAAGTATAAAATAATACCTGGGGGAACCGCTTGATCTCGCGACCAAGGAGTACTTTCATAATAGTGTCGTTGACCTGAAAAGTAAAAAGCGATCAAGGACACGTCGTTTTATTTCCTTATCGAGTTCGAAACGACAAAAACCCGGCAATCTTTTCCTGATTTTGCGGTCAGAAAAGAGCTAAAAGGGGACCGTCTTTTAATTCCGTTTTAACGAGTGAAAAAGAAACACTCGGCGATCTTTTCATGTTTTAGGAGTCAGAAAAGGGCTTAAAAGATGACTCTGATATTTTTGTTTGTGAAAAATTACAATTTCCCTCGAAATCCCTTTGTCCTGTACAAAAGCAATACATTACTCAAAGGCGAGAAACCTGCCATTGATGCATGCAGACTTCAAGGTACTGTCGATTCCTAAGTCATCTTTCTAGATAATGTGTCGATGTCGATAGAAAGCGACCCGTTGCAGGCAAGCCCGCAACACGAAATCATTGTTCAAGTTGAAGAAATGTTGCTGTAAGGACTGACTCAGGGATGGTCAAATGGACGACAAGTATTTTGCAGATGAAAGTTTTCCTTGCAGACCTCTTGAACACATAACGACACAACAGATGGCTTGGTAACAAATAACTCAAAGTTATTTCCCGAAACCCGGTTAAAGACTTTCAAAGTGATTTGGTCAACTGTGAGGTAAAAGATTTCCCAACCCAGGTGAATAAAAAGTGTCGTGTTCAAGAGTGGTAATAAAGTTTCTTCTGAGACAAAAGGTGACAAACAGGTTCATTCTTCTCTCTTTTCCCCCACCATTTCTGGCAAGTACCTCTTTATTTTTAACAAGCTTGAGGAGGATAACATATGCTTGATTATAAGCTCATCCTTCGGACGAGTCCAACCTAGTTTAAATTCGAACCCTAGGAAGGAGTGGTTCGTTCCTGTTTGTAATTGAACAGGTCCTCTACTGTAAAAGTTTAACGAGCCCAGTATAGGAGAAACTCGGCGTTTTTCAATTTTAGAGAGTCTGAAAAAACTAAAGGAGACTCCACGTTGAACTTTTTCGTATATTGGTGTCCCTCAAGCCCGAAAAAGTATAAAATAATACCTGGGGGAACCGCTTGATCTCGCGACCAAGGAGTACTTTCATAATAGTGTCGTTGACCTGAAAAGTAAAAAGCGATCAAGGACACGTCGTTTTATTTCCTTATCGAGTTCGAAACGACAAAAACCCGGCAATCTTTTCCTGATTTTGCGGTCAGAAAAGAGCTAAAAGGGGACCGTCTTTTAATTCCGTTTTAACGAGTGAAAAAGAAACACTCGGCGATCTTTTCATGTTTTAGGAGTCAGAAAAGGGCTTAAAAGATGACTCTGATATTTTTGTTTGTGAAAAATTACAATTTCCCTCGAAATCCCTTTGTCCTGCACAAAAGCAATACATTACTCATACCTGTTTAAAATAGGCAAAAATACATTGAAAACATCTTTTCATGGTAAAAAATGAACTAATTCATCCAAAAAACCTATAAAAAGACCTTTTACCATGTCATTTTTACCGTTTCACTGTTGAGGTTGAAAAAGGAGCTTTTGACAAGAAACTTCCCGTGGTTGCTGCGGAAAATCTGACCGTCGGAATCGAACGCCGTCTTAACCAGGTATTTTACACATCCTACTCTGCATTTCTATCCGTTTAGAATTAATTTTTAGGTTTTAGTTTCATTTTTTGGGAGGGTTTTTGTTTTGGAATGCGCCTCTCGGCGGACGCGGGTGCCCTTCGGGTGAACCGCGTCCCCCGACTTTTTCTCATACGGGAAAACGGTCGGAAGACGCGGCCCGCCTTCAGGCCAGCCGCGTCCGGGCGCCCTGTGCTACAAAGCCGGGGTGCGTCTTCCGAGAAGTGCGCATTTCAAAACCCCAACTCTCTCAAAAAATCACCAAAAATTCCCAAATCAATTTCTAATTGCTATTTTTGATATGCAGGGCATTAATCATGTTAGACTGGAGAGAAAGAGAGCATGTAGAGGAAGATGAAGTTGCAATAAATCATCAACCTTCCCTGGATGCCCTAAGAGCATGCGGATTATACAAATATTGGACCATACCGGGCATGAGGGGCCAGGTAAGATTCTTGGAATGGCTGGTTGAGCGATGGAACGTTCAAGAACAATGCTTTTACATAGGAGGGCACCAGCTCGAGATAGAGCCCTCGGATGTATACTTTCTCACTGGCTTGCCAAACAGAGGTGAGCAACTCAGTCTTGCGGGGACTAGGCCGGGTGGCCAATCCCTTGATAGTCTCCGCGAGGATTGGTGCACACGTGGGGCTCACCATTCAAAAGGCATAGAGATAAAACACATCACTCTACCGGAACTCAAAGTCATAGCGTTCACGGTAACCAGAATTTGCGGCGCGGCCGCTTTACACATTGCTTCCGGATCCCAAATGCGGATGGCAATTGACTGTTACCAAGGCACCATTTTCAACTGGTGTGAAGCTGTGTCGGCTCATATGAAGAGCCAACTGACCAAGGCAAAGAACGGACGACTAAAGACTTTTGGATATGGGCCTATAGTCGTGAGCTTTGCCTTGGAGAGAGTTCCAATGCTGATCCCTCAGCAACTCACTGTTGATACGTTGGGTCCTCGGCAGCCAAAGCTGATACGATGGGTTGCGGTGATGGCCCGGCATCCTGACGAGGGCGCGGCGGTGGTTCGATTCTCAGATAGTTACTTTCACTGGTTAGAGGACCAGGTTTTTTCGATACAGGACTTTCCTTATGCCGGAATGGATTTCAGAGGTGATCCGGACATGGTTCTTCCACAGGGAGAACAATGGGACGACAGAGGTACTTTTATTTTCACAAGTTTCCTAATTATGTATTTTTTGTATTTTTTATATATATCGTCTCAAAACTAATAGTAAAACTTTCAAAATGCAGATGTTGGTCCACAGCGTCCAGCCAACCTCCGGCCTTATGATAGACTACATCCAGCTGCACCGGTACCGGCCCCACAGGATGCGACAGCAGAAGTACTAGCTGAGTTGGAGCATGATCTAGAGCGTCTCACGGCAGATATACCTGAGACTACTATGGACGACATTCCTATCAGGCTTCAGCGCTTCGTAGTCGCGGTCCCTGGACCGTTTAGGAGATTTCTGCGTAAGGTAGCCCGCGCAGTGGTGTCGTACAGAGAGCACCACCAGTGATTGACTAGTCACTTTGTAGTCACATGTGACATTTTTGACTTTTTGTACTATCATTTTGCCGATCATAAGGTGTTTTCAACCTATGATCGAAGACGATGTATATATTTTTTGACACACTTCTATCTATATATATCACTATTACCGGCTTATCTTGTTTAACATGTATGATGAAATGTTTTTAAATTTACTTGCATGATTATTATAAATGTCTGTCCAACACTCGAGAAGCAATTGCATCTGCTAATGTATTCAGGGACCTTGGAATATGTTGATATTCAATGTAATCAAATTCACGTTCCAAGAGACGCACTCTCAAAAACAACCTTAATAACACAGGATTTCTAATGGCATAAACTCTATTAAGCTGTAATACAACAAGTTCAGAATCTAACCTCACTATCAAACGTCGAATTCCAAATGAAATAGATTCGGATAATAATTCAACCACTGCACTGTATTCTGCAATGTTATTCGTTGTTTGACCGAGGCTTACCCCATGCATAGAAACTAACTCGTCAGAGGGCGAATAGATAACCCAAGCTGCGGAAGAGATATTCCGTGTACTACGACAAGCACCATCAGCAAATCCAATGTATGTTTGGAGAGGCGTCGACATCTACAATATCAAGAGTAAAACCAAGATAAGCCAGAATAATGACGAAAAACCACACTCGCTAAGCTAAGCACACTGACTAAACTTAACACACTTGCTAGCTAGAAAAGAAATCTAACCTATCTAAAAATTTCTCCATCCACCATTTTAAGCATAATACCTCTTTAGGTAAAGTCCATTTCTGGGTTTACCCAAAGAGTCCCCATCAAAATCAACTAACTCATAAGCCCCTTTTGCTAGCTTTCGCTTTACAATGTAGGGCCCATGCCACATGGGAACGAATTTTCCGGCACCTAGCTTATCATTAGCTTGATCATATAATAGTACTAGGTCTCCTTCCGAAAAACTTCGAGGGGTTACATTTTTATCATACTGAGCTTTCATTCGTTTCGCGTGAGTCTCGATAGCTAAAGTAGCGTCACGTCGAGTCTCATCTAATTTAGCCAAGTATAATAACCGTTTCTCCTCTTCGGAAGTAGCTGGAAGTAATTCGACAGCCATTTGAAGTGATGGGATTTCGCATTCAATAGGTAACACAGCTTCTAAGCCATAAACTAGCTGGAAAGGGGTGAAACCTGTTGAATTTTTCACTGAAGTTCGATATGCCCATAGCGCCGAAAATAACATGTTATGCCAATTCGTTCGATGGATACCAATGATCCGTCGAATCATGATGACTAGAACTTTGTTGATTGACTCAACCAAACCGTTGGCTTGCGGATAATAAGGAGTAGAGCTATCGTGGCGCAAACCAAGCTGGCTTGTAAGCTCAGTCATCATGACGTTTCGAAAATGGCTTCCATGGTCAGTAATGATTGCTTGTGGGACACCAAACCTAGTTATGATATGATTGAATACGAAAACTGCAGCTGTCTTGCCGCTTGCGTCGAATGTAGGCATCGCCTCGGCCCATTTTGTAAAATAATCAACCGCGAGGATGATATACGCATGCCCCCCGGCCGAGTGAGGGTTACAAGTAATAAAGTCAATACCCCATTTGGCGAATGGACCAGCGGCAATTATAGGGTGGAGAGGAGCAGGTGGAGCGCGCATCTTTCGATCAAACACTTGACAGTTGTGGCATGTTCTGACGGCAAGGATACAATCTTTAAACATAGACGGCCAGAAATAGCCAGCGCGCAACACCTTCTGAGCTGTGGCATACCCAGACATATGACCGCCACATGCTCCAGAGTGACAATCATTCAAAACTCTCTCAGCCTCTTCGTGAGTTAAACAACGTCGAAAAACTAAGTCTGCCCCCCGGCGATAAAGTGTATCTCCAATAATTCTGTATTGCTGGGATCGAAACCGAATTTTTCGACGGTCTTCCTTGGAAGCTTCAGGCCGAAAGGTTTGGGTTTGGAGATAGATGATTATATCCCCATACCACGGATCTAAAGTGCTAATAAGAAACAAAGATTCGTCCGCAATGGACTCCTCTGCCACAGTCTCTGTGTCAGCACTCGGGAAATCACACATCAATTCCGCAAAAACTAAAGATTTCTTAGACTTGGACTTCTCGAACTCCAAGTCGAACTCTTGCAGGATAACAATCCATTTAGAGTACTTGCCCCCTAGCAGTTGTTTTGTCAAAATATAAATCATAGGGTTGCAATCCGAAATAACCGTAGTTTTGCGAAGAAGAATGTAGTGACGAAAACGCTGGACAGCTTGAACGGCTGCCAGGGCCAATTTCTCCACATGCGAATATTTTAACTCAGTGGGATTTAAGGTTCTACTAAGATAATATATCACATGCTCTGCTTTGAATTCATCTTCTTGAACTAACACCATTCCAATGGTGGAATGCGAAGCTGCGAGGTATAAGAAGTAGTCCTGGTTGTAGTTGGGAGGATGCAATAACGGTGCATGGGTCAACGCGTGTTTAAGTGCATCAAAAGATTGTTGGGCAATCTCGTCCCAAAAGAATTGTGCGTTCTGTTTCAACAACCGTGTAAAACCTTTAGTGACCTCGGCGTAGTTTGGGATGAATCGGCGTAAAAAGTTCGCTTTCCCTTGCAAACTTTGGAGTTGGCGCAAACTCGAAGGAGGAGGCAATTTGATGATAGCCTCGACTTTCGAGGGATCGACGCGAATGCCGGCTTTTGAAACAACAAATCCCAGCAATCGACCTGTTTCTATACAGAAAACACACTTGTGGGGATTCAACCGAATTCGATAATGCCTACACCTCATAAAGATTGCTCGTAGGTGGACAAGGTGATCAGCTCGATGTAAAGAATGAGCAGGCAAATCATCGAGATAGGGTTGCACAATGTGCTTGATGTCATGAAATGCATAAGACATTGCCCGTTGAAAAGTGGCCCCGGCATTCTTAAGCCCAAAAGGTAATTTGCAATAAGCAAATGTCCCCCATGGACAAATGAATGCCGTTTTTGGTTGGTCGGCAGGTAGAATATTGATTTGATTATAGCCTGAGAAACCATCCATGAAGGAAAACATCTCACTTCCGGCACAATCATCAATAATTTGATCGATATAAGGCGTAGGATAGTTGTCTTTTGGACAAGCTCGATTTATATCCCTATAGTCGATACAGATTCTTATTGTTCCTTGTTTTTTATTGACGGGAACAATATTCGATACCCAATCCGTTAACGGGATCGGATAAATGAAACCTGCTTTCAACAGCTTTTCGACTTCTGCTTTAATCGCAGCCGCTTTTCGAGGGTGAATCTGACGCAACCGTTGCCGAATGGGTTTAGCATCCGGGTAGGTCTTTATTTCATGAATAACAATGGCAGGATCAATTCCCGGCATTTCCTCGTAAGACCAGGCAAACACGTCGCGGAATTCTTGGAATAGGGCCTTGTAAGTTTGGATTTCTTCTTCAGTACATGCGGCACCTATATGAATGTTCTCCTCGATTCCGGGCTTCACTGAAATATCAATGGGAATAGTACGAGAAATATTCCCTAAATTCAGCTCTGAATCAGAATGTTTCGTTGGATCCTGAGCGTCTTTGACATATTCAGCGGTAAAGATAGATGAAAAATCATTTTCAAATGCATCGCCCTTAGGTAAAAACGAAGATCTGTGATGGAGATCTTCCCATGGTAGATCATCTACACTTAGGATTTCGCGAAGTTGTTCGTCAGATGACACTTCTTCGGGAAACGTTATCCGTTCTAAGGGTGAGGTGAAAAGTGACTCTTCACTGACCACATTCATTTGGTCGGTTTCGGTTGAATGAAAATCGGTAAAAGACATAAGAGCTTCATAAGCAATCTCATACGGACTCAACGGCATAACATCACCGAGTGAGTCTAGCTCAGAGTCAGATGGAACATACCAAGGATCATCATAAATAATGTTTTCTGACGTGATCATATGAATTGTTGCAAACGAAGGGTCTACGTTGAGTGGAGGGAGAGGAAAAGTTCCCAGTAAACCGGAATCCTTAACTAAACCTACACCAATGTCCCTATAAGGGATTGTCGTTTTACCAACATGTTGAATACTCTCTGAAGAGGCTGGGTCGGATGAAAAGTATGTCAGCTGATCAATAGTCACGATCTTACCGTTATGTGGAAACTTAATGACTCTGAAGACCGATGAAACGACCGCTGTCATAGCATATGACCAACTTCGACCCAAAAGAAGGTTGTAGTCTAGAGGGGCATCAACCACTTCCACATCCAGACTAACGGTTTTACCTTCGACCCCTATAGGCAATTCTTGTAGAATACCAAACGGACGGAACCCACGGCCATCAAAGGCCTTAAGGATGGTGGGGGATTGGTTCAACGAAGGAGAACCAAGCGATCTCCAACATTGAATCGACATAATACACGTAGAAGCTCCCTCATCAATCACAGTCCGATGAATAGGCCTGTTTTTGACTATCACTGGGATTTGGAAAGCCATTTGATGGGGGAGACGCGGTGTACTATTTTCTAGATCAAAGATCATTAGGTTCGGGTCCTGAACATCGACAGCTCCGATAGCCGACAAAAGCAATTTTCGTTGCGCTGGACATGATTGCAGCACTTCGAGTGCCGACATTGCTGAAGGTGAAACAGCTAAGTCCTCAACAATGTTGTAATTCTGGGCTGCTCTCGCATGTGGATTGAAAGCAGACCTTCGAAGTACACCCTTGGCGGGCGGCTTAATCACTAAGTCTGGGTTAGGTTTTTCGATCTGTAGTGGATCGGAACCAGGAGCTGAGGTTGATGGGTTAGAGTGAGAAGATTCTGCTTCCTTACCATCAACAGGAGCCTTACTACCATAATCTTGCGATCGAGTCGCAATCCTGACATGAGACATCATCAAAATGGGTTCTTCACTGGCATTCGAAGAAGAACCTATCATCTTATTCTCCTGCTCTGGAAATGGATTTTTTAACACAGCAGGAGTGGGAGAACCTTTGACTATTTTCACTACCTCGGCCCGATGAGGGCAATCTCTCGTAAAATGATCTTCTTCACAAATGAGACAAGGATATCGAGGTTTGCGCTTTTCGTCATTGGTTTCCGACTTTTCAGTTTTCTCCTTTGGAGCCTTGTCTGCTTTAGCCTTCTTCTTTCCTTTCTTCTTTCCACCGTTTTTTGATTTGGCCGTAGATGACTCTACAGCGTGAATATCGGCGGTAAGTTCAGGAGGAGAAGACTCTCCTGTCGGAGAATCAGGCAAAGTGATAATTGGAGTATTTGAAGTCTTGGAAGACTTCTTCTTACTCTTCGTAGTCACGATACCAATCATACCATCAGCGGCATGAGATCCCGAAGGAGCAGCAGCGATTTGGTTTGACTTTGGAAGATCCGGAATCTTCTCGTGTAGTGTACCCGACTGAGTGTAAACTAAGTCAAGGTATTGTGCCTGAGCAATGACTTGCTCCTCAGTAACTACTCCGGCCTTAGCTACATCTTCAGTAATTCTTGGTAATAATGATTTGACAAACCATTCAGCTAAGATTTGGTCCGGGATAAAAACTTTCACTAATCTCCTTCGACGTCTCCACTCATGAATGTGATCAGAAATGTACGTGGATGTCGATTGTTTTAGCGAAGTTAATAATTCTGTACCATTATCGTATCTGACTGGTAACTGAAAATGAGTTAAGAATGACGTAGCTAACTGACTAAAGTTGTAAAAAGAGGCCCGTGGTAACTCAATGTACCACTTGGCCGCGAGACCAATGAGTGTACGCTGGAAAAGACGTAAGCGGATGGAATCATCTGAGATGGAATTTGATGCACACCAGAGGTGGTAAGTCATCACGTGATTAGACGGATCCTCTCCAGACTTACCTTCGAACTTGGGTATATCGCTGGGCAACTTATTTGGCATTGGCGGCCAGAACTGAAGATATTGAATTGGATCGTTCGTTAGGCGCGTCAAGTCGGGTAAATCTAAAGTCGCAATAAACGGTAACTGCCGGTTAGGATCTCTAAAACTCTGAGTCACAATACCAGCCCCAGGAGGAGGATATCCAGGATAACTAGGAACAGGAGTCGCATTTGGGATATTATATCCTCCTGGAAAACCAGGATTAACCGGACCGTACTGGGGTTGCTGAGGTTGTTGATAAGTGTACCCAGGATACGGTTGATACTGGTAAACCGGTTGTTGGGCAGCTTGCCCAGGTTGATACTGTCCCTGGTACGGAGGTTGAACAAATTGAGGTTGAGTAGTAACAACCGTACTTGTACCAGGTTGGCCTGCAGGCATCTGGACTGTGGTTTGAACCGTAGGTCCAGACAACGGTACAGATGTCTGAGGAGTGGTTACAGGGACAGTAGAAACCGGAGCTGCCGATACTCCAGAAGTAAGCATGGTAGATGAAGCGGTAGTTGCTGCAGCCGTGTGAGGTGGAGTACTAGGTGCAATTGGCGGCTGAGTAACTACGGAAGTTACAGGGGTCTGAACACTTGACTGGACAGGTTGCGGTTGCTGGGGTGGACCAGGAACTGCAGGTTGTCCTGCTTGAGGTACCGACTGTATACTTGGTTGCGACATCTGTTGACCCTGTGACGGATCCCATGTTAACATTCCAGGGTATTGACTCGTAACAGGTTGAGGATACTGAGATCCATAGCCGTATTGAGGATAGGGTTGATAATTGTAAGGTGCAGTCCCATATGATTGCCCTTGAGGTGGTTGATAACCTTGACCAGGGTATTGACCCGTAGGTTGATAACCTTGAGGTAAATACGAGTACTGGGGTTGACCTTGACCTTGGGTTGGTACCCTTAAGGTTGGTACCCTTGGGGTTGATACCCTTGGGGTTGCCATCCTTGAGGTTGCCATCCTTGAGGTTGATATTGATACTGAGGTTGACTTTGGGGTACATATTGAGGCTGGGGTTGATACCCTTGGGGTTGATACCCTTGAGGTTGCCCCCCAGTCACGAATGAAGTACCTTGAGGTTGCCCCCCAGGCATTAACGAAGGTTGCCCCCCAGGCGGTAATTGGCCACCTTGAGGTTGGTTAATGGGAGTTGAACCTGACATCATATAAACGTCACCTATACTCAATGGTACATTACCACTGTTTCCAACTAATAACCCATGATCAATGGGTTGAGGAGATGCTCCCGCAAAGGTACCAGAAAGTGATTGATACCCAGTAGGAACAGAAGGACCGCCATGTAAAAATGATTCGGGACTTTGCGAAAACACAGATGACTGACCAGACATATTTACAGGAGAATGAATTCCTCTAGGTGGAAAAGGAGTACGAGGTGTAGAAAAACCTACTGAGTTGTCCAAAAAATTGGTTAATGCAAGGTACCAAGATTCACTCCTAGGAGGACTGTAAAAGATGGATTCACGCTCCCTTAGATCAAGGGTAATTAGATCTTCAGAATCAGAAACGCCTGTTTCTTCCTCTGGAACAAGTTCTTCTATAGAAATTAATCCAACAGGAAGATTTTCGGTGATAATTCTTTCTATTCTTGGTGAATCAGGAACACTAGGAGTTGGAGTAACAGGTTCGGAAATTTCAGGTTCTTCGCCTGTTTCACTGGCAGATGAAAAACTACCAGCAAGCTCGGAAACTGTAACAGCTTCGGGATTGTAACCTGTTTCTAAACTTTGATAATCTGGATGGACTACCAAGGAAGATTCTCCTTCTTCAGGTGAACCTACTCTACTGCCACTAGGAGGAGTTACAAGGACCTTTAACCCTTCTAAATGACCCGGAATGTCTTCAGGAGATTCACCCCGCGATTTACGGAGTTTTCTTAACAAATCTATTCCGGTAACAATCTCAGGAGACTTGCCCCGAAGTCTACGGGACTGTCTCGGTAATTCCGCCACAATTAAAGATTTTAACTACAACACACGAAAACAAAGTAAAAAATCTCAAATCAAACCACCTAAAGTCTTCTAAAGAAGCAAACAAATTTGAAGCACACGCCTAAATAATCTAGAGCGTCAAACCACACACAAACAGTAGTCTTCCGGACCAAAAGCGCTAGTTGGTGATGAAATCCAACCTCGCTGGATTCAGTACAGAAATGGCGGGTGGAACAGTTACCCCGGCAACCTGCTTAATGAATAGACCGGCACAAGTTCCTCCACTTTAACCGTCTCGAAGTGAAGTGAACCCCCCGGAAAATCCAAGTGAGTATAACCGACGTCTGCTCCAGGTACAGTGGGACCTTCCCTCCACCGTCACCTCGGTAGAACCCTAAAGATTATGGTCACTAAAGTTACCAATCACAACAATTACACCTGGGGGAACAGTCTAAACTCCGACAGCACGCAAGGGCAGAGTAGCAAGCTCCAATCCCCTTACCGGCTCCTTGACAGCAATCCAAGGTTTACCGATAAGTGACCCCTGGCTCCTCGACAATGGTTAATCCGAGGTTTACCGTTTGTAATACGTACTGTCTGGCGTCGTTCCCAACGAGGGAGGAATGATCCCCTCACTGGTTCGGACACGAGCTCGTGCTTCTCCTTTAAGAGGAGCTTTCCCAGAGTATAACTGAAACAATTGGATTTAATCTACTCAAGATAAACTATCTGTTTGGTTTTGTAGTCTTGGAGAGTTAAGTACTCACCTACTCCAAGACCCTAGCCTAAGCTATGTTGGTGTTTCAGAGCCCTAGAAAAATAAAGATTACTAGATTGATTTTAATTCAAGCGTTACTTTTAAGGTTGTTTCTTAAGTCAAAAGGTGATGGAAGTGAAACCAGTGGTGTGTTGACTCGACTCGAAACCACTACAAAATGCACCTAGGATGATTTACCCACTACTTTACTTTTTCGATGAATTGCTTAACTAAAAAGTTGAGAGAATGCAATCTTTATAAAAGCAACTTCTTAATTGAAGACAATCAAAGAAACAATTCGTTTTTCTTTTCCAAGCATAAAAACATAACCTCTCTTTACATGCACGAAAAACTCTTTTCTTCTTTCAAAAACAAAAAGCTACTTGAAACAAGACTTTTTAAAGAAGATGTTTTTGTATTTTTCTTTTAATAAAGCAAATAAATCTAATATAACCAAAAATCAATCTTAACAACTATTAAAATCTATGAAAATCCACTCATAAGCAAACTAAAAGCAAATTTATTCTAAGCAAGTTTAACGAGGCCAAAACTAACAATGATTATTCTAAGGTGTTTTACTTGATCACAATCAAATCAAGGACTAGCTTATTGCAGAACCAAAAACTAGCCAAAACAAAACTCTAATCTTTTTGTTCTTTTTGTAAAATGGAAATCAATACTTTATAACAAGCAATTCGAAATTTGACCCAAAACAACTCAAATGGCAAGTTGCTCACACAAGGAGACTTTACGACAGGTCCGACCTCTAAGAAGGTTGACTAACCAGAGAGATCTAAGGTTGGACAACTTTCTACTATCAAAGTCACTACAAGACCTATTCAAAAATCAAACCCTAGGCCTAAACTTCGTTGAAATCCACTAAAACACTCAAAGCTCACAAAACAAGTTCAGGTGAAAATTCTTGACAGGGTACTAAAGGATCTGGGCAGGAAACACTAAGAAAAATCAAAATCTAAAAGCAATTAAAGCAAAAATGGAGTTTTCTTAAATTCTACAGGAAGACGCAGGCAACCCGTTAGAACAGGCGCGGGCCCGCTCTGTGCAGACGGCAACAGCGCGTCCAAAGACGCACTGTGCAGCACTCAGAGGGTGCGTCTCTCTGGAAAAATGAAGAAAAACCAAATCTAACTAAATCTGAAGCTAAGCCACCCAAATACTAATTCTCACAGTCAAAAACCAGAAAATAAGAATGATTTTCTCAGAGCAAAGTTCACACAAAGGAAAAGACTTTCTCATTAATGGATTCCCCAGCGGAGTCGCCAATTTGTCACACGGATTTGGTCAAGGGTGCGGACACAACTGACCTTCCTAGAAGTCTAAGACGTTCTAATGACAAACAAGACAAAATGGAGTGATCTTTCTCTAAATACACCTTTTATAACATGAAAACTACAAGTGTTTAGGCTTACCTTATTCCAAAACGCTGTTGTTGAAGTTCGTTCTTGACGATCCGGATGAGCTCCTCCTTCAAGTCAATTCCTGCAACCACAAACAATCAAACAATTACCAAGCACTTGCATTTCATATAATAAAACATATATTCAACATGCAGACCAAGGAACACATGAAATAACTCATTAACACAAGCTATTGAGAAAAATAAACCAGTTTGTATTAATAACGAAACAAAGAAACTCTTACAACCTGGCCTTGGTGTTGTGCAAGTTCCTCCCAGGGTCCATCAAGGGTTTTCCTCTACTTTGACAAAGCTCACCCTCTTCCAAGTAGAATCAAGTAAAGACAATCTCTCCTTACAAAGGCTCTAATGGAAGACCTAAATCCTGCAGCATTTACCCAAAGAAAATGTATAGCTCCAACCTCTCCTCCCTCTGGCTCAATGCCTTTATTTATAGTGCTGTAAAGAGGTTATTCAGGTCCACCATCAATGGGATCATCCCCCTCTTTGGGTGGGATAGCTCCCTTATTGATGGGATAAGTTCCCCCTTAATAGAGATACATGAACCAACTGGAGGCGCATCCATTTCATCAAACCGACCTCTAGAATGTTCTAGAAGTAACCACAAGTAACTTTTTTAAGATGAAACTTGCGCATTTTGCCTTTTACAGAAGGACGCACCTGTCCTTTTACATACAGAGCGTCCAAAGACGCAGACTTTGTGAACATTGCCAGCGTCCCCGCAGGTAAGGCTTGAGAGAACCTGCGACCCCAGAGATAAACATATTTTTTACAAGACTTTCTCTCTTCTTTGAGTTTGAGATGGATAACAGAGGCATGAGACTTGCCTAAGAGGGTAGCATGACTGTTGATTTGAGCCATACTAACTGTAAGTAGTCAAGGTGACATTTTTTAGTGTAACAACTGTCCAATTTCTAAATCTTAAGTTCCAATTTGTGGGACTTCTGCATCTCCTGCACATACAAAGTGTCATTCTTGATTTTATGCAACTCTAGATTTTGGAATTTCTGTAGTAATTTCTCACTTTCCTATTTTTGTATGGCCAATTCCTGTGATTATCTAGATGGATTAGCTACTCTTGATGTAGAATCAATGGATTTTGATGATGAACTAGGCTCTGAACTTACAACTTCTATTCGGAATACCGTGATTGGAACCATGGCAAGTTGTGTTGCTTCCTTCTCTTTTAATAACTCTTCCATTTTCTTCAACTGTATATTCTTCTTAATGATAAGCTTGAGCATATCCTACTTTTGTTGTTCACTTTTTTCTATATCATTTATTATAGGGTCCTCTATTGAAGACAACTTCAATTGTTTCTATTAGCATTATGATACAAGTGTTGTCCTTGATGGCAACTCACACAGATGACAGATCATAGTGTAGCAGGTTAGTAGCAAAGAGTTGATGATCAGACTATAAAGAATGAAGAAAGAAGAGTATATACGTAGGTTCACTATATATAAAGGCACATATACACGTGGGATTGCTGATCAAAAGTCACGTATGCATACACACACACTTTCATGCACAGAAAAGAGCGTACATGTGGGAAAGATTATTTTTGGGTCCATGGTATTTAGACGGTCTATCACGTCCTTGGTATTGTGTCTGAAGTGTTGAACCCAGGTATTGGGTCCTTGGTATTGGTTCTCAATGGTTTTGGACCATGGTATTGAGTAAGTCCTAAGACTATAAAAGGAGAAGAAGATCATTAGGCAAATGAATTGAGAAAGTGATGAATATCTGATGAAGTGTGAGATTTAGTATGCAGGTTATAGGTTTGTGATGCTTTGCTTGATCTGAATCAAAGGATGCACCCATGTGGATGATGATGAATGATGGATCGGGATCTTAAGGCTTTGAATGTTTTATCATTATATGGTTTGATCATGGATAGACTAGATCTGAATCATTGACGCATGTTTATTCTGTTCTAGGTATAATTGATGTCTAGAATAGCTGCAAAGTTATAAGTTAGAATTGCAGATATATATGTGGGTTCGCTTTGGTAAAAGCACATATACACGCAGCTTTGGTTCATCATAGTAGCATATGTAGTATGAAGTATGATATTTGAAGTTGCAGTTGGGTCTGGTTGATGTTGCAGAGTTCTGTTTTCTGCTCTGTCTTCTGGTGACTATGTTTTGATGACAGGGTTTCAGTGATTCAGTATTGGGTGATTCAGAGATTGATGATGCAGGTATAGTTGATGATTGTATTGCAGTTGTGATTGTTTTGTATCTATGGATCTAGTTTGAAAATTTATGAAACGTGGTCCTTGGAAGAAAAGAGAAGGATGGAGCCTTTTGTAGGCCGGTGCCTATGTACTAGTAAATGGATCGGCTAGTACAAGAGTTAAGGGGGTTGTAGCCCCCTTCTAGGAGAAACTAGAGAATGAGAGAAGGTTGTAGCCTTCTATAGGTAGAAGCCTGTGTACTGGTATGATATTGTCACATGGAATGAGTCATTCTTGCGGACAAGATCGACCCCCCTAGTATCTAAAGATATCTAGCGACAATCACACCAACCAAACCCTATCTTTCACTAAATATGCAATTTATAAATAGAGGAAAACAAGTGTTTAGGCCTACCTTAGGTCTAGTGCAAGTCTGTAGAAGCCAAGCTCCTTTGATCCAAATGAGCTCCTTGATGTAGAATCTGTAGACCCAAACAAGAACACAAATTAAATAGCACCTAAAAAGCCAATATAATAAAGCATATCCATTATAATGATCAAGGAATTTATGAAACAAATCACATGAGACAATTTGTTGAGAAAAATGAGTTTGATTGTATTAACTTAAATAAAGAAGAACTTTACAACCTGTGCCTTGATGTTGTACAAGTTCCTCCCAGGGTCCAACAAGAAGTTTCCTCTACTTTGACAAGTTCACTCACTTCCCAATGAAGCCAAAAGGTATGTAATCTCTCCTCTCAAGCTTAACTAGGAAGTCTTAATTTCACCAGCATCTACGCTTAGAAAGTGTTCAGCTTTTAACCTCCCCAGCAACCAGCCCAATGCCTTAATTTATAGTGCAAAGGAGGGAAGTTACTAGGTCCACTTTCAAAGGGATAAGCTCCTTCTTCAAAGGGATAACTCCTCTCATCAAGGGATTAGCTCCTTTAATATTGGGATGCATGAACCACCTAGGAGCGAACCATCCACGTCAAGAAACCTTCTAGAATCATCCAGAATCAACCACAAGTAAGTTTTTCGAAGTTAAACTTGCGCCTTTTGACTTTTACAGGGGTCCACAGTCACCCCTTTAGACACAGAGCGGGCAGGTCCGCAGGTAACACAAACATTGGGTGTGGGACCGCAGGCAATAGTAGGAGAAAGTATGAAACCATAGATTTATGCTTTTTAAAGGACTTTCTCTCATTTTTAAAGCTTGACATGAGGAGCTGAGGTATGAGACTTGCCAAGGAGGACAATATGGTTGATGATGAACCCATACTGACTGCAAATAGTAATGGTGACAGATTTTTGTGTAACAGATTGCTCCCTAAAGTGCGAAGTTTGTAGTAGATAAGGGTTTCATATATCATCTAAGAAGAGTGAAGTACTTTATCTTTTCGAGGATTATCTTGTGGAGGTCCTGGTTGGAACCTGTAAACATTCAATACAAAATATATATATGAGATCATATCATCACTGAGGTAGGCATTCCCATACTCAGATCAAAACTAACTAGCAAACTAACTACTGCTCTGATACATGAACGATGCTGCAATACATCATAAGCATAAACAAATGTAGACACAATATGGACGCAACCATCTGTTTATGAATAGTCCACAATATAATGAATACAAAATTCCTCACAGCCTGGATGGAAGAAACTAGATCCAGAGTCTTGATTTCTACTCCCATAAACAGTACAATTCTATCCATGTGAATGAATGTGTTGAAGTCGAACATGGTAGGAACCACTTGACTACCAGTCAATGATGTAAACTATTAACAAGTGTGAGAGAAACCACTATGAATGTCAATGGCTCTCAAAGTACTCAGCACACTCCATGAGATGTGAATAGATGTATTGATGTCGAACATGTCACAGAGTCCTTCGATCGAAGGTCAATGAGGCAACCTGTCATTGAAGGCGAGAAACCTGCCATTGAGGCATGTAGATCCCAAGGTACTGATGATTTCTAGATCATCTCTCTAGATAATGAGATGAAGTCAATAGAAAGCGATCCGTCATAGGCAAGCCCACAACATGAAATCATAGATCAAGGTTGAAGAAATATGTTGCAAGGACCAACTCAGGGATGGTCAAGATGGATGACAGATATTTTGCATATAAAAGGCTTATTTGCAAGAACCTCTTGAACACATAATGACACAGCAGATGGTTTGGTGAAAATTGACCCAAAGTTAATACCCAGAAACTGGTTGAAGACTTTCAAATGGTTTCATCAACTGTTAGGCAAAGGATTTCCCAACCCAGGTGAATGAAAAGTGTCATGTTCAAGAGTGGTTACAAATTTTTCTGAGACAAAGTATCACAAACAGGCTTATTTTTCTCTCTTTTCCCCCACCATTTTTGGCAAGTACCTCATTATTTTTTGACAAGCTTGACGAGGATGACATTTGCTTGATTATAAGCTCATCCTTCGGATGAGTGCAACTTAGTTTAAATTTGAACCCTAAGAAGGAGTGGTCCGTTCCTGTTTGTAATTGAACAGGTCCTTTACTGTTAAATTTTAACAAGTCCAGTATAGGAGAAACTCGGCGTTTTTCAATTTTATGGAGTCTGAAAAAACTTAAGAAAACTCCATGGTTGTCCTTTTTCGTAAATTTGTGTCTCCCAAGCCCGAAAAAGTATAAAATAGTACTTGAGAGAACCGCTTGATCATTACGACCAAGGAGTAATTTTCATAATTAGTGCCTCTGATATGAAAAAGTAAAAAGTGATCAAGGACACGTCGTTTTATTACCAATATCGGATTTGAAACGACAAAAATCCAACAATCTTTTCATGTTTTTATGGTCAGAAAAGGTCTATAAGAGGACCAAATTTTTAGTTCTGTTTTAACAGGTTTAAAAAGAAAAACTCGGTGATCTTTTCACGTTTTAGGAGTCAAAAAAGAGCTTAAAGGTGACTCTGATGTTTTTCCATAAAAAATGACCAACTTTACCTGAACAATCTGTTATCCTGCACAAAAGCCGAAATATTACTCATACCTATTTAAAATGGATAAAAGTGCTTTGAAAATACCTTTCCATAGTGAAAAATAAACGAATTGACAGTTCATTTATCCAAAAAACTTATAAAAAGGACTTTTACCAATTCATTTTTACCGTTTGACTGTTGAGGTGAGAAAAAGGGCTTTTGATCAGAAACTTTCCCTGAAGATTGCGGAAAATTCGACTGTTGAACTCGAATGCCGTCTCCTCCAGGTAATCCACAACATCCTACTCTTCATTTCTATCCATTTAAAATTAATTTTTAGGTCTTTAAATTTATTTTTGGGAGGTCTCTAGGTTTAAAAACCCGCACAACGGGGTCCACAGGTGTAACACTAAGGACCCGTGGACCCCAAATTTTTTGTAGTTAGAAAAAAATTGGGGGTCCGCACCTGCCCTTAAGACAGAGTGCGGACCTATGCACTGTCTCTAAAGACAGGGTGTAGACCCCGCGCAAAGGTTTTTAAAACCCAAAGAACTCAAAAATGGCCCAAAATTTTTAATTCTTTATATTCTAATTTGCCTTTTTGCTGCATGTAGATCACTCATCATGCTTGATTGGTGAGAACGAGAGCACGAGGATGTGGATTTGGCCGCCATTAATGATCAACCTTCGATTGATGCATTGAAGGCATGTGGCTTATACAAATTCTGGGCCATACCTAGCATGAGGGCCCAGGTGAACTTCTTACAATGGCTGGTAGATAGATGGAATGTCCAGGATCAATGTTTCTTCATAGGTGGTCACCATCTCGAAATGGAGCAGGAAGATATGTATTTTATGACTGGTTTGCCTAAGAGAGGTGAACATTTGACTCTATTCTGGACTAGGCCAGGTGGCCAGTGTGTGGATAGCCTCCGGTTAGAGTGGTGCAATGTCCAGACTAGGGACAAATGGATAGACATCGAGACCATATCCTGTCCTAAACTTATGGTTATTGCTTTTACAGTTACCAGGCTCTGCGGTAGTGCAGCACTACATGTGGCCACTAGATCCCAGATGCGGATGGCAGTGGATTGCTTTCGAGGCACCATCTTCAACTGGTGCACAACTGCGTTGGCTAATATAAAAGGCCAACTGACCAGAGCCAAGAACGGACAACTGAAGACTTTTAGATATGGTGCTTTAGTTGTGATTGTTGGCTTGGAGAGGGTCCCGATGTTGGTCCCGCAACATCTTACCGTTGAGGTTGGTCTCCCTCTGAAAAATTTCGAGGGGTGACATTTCGATCATACTGAGCTTTAATACATTTGGCATGAGCTTCTATTGCTAGTGTAGCATCTCGTCGACTCTCATCTAGCTGGGCTAAGTATAACAAACTTCTCTCCTCTTCGAAGGTGGCTTTGTTGGGTCCCTATAATACTAGTGATTACCCCATTAATATTATATTTATACCCATTATTAATATTGTTGCGCCCCTATTACCCCCATATTGTTACTACTATGCCCCATAGAATCCCTCTATTATTATTTTTGTGGCTTTATATTATTATTGTTAGGTCAGCTGGATTATATTGTGACTCCTTAGACTCCTATATATAGAAAGGAGGTTTTGTCATTTGAATCATCCAAAAATTGTTCATTTATGTAATGTAAAGGAGATTTCCCCCTTGAAGAGGCTGAATTCTAAGGCGTTGATCTATCTTTTCTATCTTTTCTTGAGCTGGTTTCATAACATTTGGTATCAGAGCTTTGGATTCTAGGGTTTCGCTGCTCCAAACAGGTCATCGTGGCATTTTTGCTATAACATTTTTTCTGTGACGTGTCAGAAGTTAAAAAAAAACCCATTTGAGAATACATCGTGCTGAACCACGGGTCGAAATTTCAAAGTGTTTCACACTATATTTGTGGAGTTATGATCTGAGGAAGTTGGTCTTTTTGCAGACTCCTGAATTACATTCCAAACAGGTGACCTGGGGAAAATCATCATAACTTTCTCTCTGTGGATCGGATTGAAATTGAGTAAGAAGATAAAGAAAGAGGACGGACTATAGTTTCTTGTATGCATTTTTCAGATCCAAAGGTCGAAATAGTGACTTGTGGAACATCATACAAGTTCGCTCTACTGAACTAGTTTATAATCAAGTCACTGTGGGAGATTTCGCATAACTCTTCCTTGGAGAATCCAATTTGGGTCAGAATTGTGGCATTGGAAGGAGGACACACAGGGCTACTGTAGCTCATGAATTCAAAACTAGATGATTGGAAGGTACAGAGATACATCAGAGGCAATATCGAGCTCCTACAAAGTAAAAAAAGGTGTGTAGATTTTCTTAAATTTTTGCTTAAGCTTGGTTTGAAAATTTATTTTGAAGGAATTCAAAGGGCATAGTAGAGCATTATTATCGGTAATTGATGCCCTGAAAGAAAATTCAAACACCTAGTAAGGAACTTGAAAGCTCTAGCATGACTCATGAAGAAGAGGAAGAAATGCAACATGATATATCAAAATTACAAGACCAAGTGCAACAACTGTCCCTTACACAAAAAGGAACAGAATCTAAGATGGATGGTTTAAAGAAAGGTGTAGAAGCTAAGATGGACTGTTTAAAGAAAGGCTTAGAAGCTAAGATGATTGATGTGGAAACTAAGATGGATGATTTGAAGATATATTTGAAGACAAACATGGACAAATTGAAGATAAATGTGAATAAGTTGCTACAAGAAATGGGCACTAAGGGTGAAAGGGTACTAAAGGAAACTCATGATGAGAATAAAAAATATGTTAATCATGATTCCATAGATGCTAATGTTGGATTGAAGACTCACCATATTTCAAAAATTGATATGAGGAAGTTTGATGGCAAGGATCCTACCACATGGATATTACAGATGGAGCAATTCTTCGATCTCAATAATGTGCAAAACACACAAAAGGTACGTATGGAAACTTTCTATTTGGAACCAAATTAGTTTGTATGGTATCAATGGCTTTTCTCTCATAAACAATTTATCACTTGGGAGATTTTTACAGAAGAATTGGTAGCACATTATGAGGATACAAAAAACAACACTTTTTTAGCCAATTGATAAGTCTCAAACAAAAGTGTTCAATAATGGAGCACAATGAGGAGTTCCAAAAATTGAACATAAGGGTAAAAGATATTCTAGAGGAGCATAGGATTGATGTGTTCATAGGGTCTTTAAAGGATAATATCCAACATGAAGTTCGCCTTTGGGAACGTGATTCATTAGAGAAGGCATTCAGGTTAGCAAGAAAAATGGAAAGAAAATTATGGCAACCAGAAAGCATACCACTCACAACTATAAAGACGGAAGTGTTGTTGCCCCTAGTCTTCCACAACCTATAAGGTTGACACCACAACAATTGGAAGAAAAAATAGCAAAAGGGATTTGTTACAGTTGTGATAGCAAATACACTAAAGGTCATAAGTGTGCTGAGAAGAAATTATTCTACATAGATTGTCAAGAGGAAGAAGAAAAGGAGCAAGAAAGGTCAAAAGAAGAGGATATACTCCAGGAACAAAGCCCAGATGAAGAACAAATAAATCCGACCATATCTTGTAATGCATCAACGGGAATTACCACTTCTCAAACCATCAAGATAGAAGGACAAATCAAGAAGAAAAAGGTAATAGTTTTGATTGATTCAGGAAGCACCCACAATTTTATTCATTGTAAGGTAAAGAATTGAATTGCTTCCTATATCCAGCACCAGAGTGTCAAGTCATGATTGCAAATGGAGGAACAATAAATTTCTCTGGAAAGTGCCATAATATCAAGCTATCTATGGGAGAATATGTATTGACTAGCCCAATGCTTTCTATTCCAATGGGAGGTGCTGATGTTGTACTAGGAGTACAATGGCTACAATCCCTGGGTACAATAGCCTTTAATTTTCAAGAACTTTTCATGAAATTTTCTGTGGAAGGAAAGGAAGTTAAATTAAGGGGTATTGCAGGGAAACCAGGAAAGATAATCAGCTCTAATGGTATGACAAAGCTTCTTAAAAATGAGAAAAGAGGTGTAATTGCACAATTATGCTCGCTAGATGTTTCCACATCGGAATCATCTATTTCTCCAGATCTCCAAAAAGTCATGGACAATCATTACAAGGTATTTGAGACTCCCAAAGGTCTCCCACCTATGCGTGATCATGATCATGCTATTCATCTGATTCCAGGAAGTGTTCCTCCAAACATCAGGTCGTAAAGATATCCCTATGTCCAAAAGAGTGAAATTGGACATATGGTTGCAGAAATGCTCGAGGCTGGTATAATTCAACCAAGTCAAAGTTCTTTCTCTGCTCCAGTATTATTGGTGCATAAGAAGGATGGATCATGGCACATGTGTCCGGATTATAAGGAGCTCAACAAGCTCACTATTAAAGATAAGTTCCCCATTCCTGTCATTGATGAATTACTGGATGAATTACAGGGATCAATTTACTTCACCAAGTTGGATATTCGTTCAGGATATCATCAAATCAGAATGAAGATTGAAGACATTCTGAAAACAACATTTGTAACTCATGAGGGTCATTATGAATTTTTGGTCATGCATTTTGGGCTTACCAATGCACCTTCTACATTTCAAGGTTTGATGAATTCAATTTTCAAACCATTACTTAGAAAATTTGTGTTAGTCTTTTTTGATGATATACTAATCTACAACAAGTCTTGGAAGGATCATGTTGAACATGTTGATAGGGTGCTACAACTATTGAAAGAGAAACAATTATATGCAAAAAGATCCAAATGTTTCTTTGGAGTCCAGAAAGGGGAATATTTGGGTCATATTGTATCTCATGAAGGAGTTAAGGTAGACCCTAGCAAAATTAAATCCATTAAGGAATGGAAAATTCCCACATCCATTAAGCATTTGTGAGGATTTGTCGGGTTGACAGGGTATTATCGCAAATTTGTTAAGAATTATGGGATAATAGCAGCCCCTCTAACAACATTATTGAAGAAAGATGCATTTTCATGGACTCCAGAAGCAACAAAGGCCTTTGAACATCCTAAAGAGGAAATGTGCCAAGCACCGGTCTTAGCTACACCGGACTTCATGAAAAACTTTATTGTGGAATGTGATGCTTCAGGAAATGGAATTGGTGTTGTTCTAATGGAAGATGAAAGACCCATTGCTTTTGAAAGTCGTCCAATCAAGGGAACGTTTTTAAGCAAAGCTATTTATGAGAAGGAAATGTTGGCAATAATCCATGCACTTAAGAAATGGCGACCCTACCTAATGGGAAGACACTTCAAGGTAAAAATGGATCATGATAGCCTTAAATACTTTTTAGAACAAAGATTATCCTCTGAAGAGAAACAAAAGTGGGTCACAAAGATGTTGGGTTATGACTTTGAAATCATCTACAAAAAAGGGAAGCAAAATGTGGTGGCAGATGCACTCTCAAGAAAGGATGAGGATGTGGAAGCATTGTTGTGCACCATTTCTATTATCCAACCAGACTGGATAAATGAAGCAAGGGAGGAATGGAAGAATGACAAAGAAGTGTGGGCACTTATTCAAAAGTTACAACAAGATTCTAGTACGTCTGATACATTTAGCTGGAAAAATGATTTGTTATGGTACAAAGATCACTTATACTTTTGTAAGAATTCCCAACTAAAACAAAAGATTCTTATGGAACTGCGCACTTCTCCCTTAGGAGGGCACTCAGGATTTTTAAAAACTTACCACAGGGTTAAGAAGGAATTTTTTTGGGATGGCCTTAAATTAGATATTCAAAAGTTTGTGGTGGAATGTTTGGTTTGCCAACAAAATAAAGTTGAAACAATTAAGACACTAGGTCTATTACAACCTTTATCCATTCGAAGCCAACATTGGGAGGAGGTTTCAATGGATTTTATCACAGGTTTACCCAAGTCTGAGGGAAAGAGTGTCATCATGGTGGTAGTTGATAGACTTACCAAGTATGCACACTTTTGTGCATTATCACATCCATTTAAAGCCAGTACAGTTTCTACTGCATTTATAGAAACAATTCAAAAGCTACATGGAAACCCAAAGATTATTGTAAGTGACAGAGATCCCATTTTCACTGGAAATTTTTGGACAAAATTATTTTCTTGTCTTGGTACTCAGTTAGCTCATAGCTCATCTTATCATCCTCAATCTGATGGGAAAACTGATATAGTAAACAAATGTTTGGAAGGATATCTTCGTTGCTTTGTATCTGATAAACAGACACAATGGGTCAAATGGTTGCATCTGGCTGAATGGTGGTATAACACTTCCTTCCATACAACAACAAAAATGACCCCATTTATGACACTTTATAACCCACCATCCATCACATCATATTTAAGAGAAAATTATAAGGTTCAGGCAGTGGAACATCACATCGAACATCAACAACAAGTCCTCCAACTCTTAAAGGATAACCTCGTGTTGGCACAGAATAGAATGAAACAACAGGCAGATCAACATCGCAGTTAAAGAAGTTTTGATGTAGGTGATTGGGTATTCCTATAGCTACAACCATATAAGCAAATGTACCTCAAGCAAGCTAAGAAGGATAATAAATTATCACCAAAGTATTATGGTCCATACAAGGTGTTGCAAAATATTCGTACTATGGCATACAAATTGGAGCTTCCTGCAGCTTCTCGATTGCACCCAGTTTTCCATGTTTCATGTTTAAATAAGGTTATAGGCGACAAGCTCCCAGTTCAAACAATATTGCCAGAACTTGACGAGGAACAAAAAATTATATTGGAACCGGAAGTAGTCACAGAAACAAGAACTCAACAACTACGAAATCGTTCAATTTCAGAGTATCTTATCAAGTGGAAGAACTTATCCACTGAAGATTCCACATGGGAGGATGAGAATTTTATGCAGAAGTATCCAGAACTACTCAAGCGTTGAGGACAACACTTTTTTGAAGGAGAGGGGCATGTTGGGTCCCTATGATACTAGTGATTACCCCATTACTATTGTAGTTATACCCCTTATTAATATTGTTGCGCCCCTATTACCCCCATATTGTTACTACTCTGCCCCATAGAATCCATCTATTATTATTTTTGTGGCTTTGTATTATTATTGTTAGGTCGACTGGATTATATTGTGACTCCTTAGATTCCTATATATAGAAAGGAGGTTTTGTCATTTGAATCATCCATGAATTTTTCATTTATGTAATGTAAAGGAGGTTTCCCCCTCGAAGAGGCTGAATTCTAAGGCATTGATCTATCTTTTCTTGAGCTGGTTTCATAACAGGCTGGAAGTAATTGGATGGCCATTTGCAATGACGGGATTTTGCACTCAATGGGTAGCACAGCTTCCAAACCATAAACTAGTTGGAAAGGAGTGAAACCAATTGACATTTTTATTGTGGTTCGATATGCCGAAAGCACTAAGAATAGCATGTTATGCCAATTCGATTGATGAATCCCATTGATTCATCAGATCATGATAACTAGAACTTTGTTGATGGCTTCAACCAGATCGTTAGCTTGTGGATAATAAGGCGTTGAACTATCGTGACGCAAGCTAAGTTGATCTATAAGTTCTATCATCATAGTATTTCAAAAATGATGCCCATGATCAGTGATAATCACTTGTGGAACACCAAACCTAGCAATTATATGATCGAACATGAAAATCACATCAGTTTTGCCATTTACCTCAAATGTAGGCATCGCCTCACCCCACTTGGTAAAATAATCTACCGCAAGGATAATGTATGCATGCCCCCCGGCTGAGTGAGGGTTACATGTAATAAAATTGATTCCCCACTTTGCAAAAGGACCGACGGAAATTATAGGCACCACAATAACAATAAGTGGCTACAATGACAATAATAAAGGAATACACTAGTATTATAGGGACCTAATGGTATACAAGAAGAAAAGCCCAATACTCAACATTTTATTAGTAGTCTACCTAGCTTCATGAAGGAGAAGTTGGAATTTGATTATAGAAAGATAATGGATGACACTTTGTGAAAAATCTGCATCCCTTACTAGCAAATGAAACAGAAAAGTGAGGGCTTGAAAGGAGGTTCGAACTGGAGGGGAATAAATGTGCCCTAAAATAGACATATAGAAATCGCTAGTGGAAGGAATGTACAACAAATACCCTTTAGTAAATTTTGAGCAACTAATAAACCAAAGGTCCAAGCATCTATTGAAAATAGGAATACTGAGGAAGTTAATAAGCATATTAATGACTAGCAACAACAACGACCTCTATAGTGCTCCTCGTTCAGAGAATTCCATTATTATAAAAATTGTCGGCATAGAGAAAGAATGGAGAATATTTTGAAAATGCAAGAAGCTTCCACAATTGAGGAGGTGGTTAGAAGCATACCCAAGATTAATGATGCACATGATGAACATCAATTAGCATACCAGCCCACCATGATTGAGTGTGAAGGTATGGTCATTAATCAACTTATCTCTATTTTGTTTGATCTAGGTGTTGAGGAGGTAAATCCCCTCTGCAAACAGAGGCGATCCCTACTAGCCCAAGCTGGGTCGAACAACAATCAAACAATGCTAACACGCAGGTTCCTAATTTCAAATCATAGGTAAGTGATGAAAGCTTACTTGGATCCCAATGCTAATGTCGTAGAAGAGTCAATCCTTTGCGCTGGCCGGTCACAATCCCCACGATCCCCGTGAATGGACACCTGCACATGCAAAGAACGACACAAATACAAGCATAGAAACCAATAGATGTAACTATATATCAGTCAGAAAAGATATAACTCAAGCATCATTACCATAAACGACAAGAGTGGAACCATAATGATAGTCATCTATTATTGATAATCAACAAAGAAGAATACAACCATTGTTCTGACGTCGAATCCTCCTTTGGCTGGGTGATCAGGTGCACATGCCTTGCAAAGCTTGTTGAGGATGAGAAACAAGCCTCTCTCTCTCTTTGGTGACAAGAATCTCCTTGCTCCTTGCAACAATCTCTTGGCCTTCTAGAAGTATGATTCTCCTCCTGCCTAAAACCGGGACCAGAGCTATTGCTATCCTTTTACTCCCATTAGCACTATTGCACTATTAGCCTGATCAAGGCAACAGACCAAGTTTTTATAGATCATGGAAAGGAGATAGGATAGGCTTCATCCTTGCAGGAGATAAGATCATCGACAACATCGATTGAGTTGGATCTATCCTCGCTCGAGTTGGCTTTACCCTTGGAAAGTGTTCTCAGATAGATTTCATGAGCTGGAAAGAACTTTCCCATGCTAGTTTATTAAAAATTTTACCAAATTTGGTTGGCGCGGATCCAACACTGAGACAGAGCGCCAACTGGTGTGCCCTCTTTGTTGGATTTCCCCCATTGGCGCGAGCAGTACATTGGTAAACTGCGCCAATGGAAAAAGGGACTTTTTTAAGGGTATTTTGCAGGAGATGTCTTAAGGGCATGTGAAGTCCATACTTAGAGGAATCTAATGCAAGTGTTTTCAAGTTGTGTCACTTCTCACAGGTCCTGGAATGAGTCCTCCAAAGTGCAGTAGGGGGGGTAACTAGGACGGTGAGAAACAGTGACAAATTACTGTGTAACAGATGCCCCCTAAAGCATGAAGCTGGAGAGAGAGAGAGGGGTGAAATGCTTTACAAGAACATGCACAACTGAAAACGCTGCCACCGGAGAACCTGCATAGAGAAGTACAACTGATATCTCAAGTACATGATATATGTGGTATGGGCACAGCCATCCATAACAGAGTACATAATAATCTAGATCCAAGGTATGGGCGCAGCCGTCCAGTGAGGATCAACGAATAGACTCAGGCATGGTCACAGCCATCCAGTAAATGAGTCATGTAATAATCATGATAAACCACAAAATCGCAGCCTAGATTCTAACAGACAAAATCCAGGGTCTTGCGCTCCATCTTGACCCGAACAAAAGCACAAGTTCAGGCATGAAAATATAGGAGTTGGAGTCAAACATGCATGAACATCATCTGATTACCAGCCAATGATGAAAGCTATTAATAGACGCGAGAGGTACCACCCATAATGACAATGGTACTCAAGGTACTATAGGTACAATCTATGGCGTGTGAATTAGTGAGCTGGCGTCGAACACCCATAGAATCATTTGATCGAAGGTCAATGATGAAAACCTCACGTCGAACATGAAGAACCTGCCATTGAGGCATGCAGACTCCAAGGCACCGGAAGGGAGTCTCTAGATCAACTTCCTGGATAATGAGCTGAAGTCGATAGGAAGTGACCTTGATCGAAGGTGGGCCATAGTGTTTCCCACATCATCGACATGAGACAGAGGAACAATATTGTGAATCAGGATTATGTGAGATAGCAGAGGGAGGTTGTTATTCTGCAGAGGTCAACTTCTCTTGAACATATCGGCGTCACGACAGCGGATTTGGCAGTATTTGACATCAAGGGATCAAAGGTCATGGTGACAAGGCAATGAGCAAATGAGAGGTCAAACAGGATCACCCAAACCCACGGAGGCATGTGAAAAACGAGATGAGATGTCCCCACCCAGACACGAATGCAACAAGTGCCATGTTCAAGAGCGACATACTGCCGACATGAAAATAATTATGGTTCCATTTTTCCCCACCATTTCTGGCGAGTACCCCAGTTATTTTTAACAAGCTTGACGGGGATAGCATATGCTTGTAGGGTGTCATTTCGACGGGATCCGGTGTCATCAAATTTTAACGAGTCTGACAAAGGAAAAACTCGGCGTCTTTTCATGTTTAGAGAGTTTGAAAAGACAGTGGAAAAGGAAAACTCCAGGGGGGTCCCTTTTCGTAAAGTTGTGGCTCGCGAGCCCGAAAAAGTTTAAAACAATGCTCGAAAGAACTGCCCGACCATTACGATCGAGGAGTACTTTTCGTAGTTAGTGACATCGACCTCAAAAAGTAAAAAAGTGATCGATATCACGTCGTTTCGTAACCATTTACGAGCCTGAAATGACAAGGGCCCGACAATCTTTTCATTTTTTACATGGTCGGAAAAGAGTTTAAAGACGACCGCCTCTTATTTCCGTTTTAATGAGTCAAGAGGGAAAACTCGGCAATCTTTTCGTCTTTAAATGGTCGGAAAAGAGCTAAAAGTAGACCTGAAATCGACTTTTTCGTGTATTTACTAAGTCTGAAAAAGTGTAAAATGTAACTCGTTTCATCTCCCCACTCGCATAAACACCTGTCGCTGCACAAGAAACGGGGTAAAATCCACTTTTGACACAACTATATTCATAAAAACATTCATGAAATGACATTTTTGACCTATGGTGGGTAAAAAAATGTTATAAAATGGGTGAAATAGTAAAAATAAAAATTACTTTTCACTTTTTACCCTTGAGAGTGACATTTTAGGCATTTGGTGTGCGATCTTCGAGTGGCGATTGCAACCGATCCGGAAGACCATTTGGAGCACCGTCCGTACCAGGTAAGAGGCCTCTCCTTTTGCTCCATTTTCATACCATTTTTCCTGCATTTAATCCATGGATTGATCCTCTGCAAGGGGATTTGCAAAATCTAGGGTTGCACCCATTGGCGCGGGTTTCCCGCTTGGACCCGCGCCAATGGGATGATTTCCCTAAAGGGGTTGCGCCAACCGCACGACCTAAGTTTTCCTTTAAATTTTACTATTGTTTTACAAAATCATCTGGATTGGGAATTTACCAGTGATCTAACAATGATGTTTTCAACCTTGTGGATGCTGGGAAACCGTCAAAATGGTTGTGGAGTGGAAGGAAAGAGAGCACGATGCCGTAGATGCCTTGGCACTTGAGGATGAAGCCTGAATGGATGCTTTGAGGAACTATGGCCTCAAGAAGTTCTTCCTTACCTCATACCTACGAGCTCAGCCTGACCTATTACAGTTTATAGTGGATGCTTGGGACATTGACGACCAAGTATTCCACCTACGAGATTAGACTTTAGAGCTGGACGTGTCTGACCTATACTTTATCACCGGACTATCACGGAGAGGGGCGAGGCCCATCTTGACCGGAAGTAGGCCTTTCCGAGAGAAAATGGGTGAAGTGATGGACTGAGTGTGTCCGGGGGCGCAGTTTGGGAAGAACAGCGCCAAGGTGGATATCGCCACCATACCAGACTTAGTACTCAGGGTGATCCTATGCACCATCACTCGCACAGGAGGGGTACAGGCCCCACATGAGGCAAGAAAGAACCACTTACTGTTAGCAACAGAATGCCTCAACCCTACTCTTTTCGACTAGGCTACAACTGTGACCACCAACATTAAACGACATCTTACAAAGTGTAAGCGTGGAGGTGTAAAACAGTTCAGATATGGCTCCATCATAGTATCGTTCTTCTTGGAATGACTACCTATCTTCCAGATCCAGGGAGCGATAGTGGCAAATCCATTGCCATGGGAGCCTAGGATGGCTCGATGGGCAGCATTGATGCCCAGAGGAGGAGGGGGCTAGCAGATTTCTGGGAGGCCCAAGTTCTTCATATGGCTCCGGCGCTAGTTGATCGTTGTGGACGATTGGCCCTATGTAGGCACCGACTTTACCGGAGACCCAGATCTCCCATTGCCTAAGGGAGAAGACTGGGATGAGGAGCTGGGTAAGAACTCTTTTTGTTTTGATGTTCTTATGTATTTGATTTTTTTTTGTAATACATGCATGTCCTGATGACGGTTGTATGTATATGAAGATGTTGGCCCAGAACGACCAGCTGGTTTGTCTCCCATAGCACGGAGGGTATAGCCTGCATCCGACCCTCAGATAGAGGGTGCCGTGGGGAAGAGCTAGTACAAAACCTCGAGGAACTCACTCGAGGGATCCCAGATTATGCCAGATTGGCGGACGTGCCCTTTTCCTACCAGAGGCACACTGTGGGGGTGCCTACTCGTATCCACCGTCTAGTGAGATGTTTGGTGCACGCGGTGACATGCTATCATGAGCACCACCGTGATTAGACTTCTAGGTTTCTTTTCATGCATATGTTTTGAGAGACATGTTTTCTCCGGATGTATTAGGATGGACATGTATTATTTTTTGACTTATGTGACGCATGCAGTGCAAACATTGTGACATATATACAGATATGCTTATGGTTTTATTGTGCTTTGTATGCTTTCTTATATGATGTTTTATCTATTACGCAAATGTCTATCTAATACATGATTGGCCAATGCATCAGTTAATGTGTTTAATTGTCTTGGAATATGCTGATATGTGATGAAATCAAAATTCCTCTCTAACAATCTCACACGTAAGTACAACCTTAGAATGTGATGGTCTCTGACGGAATATCACCCGTTGAGCTGGTGGACGACAAGTTGGGAGTCTAGGTTCACCACCAATGCACGAATGCTGAGATTAACTGCCTCGGCTAGTAGTTCAATTACAGCACTATATTCGGCAACATTGTTGGTGGTACGGCCCAAACACACACCTTGAGGATCTATCAACTCACCGTGAGGATCATAGATCACCCATGCCGCAGAGGACAAGTTACGAGTACTGTGGCAGGCGCCATCAGCGAAACCAACGTAAGGTGCAACAGACATCTGCACAAGAAGTGAAAGACACAATAAGTGGCAATTTCGCCGTCACACCAAACCAAAAAGACAAACACACACACACACAACACACATATATACAAATCAAAGTGCATGGGGTTATGCATAGTACTTTTTCAAATACAGCCCATTTTGGGGCTTCTCGAGGGGGTTCCCTTCATAGTCGATTAGCTCGTAGGCCCCTTTTTGCAAAACTTTCTTGACAATATAAGGGCCTAGCCACATAGGCTCGAGTTTTCCTGCCCCCAGCTTATCGTTAGCTTGATCGTAAAGCAGGACTAAATCTCCCTCAACGAAAGAACGCGGATGGATGTTGTGATCGAAGTGAGTTTTCACTCTCTTCTTTTGCGCTTCGATGGCTAAAGCGGCTAGTCGACGGGTCTAGTCCAGTCGTTCCAAGTAAAGGAGGCGTTCTTCTACTGGAGTAGTGTTGGGAAGTAGTTCGACTACTAATTTCAGTTAAGGAATTTCACACTAGATTGGAAGGGTAGCCTCTAGCCCATAAACTAGTTGAAATGGAGTGAACCCGGTGGCATCCTTCACAGAGGTTCAGTAGGCCCACAAGGCAGGGAACAACATCAAATGCCAGTTGGACTTATGCATGCCAACAATGCATTGAAGCATCATAACTAGAATCTTGTTGATGGCCTCAACTTGGCCATTGGCCTGAGGATAGTGTGGAGTTGAGCTATCATGCCATAAGCCTAGCTGGGTTGTTAATTCCACCATCATATGATTACAGAAATGTTTCCCGTGATCAGTGACGATGGCTTGAGGGACACCGAATCGTGAGATAACATGGTTGAATAAGAATTACGCCACTGTGTGACCGTCCTAAGTTAATGTAGGCATCGCCTTGGCCCATTTAGTGAAGTAATCGATGGCTACGATGATATACCCATGCCCCCCGGCCGAGCGAGGGTTACAGGTCGTAAAATCAATGCCCCACTTTGCAAAAGGGCCAACGGTGACAACAGGGTGCAATGGAGTAGGAGGCGCACACATCTTCCATTGGTATATCTGGCACTCATGACAAGAGCGGACGATAAGAATGCAATCCTTAAATATGGAGAGCCAGAAGTAGCCAGCACGGAGGATCTTTTGGGTAGTGGCATATCCCGACATGTGACCGCCACAGGCGCCAGAGTGGCAGTCATTTAGAACACGCTCAGCTTCCTCGAGGGTTAAACATCGATGGAGAACAGAATCAGCGCCGAGGCGGTACAGGGTATCCCCAATGATACGGTAGGGTTTAGATTGGTGTCGAATCCTTCGCTGAGCATCTTTTGACACGTCAGGGCAAAAAGAGGATGTTTGCGGATATATGATTATGTCCCTGTACCAGGGATCGAGGGTGCTGATGAGAAACAAGGTCTCATCTGGGATATGATCCTCTGAATGAGAGGGCGTGGAGGAAGATGGAAAAGAGAAAATTAACTCAGCCAATACTAAGGATTTCTTAGACTTGGCAGTGGTAAATTCCAAGTCGAACTCTTGGAGGATGACAATCCACTTCGAGTACTTGCCCCCCAGCAATTGCTGTGACAAAATATATGTCATGGGGTTGCAATCCGAAACCACAGTGGTAGTGTGCAACAGGATGTAGTGACGGAAACGTTGGACGGCACAAACGGCGGCCAGGGCCAATTTCTCGACATAGGCATATCGAGTTTCCGTGTCAAGGAGGTTGCGGCTAAGATAATATACAACATGCTCAATGTCATTATCATCCGATTGAATGAGAACCATGCCGATAGTGGTGTCAGCGGCAACTAAGTAAAGAGTATAATCGCGATGATAGTCTGGAGGACATAGCAATGGAGTAGAAACAAGGAGACCCTTGACGCTCGAAAGACTCTTGAGCAGCAGCATCCCAATGAAAAGGGACGTCTCATTTTAGAAATCGTGTAAAACCTTTAGCCACCTCGGCATAGTTTGGAATGAATCGTCTCAAAAAGTTCACTTTTCCCTGCAGACTCTGCAATTGCTGCAGAGAAGCAGGGGGAGGAAGATTGACAATAGCCTTAACTTTAAGGGGATCCAAGCGGATTCCCTCTCAGGAGACGATGAACCTGAGAAGTCGGCCAGATTCGATGCAGAAGACACATTTGTTAGGATTGAGCCTGATACAGTAGTGTCGACAATGAAGAAAAATATCGCGAAGGTGAACAGGGTGGTCCTGACGTTTGGCTGAATGCTCTGGTAGATCATCCAGGTATGGTTGTACAATGTGATGAATGTCATGAAAAGTGTAAGACATTGCATGTTGGAAGGTAGCACCGGCATTTTTGAGACCGAAAGGGAGCTTCTTATAAGGAAAAGTCCCCCATGGACAGATAAAAGCAGTCTTGTGTTGATCAGCGGGGGCGATATCTATCTGGTTATACCCAGAAAATCCATCCATAAAGGAGTACATTTCACTTGCGGCACACTCGTCAATAAGTTGATCGATGAATGGTGTGGGGAAGTTATCTTTAGGACAGGCCCGATTGATGTCATGATAATCGACACAAACACGGATGGTACCTTATTTCTTATTCACATGCACGATGTTAGAGACCCAGTCTATGAGTGGAATGGGGTAGATAAAGCCAGCTTTGAGAAGCTTTTCTACTTCTGCCTTAATAGCTACAGCCTTTCTGGGGTGCACGGGGCGTAAACGCTGACGAATAGGCTTAGCACCTGGATACGTAGGTATCTCATGCTCTACTATATTAGGATCAATGCCGGGCATTTCATGATAGGACCACGCAAAGACATCACGAAATTCACGAAAAAGATTGGTATAGAGTCGAATCTCCTCCGGAGTACAAGTAACTCAATGTGAATGTGCTCGACGATCCCTGGTTTCACAGAGATGTCAATAGGTTGGGTTTGCGTGATGTTCCCCATATTTCCTTCAGAGAACACTTGATAGACTTGGATGGGTGTTTGAAGGGGTTGAAGTGGGAGACAAGGAGCAAACCGTACGAGACAAGTAAGCATACCCGAATGGGCAGGGAGAAACAAGGAACGATGGTGGTGATCTCGCCAAGGAGGTTCCTTGAGAGATATGGTCTCAATAATGGCTTCGTCAGAAGGGAATATCTCCTTTAAAGGATCCGAAGAAGCCTCATCTCCAAGCCATGGGGTTGGAGCATACGAGTCGGGAAACTTGCTCGACAGAGCAAGTTCAGGAGAGGGAGCTGATGTAGCAACGATTTCAACATAGCTGAGCTCGGCAGGACTCAACGGCATCTCATCGCCCCAAGATTCTACTTGATCAGTGGGAGGGAGAATCCACAAATCAGGACGAATGGAGATCATATTGATAGAAGCGATGTTAGGAGGTGGGAGCGGAAAGACACCCATGAGGGAGGGATCTTTAAAAAGCCCGGCCCCCAGATTCTCATAAGATTTGGAGGTATGCTCCACGAAAGGAATGTTGCCCTCGGAAGAGGAAGCAAAAAATGCAAGCTGGTCGACGGTAAAAATCTTCCCTTGATGAGGGAAACAGATGATGCAAAACAACGATGAAGCCACAGCTTGCATCGCGTACATCCAGCTATGTCCTAGAAGGAGGTTGTAGGTGAGATTGGCGTCAACAACTTCAACTTCTACTTCGACCGTTTTCTCTTCCAAATTAATGGGCAAACGTTGGAGTATACCAACGGGACGGGACGCTCTTCTGTCAAAAGCTTCCAAGGTCGTGGGAGACTGGCTCAACGCCGGAGAGCCGATAGCTTTCCAACAGGCCACATACATGATGCAAGTTGAGGCACCTTCATGAATGATTGTACGATGAATCGTTTTGGAATTGATGACAACCTGTATAAGGAATGCGATCTGGTGAGGTAATCTCAGCGTATGGCCTCCCAAGTCAAAAGTAATGAGGTCCGAGTCGGCTGGGTCGATGCCACCGGTGGCCGATAGCAATGACTTCCTCTGAGAGGGGTAGCTCTGGAGTACTTCTAAGGCGGACATAGCTAACGGAGCTTGAGCTAAGTCCTCAACGATGTTGTAGTGCTGTGCAACACGAGCATTTGGGTTGTAAGAAGATTTCTGGAGTACGCCTTTTGGAGGGGGTTGTATGGGCGTCTCAATGCTAGGTCGCTCGATGTGGAGCGGGCACGAACTGGACAGAGGAGCACTAGAGGGGATCTCAGGCTCTTTCCCGGCAGACGACGGATAATCTTTTGTCCGAGTGTTGATGTGAATGGGAATCGTCCCAGCCATAAACACTTGAGAACCGAAGGAAGATGAGGATTGATCCGGATTAGCTACCATCTGAGTTTGCTGTGAGGGAAAAGGTTCTTTGAATACAGCAGGAGTCCCAGGAGCACCTTTCAACAAGCTACTAACCTCACACCGCCTGGGGTAGTCTCTGGTAAAGTGATCCTCATCGCATATACGACAAGGGTATTTGGGTTTGCGCTTGTTACTTTCCTCAGATGAGGGTTTAGGGGAGTCCGGCTTCGGTTGATCTGGCTTACTCTTACCTTTTCCTTTCTTCTTTCCTTTCGACGCTTTGTCTACCGTGGTGGACTGGACGTCATTGACCTCGGAAGTATTACTCGGATGGGAAGTAACCTGAGAAGTATTTTCATTCGAAGCATGTGATTTTTTCTTCCCAGGGTTCGCGGGATTCTTCTTCAGAGTTGAGTTTACGGAACCAATAATACCGTCAACAGATGGAGTTGGCGAGGCTTTTGAGGTTCCTGGTCTCGGGGCATCAGGAAAATAATCATACAGTGTACCTGACTGAGAGTAAACCAGGTCGAGGTACTGAGCACGCGTGATAGCTTGCTCTTCATTTACACATGCCCCCATAGTGATATCCCATGCTATTGGACCGACGAAGGAAGTTGTAAACCAGTCAGTGAGAAGCTGATCGGGAATCAGAAACTCGATCAATCGTCGACGCCGTCTCCATTCATGGATGTTATCAGAGATATGCGTAGCCGTTGTCTGTTTCAAACATGTCAGGAGATGTGTGCCTGTTTCATATCGAATAGGCAACTGAAAATGAGTGAGAAATGCCATAGCCAATGAGTTAAAATCCTGGAAGGATCCACGAGGTAGCCCAATATACCACTTAGCTGCGGAGCCAGTGAGAGTTCTTTGAAAAAGTCAGAGTCGAATCGAATCATCAAGCCATGAATTGGATGAACACCAGAGGTGATAGGTCATGACGTGAGCTTGAGGATCTTCATTAGCCCTTCCTTCAAACTTAGGACAATCACCGGGAATCTTGGTTGGAACTGGAGGCCAGTACGGATGATGGAAAATAGGATCATTGGTTAATTTGGACACATCTGGTAGTTCCAAGGTTGCTAAGAAGGGTACTTGAGGATTAAAGGGCATCTGGGGCTGCGAGTAGGATGGAGTACCAGGGTTCCAACTAGTTGGTGGTTGCCCCCATTGGCTTGGTCCGGACTGACTCGGGCCCATAGCGTTTTTTCCGTAGGGATTTTGTCCGTAGGGACCCTGGTTTTTCCCCCCAGCGTTCCAGTGATTACCAAACTGTCCTGCAGGAGCACCATAAGGTTGTTGGTAATTCTGGTAAGGACTTACCTGTGGTTGTTGATAATTTTGATATGGGGCAAAGGAAGTTTGCCCTTGGGGTTGCTGGTAACCATAAGGCGGCTGGACTCCAAATTGATTTTGTGGGACATGCAGAGTTTGATAGAATTGGACACCACCTTGCATTTGAAAACCAGATGGAGTCTGGGGTCCAGCCTGGGGCCCAAAACCGGGTTGAGCTTGTGAGGCGACAACCATTTGAATACCGGGTTGGGCAGCTCCAGAAAGATGTCCTGTAGTTTGGGCTATCTGGCCGGAAAGTTGACCTGGTTGATACTGGGGTTGGCCATCTGCCCAGAAGGGTGAACTTGCTGGGGTTAGGGTTGCCCTTCACAACTAAAGGTTGTCCTGATTGGTCGGACGGCCAAGTGGGCTGGACAGTTGGTTGACCTGATTGGATTTGAGGCTAGCCAACATGCCCAGGTGCTTGATTGTACTGGACGGTGGGTTGGCTCTGCTGAACACTAGGTGGACCCATCTGTCCAGACAATTGACCATAGTGGACATTAACTTGGTTTGGGTGAACATGTGACTGAATAAATTGTCTAGTAGGGTAACCTTGCTGGATACCAGGCTGGTTCTGTGGAACAGAAGGTTGGCCTGGGTTACCAGAAGGTTGAGTATAATAGGTGAAAGATGGACCACCTGGGGCCGAAGGTTGTCCCTGAAAGGGTTGTCCTTGTTGGCCCCCAGGTTTCCCTGGGTAAGACTGTCCAGATGACTGGTCTTGACTAGGTGGTCCTTGAAGATGCACAGACGTTGCTTGGCCACCATGATAATGGGTGGCAGTCCAACCAACCGATAACGGGACCGACACCTCAACAATCGGCTGAGGCGATGGAGGCCTACCAAAAGGTTGAGAGGGATCATATTGAAGTATTCGTAACAACGGGTCAAAGGGCCCTTCTACTAGAAAGGGACCAGAAGAGTATGGGACGTTGGACGTAGGATCAACGACTCTAGATATAACGGGGGTCGAAGAGGCTACAGTTATCGTCGGAAGGGTTGGGGCTGAGGTAACAGACGTAGTGCGATCTTGGGGAGGAAAAGGCCCCGTGGTAGGAGCAGTGACGTGTGACCAAATAGCGCTCATGGATGGAAACTCAGAAGACATAACATCCTTTAATGCATGATAGCCTGGGGGTAATCTCTTGGTAGCAGGAGCGCTACGAACAGGTATAGGTTCTGTTGCGGTGGGAATTTCACCGCTCGTCGCAATGGACTCGTCAGTGGAAATAGGAGATCCTCCCTCCATATCGAAAGGAGACAGTGGGGCTGAAAAACCAGGAGGAGTGTCTTCCCAAACAGGGATATCGTCTTCAGGATTTTCCCAGATGGGATTCCAATGAGCTATGTAAGTCTCGTCGCCTGGAGCACGGGAGTTAATCGGTTGGATACTTAGAATAACAGGGAAAGTATCACTCACAACCGGTACCTCGGGAGCAGCAAAGGACGGAGACCCTTGGTCACGTGAAACAGGGGACAGAATTGGTGATTCCGCCAGGATGAAAACTTCACAAAATCCTAGGGAAGCTAACGATAAAGGACCCTACTCAAACTAACGCAAACAAGATCTAACCGGGTAAATGTGAATCGTGGCCGAATAAATTTTAAGACACAGGAACTGAACTTGACCTTTTCATGTTTTAAGAGTCGAGAAAAGGACAAAAAGGTGACTCTAGTCTCCTTCGAATGTTTAATGAGCCTGAAGTGACAAGACGCTCATCTGAGCCTTTTCTTTTAGGGAGTCCAAAAAGGATCAAAAGTGACTACTCTGGAGAACTAGGCAAAGGGTTTACCACACAATCCGTAAAACTGCATATACACCTTGGCAGTCAGATGAAAACCAAGGACTTTCCATACGGCAGTCAATCTTCCCGAATGTTGTGTTCAGTGCATTACGGCTTGTAAGGCGGTAGACACGGATTCCTGTGGATAAAGGATGATAACCTAGTGGGGTCTCCCCATATACTCGACGGTACGTGGGAGCGAAAATCCGTGTTAGACAACTATCGAGTCACAAAATGAGGAATCACCCAACCGTGATGTGAAACAATAGTGACTAGGTTTAACGACGCCGGAACATGTCTCTAGCCTAGACCTCTAGATGTGTGCATTAAGTTCCAATGCATTGTTAGATTTATTCAGTTCATTTTACAGTTGATCTTGGATTATGTTTCGGTTTTCAGGCCTTACCGTATGTGGTTTCTCACAATTTTCCTAAATGCAAACTATATGCCACAATATATCATTTCATTCGATGAATGCTAGCTATACAAGGGTTGAGAGCTTTCACACAAACAAAATGACCAAAACAACAATCAATAACACTCTAATGCAGCTAATGACAATTAACAAAACTTTTCCACAAAGTCACTAATCGCTAATAACAACGAAAAGCTTTGATTTCATTAACTAATGCAAAGCAAAAGATATTGTTTGTTTCTTTTTGATGGCAAAGTGCACTAAACAAATTTTGAGAAACAATAACAAAGAGAAAAACAAATTTCACTCAATGGGAACCCAATCAGATCCCCAAAAAGAAAGGCAGTTCTTCAAATCAAGAAAAACACCAAAGGCTTCAATGAACCAATGTGATCTAGGCTCAAAACGAAGCCAAATGGAAATCAAGAAAAAAGAACTGAATTGCTCGAATAGCTCAATAACAAACTTCAACAACCACTAAACAGATGCAAAAGAGTATCAAAACAGTTGACTGTACCAAGAGAAGACCGAAAACCCTGTGCGAGGCTCGATGCACATAGCCACTAGATGCCCTAGGGCTATAATGTAAAATCGATAGAAACAAGCGAACAACCGAAGGATGAGGGCCAAAAAACCAGTCAAACAGGGTTCTGACACACCCAAGTGATTGAGAAAAATGTCTAGGCACCAGATCCAGGCTCAAAGGGTTTGGGAAATGGACAAATAAAAAATTTTCATAGCCCTGGCGCGACTGTCAAGCTTGCAACTCGCGCTAATGAGGGATTGGCGCGGGTTGCCTGTGTGCAACATGCGCCAATTGGCGTGACTATCAGGCAAAAATCCACGCTAATCATGTTTGCTGAGCCAAAAATAAAAATAAATAACCCAGGACCTGGGAACAGTGCTTCAGATGAACCAGAGAGCAAAGGACAGCTGAAGAAATCAACTCAGAAGGTCGATCCAGCAAGCGAAACGAAAAAACCAAAGAGACAAGACAAAATCCAAATTGTTCGGTTTGTAACCCAAAATCAAAGATTTACAAAACAACCAAACAAACGGATCTCCCCAGCGGAGTCGCTAAATTGTTGAGGAGGTAAATCCCCTCTGCGGACAGAGGCGATCCCTACTAGCCCAAGCCGGGTCTAGCAACAATCAAACAATGCTAACACGTAGGTTCCTAATTGCAAATCATAGGTAAGCGACGAAAGCTTACTTGGATCCCAACGCTAGTGTCGTAGAAGAGTCGATCCTTTGCGCTGGCCGGTCACAATCCCCACGATCCCCATGAATGGACACCTGCACATGCAAAGAACAACACAAATACAAGCATAGAAACCAATAGATGCAACTATATATCAGTCATAAAAGATATAACTCAAGCATCATTACCATAAACGACAAGAGTGGAACCATAATGATAGTCGTCTATTATTAATAATCAACAAATAAGAATACAACCATTGTTCTAACGTTGAATCCTCCTTTGGCTGGGTGATCAGGTGCACATGCCTTGCAAAGCCTGTTGAGGATGAGAAACAAGCCTCTCTCTCTCTTTGGTGACAAGAATCTCCCTTCTCCTTGCAACAATCTCTTGGCCTTCTAGAAGTATGATTCTCCTCCTGCCTAAAACCGGGACCAAAGCTATTGCTATCCTTTTACTCCCATTAGCACTATTGCACTATTAGCCTCATCAAGGCAAGAGACCAAGTTTTTATAGATCATGGAAAGGAGATAGGATAGATAAGATCAACGACAACATCTATCGAGTTGGATCTATCCTCGCTCGAGTTGGCTTTACCCTCGGAAAGTGTTCTCAAATAGAGTTCATGAGCTCGAAAGAACTTTCCCATGCGAGTTTGTTAAAAACTTTACCAAATTTGGTTGGCACGGGTCCGACACTGAGACAAAGCGCCAACTGGCACGCCCTCTTTGTTGGATTTCCTCCATTGGCGCGAGTTGTACATTGGTAAACGGTACCAATGGAAAAAGGGATTTTTTTAAGGGTATTTTGATGGAGATGTCTTAAGGGCATGTGAAGTCCATACTTAGAGGAATCTAATGCTTCTCACAGGTCGTGGAATGAGTCCTCCAAAGTGGAGTAGGGGGGGTAACTAGGACGGTGAGAACGGTGACAAATTACTGTGTAACACTAGGTGTTAGTTTAAGCTATGTTAGTCCTAATGTTTTAGAGGGATGCCAAGTCCAAAGGAGTAAATTTAAGAAAACTTCTTTGCTTCAATTAGCCATAGAGGCAAAGCAAAGGGTAGTTGAAAAAATTGAAGAGTGTCATGTGGATATTTTGAGACAACACATTTATGTTAATTTAAATTTAGTGCCCTTGGGATCATAAAATGTGTTAATAGGGTTTGATTGATTAGAGGGACATTAGTCCTTAGTATATTGTAAGGGAAAATATGTTAGTTATTGTAATTAATCTGGAAAAGGAAGAGAATTCAAGGAATTAAGAAAAATATTAAGTTATGTCTTATTACTCCTAAAGAGTCGGGAAAATGCATGAGGAAAGGCTATCAAATTTATTCTATAATTGTAGGATACACAAATTCCAAAAGAAAAATGACTTCTCTCAAATATATTATTGTCATTCAAGACTTGTATATGTATTTCCTCAATCCATAGCTCTGTGAACACCTAAGGAGGATATCAATTTCACAATTGAACTCATTCTTTCTAGAAATCCTTATTATATGTGTGTATAGGAATTAAAAAAACTCTAAATGTAGCAACAAGAACTGCTTGATAAAGGATATATCCACCCCACTATGTGTCTCTGTGTGGACCTCGAGTATTTTTCGTAGAAGAATGAAACTCTAAGATTATGTGTTGATTCTAGTGAGTTGAATAAACTAACTATCAAAAATAAATACGGTGTACCTGGAATGATGATTTATTTGATCAAGTTTGGGGGGCAAGCGTGTTCTCCAAGATCGACCTAAGATAAGATTAAGGAAGAAGACATTTGTAAAACATTATTTTGGAACAAGTTATGGTCAATAACTCATACCCCAACAACTTTTATGAGTCTCATGAACTATATTTTTCATCCATACTTCCATAAGTTTGTGTTGATTTTCATTGATGATATATTGATATAGTCTAAGAATTAAGTGAAACATGAAAAGAATTTGAGAATTATATTGCAAGTGTTGTCCTATAATGAGTTGTACCCTAAGTATAGTAAGTGTGACTTTTACAAAATGAGGTAGAGTATATTGGTTATGTCATATGAGTTGAAGGTATAAGTGTACACTTGGAGAAAACTAAGACCATTATGAAGTGGGCGACCTCGAAGAATGTTTCTCATATTAGGTCCTTCTTGGGCCTAGTTCTATACTACCATCAATTCATTGAAGGATTTTCAATTGAGCAATTAAAACATCAACTTACTATGGAAATGGCATTAAAGGTGGCCTATCTAGAGAAGTATTTTATTGTTTGTAGATATGCTAGGAAGAAGTTGGCTGAGTATTAACAACCCAAGAGGGGAAGGTTATAACTTATTAATCCCCCAAATTGAAGAAATATGAGTAGAATTAGTGCAGGCAACAACATGTTTAAGTGAATTCTACTTTGAAATAAAGCAGGTTAAGGGGAATGTGCTGAAAGTTGCATTGTATTTATGAAATACAATTCATCCAAGTTAAGTCAAACCTCTCTCACATGATTAAAGAATCATCTCTTAAAGACCCTGAATATATCTTTCTTTGGTAGTAGGCAATTAAAGCCTAGAATAAAGGGGAGAAATATGAATATAGCATAAATATGGATAAAGTGTTAACTTTCATAAATAGAATTTATATTACTATTAAACAATTTGTATTGGATGAATTTCACAAGAAACCATATGATGCCCCAAGAGGATATAGAAACTACTTTCAACCATCAATAAAGGTTATTTCTAGCAGGTTTTAAGAAAATATATTATTGAATATTTGGAAAAATGTTTGGAATGTCAATTAGTGAAAGCCTAACATCAACATATCCCCTAACTACTGCAACCACTTCCTATTCCTAGCTCAAAATGGTAGGTAATTACTTTGCATTTTATCATAGTTTTATAGAACCCAGTTATGGTGATGGTCAATAAGCTAATAAAAACCACTCATTTTATAGTGGTAAAATCCACTTACAAGACTGTTGAAATTGGAGATATTTTTATGAGATAATTTTTTAGATTGCACTCAATACCCAACTTAGTAATCTAGAAGGATGTAAAATTTACATCCACATTCTTTAATACCCTTTTCTCTCATTACAAGCCTAAGACAATTGGAAAAATGGTTGGAATGAACTGGTGAATTTTAGAGGATATGTTATGAGTCTTTGCGATGCAACACCTACATACAGCAGCTACATAATTGGGAAGATTACCTTCATAATAACTTACACCACTAGTCATTGGGAACTAGTCTCTTCCAAGCTTTGTATGGAAGAAGATGTAGGGTACCCATAGATTGGAATAATAGTGTCAAACATTGGGTAGTGATATGGTAGCCTAGATTTTATGTGGACAAGAGGAGAACTTATAGAGAATTCCCCTTGGGAGACCACTTCTACTTGCAAGTCAAGCCAAGGAAAAGGAAAAGTGCATTGCACTAGAGGGGTTGTGCTAAGTTAGCACCCTCTATTGTGGTCCTTTTCAAGTATTGGAAGAGATTGGAAATGTAGCATACAAGCTCCCATTACCAACCCATATCCCCTTTCAAAATTTATTCCATGTCTCATTGTTAAGAAACTATGTGTACAATCCTAAGCATACAATTAGCTGTTAAAATGTACAAGTAAATGAGTTAATGAAATAATTAGTGTATAATTTGTTCTTTGAAAGTTTCTAAGAGTATGTGCAGGTCAAACTAGAAGGATAATTCTAGGAAGAGCCTCTTAGTATTTTCAATTGAGATAAACAACTTTGCAAAAATCAACCATCACTAAGGTTAAAGTGGAGTGGAAGGAGACTTTGAACCAAAACAATAAGAGGATTTCATGAGAAAATTTTATACTCCACTATTTTTTTAAATGAAAGATAACATCTAAGAGGGGAATTTCATAAAGAACCTCTTAGTATTCTCAATTGAGATAAACAACCTTGCAGAACATCACCCACGTAAGTCCAGTGGAAGGAGATTCTGACCCAAAACAATAAGAGGATTTCATGGGGAAAGTTTATACTCCACTATTTTGTTAAATGGAATAGAACATGTGGGATGGTGTTCTTGATAAGCCTCCAAATATGTAGCTTCCCATGTTATATGTACATTTAATTTGTGTTACTATTTTACTTATTATTTTTATTTACTTTTATGATTTTGTCATAATATGTTCCATAAGAACATTAAAGAACTAAGGGTGGGCTGGCCAAAACATTTTACAAATAATGCATAATAAGAATTAAAACATTTTTCAACAACTGAACATAGTTGTTAACCTCTTGAGATAGTTAAGGTGGTTAATCAAGTGTCTCCTCCAAATGAGAATTAGAGGAAGGCCTACTGTGCTAGAGAATAAGAGAGGAAAGATCAGATTGTTCAAAAGGGGCAGAGTGCTGCCATCACAAATTCTTTGAGATAGGTGAAATAAATTAGTGGTAAATATGGAGTACATTCATAAGGGTATCTGACATGAACATGATGTTGGATAAACAGTCCTTATACTTCAAGATACCCATAGTGAGACATACCTTATGATTATTGTTTGATACTTCAAGATACCCATAGTGAGATAGACCTTATGATTATTGTTTGGAGGAGGAAGAGCTAGGGGGAGAGTTTAGACTTAATTGCCAGACTCACTGCTCCTGGTGGGATCTTCCCAAAGATAGAACTACTCACTAGGAGATAATGAACACAGAAGTGCCTAATCTTTCTTATGTCTGAATTATTAATGAAACTGGTAATTTTTATGAAATGAGTACTACAAAGACCATTTTTAATTCATTCTATGCTTGGCAGCAAATGTTTATTGCTTTTGTGACTTAGCAAAAAATTGATAAGACTATGTGCTTGAAATGAAAGTTAATTACTACATTGTGTGCACCTGTTACAATTTAGACTTGTTACAATTCAAAATCAAAACCCCAAAAGTTCTTGAACAACAGCATAGAACCAAGAAACTGTATAATTGGAATATAACCAGCCTTGAACCTTAGAGTCAAGAGAAAACATAGCTATTTTCATTAATCATAGCCTAAACACTAATGTAAAATGATGGATTTGTATATGCATATAAAATGATGGGTTGTATATGCATATATAAACAACTACTGAAAATCTGTTACAACACCTAAACTATATAGAACATAATTCAAAAACAATACTAGAGGCCTTACAAGGAGAAGGCACCATTCAAAGATAATCACACATTCCATATAGCATTTCAAGCAAGGTATTTGACATAGAGAAAGGATAATAATTATTAAACAAGCTAGCACAATAAATTTATACATGAAACCATTTTATTTTGTTCTTGATTCTAAATGGATGCCCATAAAGCAAAGACAAACACTATACAAGAAGTTTCAGGAAATATTTATAATTAAAAAGAATGAACAAAACCTGAACTGGGCTATCTAACAACCAAGTAACTACCTCTTTCTATGGAAAACCTATTCAAATTGATATTTAAATACGTTAAGACAATCTATATAATAGAAGGAGCCAATAATTTATATCATAGTATGTGTTAAGACATGTTTAACATTAAAAAGGGATAGTAATTTATATCACAATATGTGTTTAAATGTTTAACATTAAAAAGGAAATAGGGTCACTCTTCAGAAAATGAGGGTAGCCCTAAGGCTAGGGCCAACCAAATGCTAAGCACATAAGCAACATGAGTGATTGTGGAATGGTAAAATTTCTTGAGGATTTAGTGATGCAAGAGCATCAGTTTCGAAAAACACATTGTATTTTATCTAAGCTAGGGGGTTTCATGTTTTAAAATTTCATATAAATATTAATATTATTTTGAGTGATTAATTATATTTTAATTAATCATTTGTGAGAATTTGTAAATATAAGAGAAATTAGTTTCTAGATTATTTAGAATTAATGATGGAGCCTAAGTTAGACTTAGTTTCTAAGTCTTAGGGATAAGAATCTATCTTTTAGGGATGTTGAGAGATTTAGGGGTTTGTTGAGGAATTGAAGGGATAAAACATTTAATTAGATCATTTTAAAATTGTATAAATTGAGCAAAGCCTCAAAGGCAATTAGGCAGATAGGGTAGAATAGAAAGGAGTAGTAAAGCTTTGGCAGCCAAGGCTTGTAAGCCTTCGGCAATTGTAAAGCCATCACTCTCGCACATCCTGCAAAGACAAAGTCTGCAAGTGCTTTCATTGTTAATGTAAAAGTGGTTTCAGAATTGTGTAATTTGATTTCTGGAGTGGAATATACATGCTGCAATTGGGTTTAAATGAAGAATTCCCATTTTATATAATTTGGTTGTGAAAGAGTTGTTTATGAGTTCATTGCAAAACTATTGAACACAGAAGACATTGAATCGAACATTAAATCTTGTGTGAATGGTTAATTTGCAATGTAAAGGGAAATCGATTTGAATAATCGATGTTGTAATTGGTTTGTATTGTGACTCTGCACCGGTTTAAAGGAATTGGTATTATTAATATCAATATTGTAGTAATGATGGAATTGTTGGAATATTAATTTCAAACTGTCGGAAGCTGATAGTTGAAAAGCAGCAGCGACTTTACTTCAACGAACCTGCAGATTTTTTTTCATGCGATACGATCCATCGCAAATCGCAGATGTCACCCTTTTGCCTACTTCCATTGTTATATGCGATGCGATCGCGGATCGCATATCGCTTTGTTTTTCTTGTCAACCTTCACCGCGTCCTTTCTATTGTTTGCGATTGCGATTTCGCGATGCGATCTGATCGCATATCGCAAATCGCATGATTCAATGGTTATGGAAGCGGTGGCACATCTTTTCTCTTCCTCCGATGTGATGGTGCGATATTATGATAAGCCATGCATTAAATTACGATAAGATATTTTCAGCCGTGTAATTAATGATATTTACCGTGGTTGGTAAATGTAGGTGAAATCTTTAATTTTATTACTTTCTATTTTACGAAAGTATGGGCACAAGCAACACGTATTGTAAGATATTTTGTGTTGTTCAATATAAAAAAAATACAAGAGCATAGATAGGTGTAGAGTATTAGCCAAGAAGAGTTCTTTTTTTCTTTGCAACGCACAGTAGTGTTGAACCTTTTAGTTTTCTGAGATAATGAAATTGGTTTCTGGAACTGGAGCGTTCCTGTTGTAACCCCTCAGAAGAGGAAGACTATTTATGTAACAGTTTTTTTCTTTATAATCAAAGATCCTATATTTGAAACAGAGCGTTGTTCTCTGTACAATTTCTTTTGTGTTTGAAATGAACAGAAATTTCCAACATGGTATCAGAGCTAGTCTAGGCACTCAGTGAGTAAAAAACAGAGCTTGTTTTTTCACTATAGGAGCTGTAAGAAGTTTGTTGAGCAGATTTCTCCAGCAGAGAAAGTTTTTTGCTTGTTTTTTTATTATACAGTTAGTATCTCTTCTTTACCTATACAGGGTTAAGATGGAAGATGCTGGAACAGGTTTGACAAATTCCCAACTGCCACAGTTTAATGGAAAAAATCATAGTTATTGGTCCATAACAATGAAAGCATTGTTTGCTTCTCAGGGACTATGGGAGCTGGTTGAAACTCGCTATGCTGAACCTGCAGATGCAACAGCACTGGCTGCTTTGACAGTAGCAGAAAAGGATCTGTTGAAGAGCGACAGGAAGAAGGATGCCAAAGCCCTCTTTTTCCTCTTCCAATCAATACATGAAAGTGTTTTTCCGCGGTTTGCAGCAGCGACAAAATCCAAGGAGGCATGGGATATTCTTAAAACTGCCTATCAAGGCATGGAGAAGGTGAAGACTGCAAAGTTACAGATGTTGAGGAAAGACTTTGAAAATCTCAACATGAAGGAATCTGATACAATAGATTCATTCTTCACTCAGGTTATTGGCTTGATAACCGAGATAAGATCCCATGGTGAGATTCTTGAAGAAAGAAGAATTGTAGAGAAGAGCTTGAGAATTTACCCTCAAGGTTTGAATCTATTGTGGTAGCAATAGAAGAAACAAAAGATCTCTCACAGTTCACTGTAGATGAACTAAGTGCTTCTCTTATGTCTCATGAACACAGACTAAGTAGAGGAACAGATTCCTCTTTTGAGCAAGCATTCAAGACTCAGATGTCTTTTGGCCAAAGAAGAGGTCGAGGCAGAGCAAATAACAGAGGTCGTGGAAGAAGCCAAAACAGAGGCAGAAATTATCCTGCAAGCACAAGCGGAAGGAGCTGCAATCAGAACCAAGATGAAGGTTCAAGCAAACAGAAAGCTCATGGACAAAGGTATGACAAATCCCAAGTCCAATGTAATTATTGTAAGAAATATGGGCACTACGCCAATGAATGTAGGAAAAAAAAATGACATGAATAATAGGCAGAATGCTAATTTTGCAAATGAAGAAGATAAGAATCCAAAGAATGTGTTGTTAACATGTAACATTGCACAAGACAAGCAAGAAGATTTTTGGTTCTTAGACTCAGGTTGTAGTAATCACATGACTGGAAATATTGCAATGTTTGCCAATCTGGATGAAAATGTGAAATCTGAGGTAACAACAGGGACTGATAATAAGATATCTGTCAAGGGTAAGGGCCGAGTCAGTATCGGAGCAAAAAATGGAGAACATATGATTGTGCCAGAGGTATTCTATGTACCTAGTCTGAAATGTAATCTTTTGAGCATTGGACAGCTCATTGACAAAGGTTACAATGTGTTCTTCAAAGATGATATGTGTACAATCAGAGACATACCTCCAAGCAAGAAAATCATTGCACAGGTGCAGATGACTAGCAATAGAATGTTTCCTCTCAAACTCAGGGCAGATTTGAAAGAAGGAAGAACTATTGCAGCTGTAACACAAGAAGTCTTTCGGGAACAGGTGAAAGATGTGAATTGGTTGTGGCATTTGAGATTTGGACATCTCAATTTCGGAGGTCTGAATCTGTTGCACAGAAAGAGAATGGTAAAGGGATTGCCGTTGATCGAGAAACCGGACAGCCTTTGTGAAGGCTTCATCTTGGGCAAGCAACACAAAGAAAGCTTTCCAGCAAGAAAGAGTATAAGGGCAATAGCACCCTTGGAAATTGTTTACTCTGATGTGTGCGGACCGATGCAAACACCATCATTTGCTGGAAATAAATATGTTTTAACCTTCATTGATGATTACACCAGAAAGACATGGGTGTATATGCTGAAACAGAAGAGTGAAGTGTTTGAGAAATTCCGCCACTTCAAAACTCTTGCTGAAAAGAAGTGTGGGCATTATATCAAAGTGCTCAGAACAGATAGAGGAGGAGAGTACATCTCCCAAGACTTTCTGCGTTTTTGCAGAGAAAATGGCATACAAAAGCAGTCCACCGCAAGGTATACACCTGAGCAAAACGGTGTTGCTGAAAGAAAAAATAGGACCATTCTTGACATGGTCAGAAGTATGCTGAAGGCAAAACATTTGTCGCATGAGTATTGGGTAGAAGCTGTTACTTGCGCAGTTTACATCTTGAATAGATGCCCAACTAAAGTTGTCATGAACAGAATACCAGAAGAGGCATGGAGTGGTCAAAAACAAACTGTCACTCACATGAGAGTATTCGGTTGTGTAGCATATGCACATGTACCGGATCAGCTAAGGAAGAAGCTTGATAATAAGGGGGAGAAGTGTGTTTTTATTGGCTATTGTGATGAGTCAAAAGCATACAAACTCTATAATCCATCCACCAAGAAATTAATAGTAAGCAGATATGTGCAGTTTATTGAAGATGAAGCTTGGGATGGAAGCTTAGAAAAAACAGTGAATGTGAAGAAAATTGTGTCTCATGAAGAAGAAGAGGAAGGGACGACAGCAAATAATCCTTCCTTGGTGGCTCCTCCTCCACCACAGCAAGTAAAACAAACCACAGCACAAGCTGGAATTCGAACAGCCTTAAGAAGTCAAGGAAGTGCTTCTCCAAGCACACCACAGGGATCAGAAATACCCTCAAGTTCGGATGGAACTCCAAACACACCAAGAAGACCAAGATTCAGAAATCTGAATGAGATTTATGAACAAGGAGAGGTAAGTAACAATACCGGTCTGAATTCATTATTCGCTTTATATTGTCATGTTGATGACCCAATTCATTTTGAAGATGTTGTAAATGAAGATAAATGGATTGAAGCAATGAATGAATAAATTGGTGCAATTGAGAAGAGTAAAACATGGGAGTTAGTGGATCTCCCCGAAGGCAAAGATGCCATTGGAGTTAAGTGGGTCTATAAGACCAAAAGCAATGCTGAAGGTAAGATTGACAGGCACAAAGCAAGACTTGTTGTGAAAGGCTACAAGCAGCAACAAGGAAGAGATTATGATGAAACCTTTGCACGAGTAGCAAGGATGGAAACTGTTAGAACAGTGTTGTCTATTGCAGCACAACACAAATGGAAGATTTATCAAATGGATGTTAAATCTGCATTCCTAAATGGAGTGTTGAAAGAAGAGGTTTATGTTGATCAACCTCCGGGCTATGAAGTTGAAGGCCAAGAGCATAAAGTCTGCAAATTGAAGAAGGCTCTTTATGGGCTGAAGCAAGCTGCAAGAGCATGGTACAACATAATAGATGCTTATCTGATTAAGAACAAGTTTGACAAGTGTGATGGTGAACCCACACTCTACATAAAAGAGAATGACGGTAAGATTATTATTGTTGTTTTATATGTAGATGATTTTATTTTTACTAGCAATGATGCTTCTCTCATTGCTGATTTTAAAGCAGTCATGAAAAGTGAATTTGAAATGACTGACTTGGGCTTCTTAAGATATTTTCTTGGAATTGAAGTAGACCAAAGTGAAAATGTTGTTTTCATTTCTCAAGACATATGTAGAAGCAGTATTGAAGAGATTTAACATGCAGAACAACAAGGCAGCTGTGACTCCAACTGTAGTAGGGTTGAAATTGACCAAAGAAGACAGCAGCAAGGATTTTGATCCAAAATTATACAAGAGCATAGTTGGCAACCTCATGTACTTGACTGCAACTAGGCCGGACATTATGCATGCTGTGAGTTTAATTTCCAGATTTATGGAAAGACCGAAAGAGACTCATTGGCAGCCAGCTAAGAGGATTCTAAGGTCTGTGAATGGAACGAAGGGGTTTGGTATTTTATACTCCTCTTCTGAAAGTTTCATGTTGACAGGTTACACTGACAGTGATTGGGATGGAAGTGTTGATGATAGGAAAAGCACATCTGGATATGTGTTTCATATGGGATCGGGAGCCATCTCATGGGCTTCCAAGAAGCAACCTGTTGTGTCTTTATCAACATCAGAGGCAGATTATGTGGCAGCAACAGCAGCAACATGCCAAGCAGTATGGCTGAGAAGAGTTCTCAGAGATTTGTGTCATGAACAAGAAAAGGGCACAACCATTTACTGTGACAATAGCTCAGCAATAGCATTGTCTAAAAACTCTATTTTTCATAAAAGGACAAAGCACATAGACACCAAATTTCACTTCATACGTGAATTGGTTAACAATGGTGAGATTGTTTTGCAGCACTGCACAACAGAGGATCACTTAGTTGATATCTTGACAAAACCATTGGCAAAGAAAAGCTTTGATCATTTCAGGAAATGTCTGAGTATGCAGAAAAAACCCAGCAGTTAAAATTAAAGGGGAGTGTTGGAATGTTAATTTCAAACTGCCGAAAGCTCATAGTTGAAAAGCAGCAGCGAATTTACTTCAACAAACCTGCAGATTTTTTTTTTCCTGCGATACGATCCATCGCAAATCGCAGATGTCACCCTTTTGCCTGCTTCCATTGTTATATGCGATGCGATCGCAGATCGCATATCGTTTTTTTTTCTTGTCAACCTTCACCGCGTCCTTTCTATTGTTTGTGATTGCGATTTCGCGATGCGATTTGATCGCATATCGCAAATTGCATGATTCAACGGTTATGGAAGCGGTGGCACATCTTTTCTCTTCCTCCGATGCGATGGTGCGATATTATGATAAGCCATGCATTAAATTCTGTTAAGATATTTTCAGCCGTGTAATTAATGATATTTACCGCGGTTGGTAAATGTAGGTGAAATCTTTAATTTTATTATTTTCTATTTTACGGAAGTATGGGCACAAGCAACACGTATTGTAAGATATTTTGTGTTGTTCAATATCAAAAAAATGGAAGAGCAGAGACAGGTGTAGAGTATTAGCCAAGAAGAGTTCTTTTTTTCTCTGCAACCACAGTAGTGCTGAACCTTTTAGTTTTCTGAGATAATGAAATTGGTTTCTGGAACTGGAGCGTTCATGTTGTAACCCCTCAGAAGAAGACTATTTATGTAACAATTTTTTTCTTTATAATCAAAGATCCTGTATTTGAAACAGAGCGTTGTTCTCTCTACAATTTCTTTTGTGTTTGAAATCAACAGAAATTTCCAACAGGAATGCGGTGATGGAAGATGATTGGGTTTCTGTTTTAATACAAGAATTTAAATCTATTTCTGAGAATCGATGTTGTGATACAAAAATCATGTTAAATTCCCAAATGAATGGAGTTAAATGTATGTAAAAAGTGCTGTCTGGAATCAATAGCTGACAGAAGTCGATGTGTAAGCGAGTGAGTGGTAAGATGGATGATAAAAGTTTGAGTTGAGTTTTGTTTTGCAGAAGTGCCGGAGAAGAATAAAAGAACTGCGCAAGCCTGGAACATCTTCAAGAAAAGAGCGCTGAGTGAATTTGGTTCACACATTGGGAAACTGCAGCTACGTTGGCTGATAAAGACCATGAGATGAACAACTTTGAAAGGCATTTGGACGGCATATTGATCAGTCTTGACAGTGGCACGAATTTCCAGACACAGCAAAGGTAATGCGTGTTGAAACTTTGTGAAGAACTGTGGTTGATTGTAAGTTGGGTAAAGGATTCCATATAAATTTGGAGCATCGATTCTTTGTCGTGGCAATCGATACAAGTTTCGATCCTTCGCTGTGACGATTGATTGTATTTAACGCATATTTCAAAGTTGAATGGATTGTCGTTAGGTTGGCTGAAAGAATCGATGCCCAAGGAAAAATCAATACAAATTTTTAATTAGCACTCCTTTGATTACTAAGCATTCAACCAGTCAACGACTTCAGTTTGCCTTTCTGTATATTTAAACAATTCTGCTTTGCAATAGCGTGGAAGTGATGTGAAAGGATTTTGTAAAACTGTGATGGTTAAATATCCATGTAGACAGTGTTGGGGATTTTTTTGGCAAAATCCCAAAAACAAACAAAATAAACTCCACAGAGGCAATGCTCTGTTTCCTCTCCACAGGATCTTTTGCACAGGGAAGTTTTATTTAAAAAAAGACTGAGAACAGAGTATTACATACCCAGAAAAAGATTTCTATTCATTAAAACAAAATGCCTGATACATATTCGTCCTCTTTTACTGAGAGGGATTCACCAAAAAAAATTCATCCAACAAAACTCTGTCTCCACCTGAGAATTTACTGTGCTGGGTTTACTGCAGTAAAACCCCTTTTTACTTTTACTGGTGTAATAAAAATTTACATATACTGCTGTAAAAAAAGAATTCTTACCTATACTGTAAGAATTTCTTTCTCCTCCGCTAAAGCAACAAAACCAAAAAAAATTCCTCACATCACTCCACGCACTGCTGTGCGATGTATATACTCCTCACTTCATACATACTTCGTTTTCATTTTTTTTGTTTTCACATTGCAGTGCTGTGCAAAACCAAAGTTCTTCGCAAATGTCAACACACACTTTTCGCTGCAGCCACACACCTTTTTATTTCTTTGTTGCAACAAAAATTACAGAGCGCGTTTTTCACTTGGCTCGTAATATATAAAAAAAACTTAAAAACAAAACATATGTATCAAAACATACAACGAACATAATTAAATGCTTTACGTGCCGTGTATAAAAAAAACTTAACTATTCACCTAAGCTTATGACACTGCATTAATAAAAGGTATGGTCAACCAAACTTAATTTTACTCCACGCAAGTATTAAATTCTGGCTCGAATGCAACTTCGAAACGGTGGACGGCGGAGAATGATGGAGCAGATTGGACGGTGGACGGAGATATCGGGAGGCCTTACTTGACTGATCATTACGTCCCGAAATGTCAGAAATGATGACGTATAGGGAGGAACACGCGTCCAAGATTGATTGCATCGGGCTCGATCATACGGAAACTGCCTTCGCCGGAAAGTGGTCCGAAAAGTTTCAGGTGGATTTGCTGAGCGGTATCGGGGAGCTGTACGTATACTGTTGAAATTACATATTCAACACTCCCCTTTAATTTCAACTGCTAGGCATTCAGTCATACCCAGACACTTTCTCAAAAATTCAAAGCTTTTCTGATCCAGTGGATTTGTCAAGATGTCTGCAACCTGTTCCTGAGTCCTGCAATGTTCTAAGACAATTTCTCTATTGTTCACCAATTCTCTGATGTAGTGAAACCTTGTATCAATGTGTTTCGTTCTCTTATGAAACACTGAATTCTTTGACAATGCAATAGCTGAGCTATTGTCACAAAAAATCACTGTCGCTTTTGCCTGCTCTTGGCCTAAGCTCCTCAACATCCTTCTCATCCAAACTGCTTGACATGCTGCTGCTGTAGCTGCCACATATTCAGCCTCTGCTGTAGACAATGCTACAATGGACTGCTTCTTAGAAGCCCATGAAATGGCTCCTGAACCCATATGAAAAACATAACCGGAAGTGCTTTTCCGATCATCTACACTTCCAGCCCTATCACTATCAGTGTATCCAACCAAATTTGAATGTTCTGAGACATTATATAAAATTCCAAACATTTTGGTACCTTTGACATACCTCAAAATTCTTTTTGTTGCCTGCCAATGTGCCTCCTTTGGCCTCTCCATGAATCTGGAAATTAAACTAACAGCATACATAATTTCAGGCCTAGTTGTTGTTAAATACATAAGGCTACCAACAATACTCTTGTACAAACTAGGATCAAAATCCTTGTTGTTGTCCTCTCTGCTGAGTTTTAATCCCATTACTATGGGAGTGATTGCTGCCTTGCATTCTTGCATGTTAAATCTGCTCAATACTTGATTTACATATCTAGCTTGTGAGATAAAAATTCCTTTTTCATTTTGATCTACTTCTATGCCTAAGAAGTATCTCAAGAAACCCATGTCAGTCATTTCAAATTCATCCTTCATGACTGATTTAAAATTCTCAATAAGCTGATCATCATTACCTGTGAAAATAACATCATCAACATATAAGACAACAATCAAAATTTTACCATCTTTTTCTTTGATGTAGACGGTGGGTTCTCCTTCACATTTGTCGAATTAATTATCCAATAGATATGAATCTATCCTGCTGTACCATGCTCTTGGCGCTTGCTTCAGCCCATAAAGAGCTTTCTTCAATTTGCACACTTTGTGCTCTTCACCTTTCTTCTCATAGCCTAGAGGCTGTTCAACATAAACCTCTTCCTTTAACACTCCATTTAGGAATGCTGACTTCACGTCCATTTGGTAGACTTTCCATTTGTTCTGTGGTGCTATGGACAGCACTGCTCTCACGGTTTCCATTCTTGCAACCGGGGCGAAAGTCTCCTCATAATCTCTCCCATACTGCTGCTTGTACCCTTTGACAACCAGCCTTGCCTTGTGCCTTTCTATCTTGCCTTCAGCATTACTCTTGGTCTTGTAGACCCATTTCACTCCAATGACTTCTTTGCCTTTTGGTAGCTCAACCAAATCCCATGTTTTGTTTCTCTCTATGGCATTCATCTCCTCATTCATAGCTTCTATCCATTTCCTATCTTTAATTGCATCCTCGAAATGAATAGGGTCATCAACATGACAATACAAGGCAAATAAGGAATTCATTCCTTCATCATAAATGTCACTTAGATTTCTAAACTTCATACCTCTTTCATTTGGTGTGCAAGTGCTTGAAGATGCACTTGAATTCCTCCTTGTGGTGTGCTTGGAGAGGCACTTTCATTTATCCTCAATGGTGTCCCTTGTTGTCCTTGTGTTGGCGCTGCTGTTTGGGGATTCATTTCAGCCACCTCCTCATCATCTTCATCATGAGACAAACAGTTTTTAACATTCACTGTTTTCTCTATGCTTCCATCCCAAGCTTCTTCTTCAATGAATTGAACATCTCTGCTGACAAAAAACTTCTTGGTAGATGGGATATACAACCTGTAGGCTTTGGATTCCTCACTGTATCCAATGAAGATACATTTCTCCCCTTTGCTGTCCAACTTCTTCCTTAGCTGATCTGGAATGTGTGCATAAGCCACACATCCAAAAACTCTCATGTGGGTGACACCTTGCTTTCTCCCACTCCATGCTTCTTCTGGCACTTTGTTCATGACTGCTTTTGTAGGACACCTGTTCAAAATATGCATTGCACAATGTACAGCTTCAGCCCAATAATCATTTGGAAAATGCTTTGCCTTCAACATACTCCTCGCCATATCCATGATGGTCTTGTTCTTCCTTTCAGCAACTCCATTTTGTTGTGGGGTGTACCTAGCTGTAAACTGTTTATGAATTCCATTTTCTCTACAAAATCTTAGGAATTCCTTGGAGATATACTCACCTCCTCTGTCAGTTCTCAAAACTTTTATATGCAGCCCGCTTTGGTTCTCCACAAATGCCTTGAAATTTTGGAATTTCTCAAACACTTCATTTTTGTTTTTAAGGAAATAAACCCAAGTTTTTCTTGTAAAATCATCAATGAATGTTAGGAAATATTGGCTGCCTGCTAATGATGGAGCTTGCATCGGTCCACATAAATCTGAGTGGATGATCTCTAAGGGTGCCTTCGCCCTTATACTTTTCCCTGATGGAAAACTTTCTCTATGTTGTTTTCCTAATATGCAACCTTCACAAAGGCTGTCCGGTTTCTCTATCAATGGTAATCCTCTTACCATTCCTTTCCTACTCAACAACTTAAGACCTCCAAAATTGAGATGTCCAAATCTCAAGTGCCACAACCAATTTTCATCCTTTGGCACGCTTTGGAAAGCCTCTTGGGTGACTGCTGCAATTACATTCTTGTTTTTCAAATCTGCCCTATTCTGAGAGGGAACATCCTGTTCCTTGTCATCTTCACTTCATCAATGCATCTTTTGCTGGGTGCTATATCCATGATGGTGCACACATCATTCACAAAGAAAACATTGTAACCTTTTTGAACAAGTTGTCCAATACTCAAGAGGTTACATCTCATTCCGGGGACACAGTAGACATCTGCTATGGTTTTCCTTTCTCCTTGCTTTGTAAATATTTTTACCTCTCCTTTTCCCATAACAGAGATTTTACTATCAGTTCCTAGTGTAACTTCTGATTTCATATTCTGATCTAGAGCAGAAAAGAGGGCTATGTTTCGTGTCATATGGTTGCTGCAACCTGAGTCTAAAAACCATATGTCTTCACTGTTTGTTTCAGCCATGTTACAAGCTATCAACACATTATCTTGACTGTTGTTTTCTCTAGTAACATTTGCATTTTGTCTATTACTCATATCATGTTGCTTCTTTCTACATTCACTGGCATAATGCCCATACTTTTTACAATAATAGCATTGAACATTGGATTTTTCATACCTTTGTCCTTGAGCATGATATTGTCCTCTTTGTTGGCTGCTGCCTTGGCCTTGGTTCTGATTTGGATTGCTGCCTCTTCCTTGAGCATTTGCTGGGTTGTTCCTTCCACCTCTGTTCTGGCTTCTACCTCTTCCTCTCTTGTTTCCTCTGCCTTGACCTCTTCCTCTTCCAAAGGACATCTGGGTCTTGAAGGCTTGTTCTAGAGATGAGTTTTCATTCCTACTCAACCTTTGCTCATGTGTTATCAGTGATGCATGTAGCTCATCAACTAAAAAGTTTGAGAGATCCTTTGTCTCTTCAATGGTGGTGACAATCGCATCAAACTTTGAGGGTAAGACCCTCAATATTTTCTCCACAATCCTCCTTTCTTCAATGGTTTCTCCATGAGTCCTCATTCGTGTGATCAGACCAATCACATGTGTGAAGAATGAGTCAATGTTGTCTCACTCCTTCATGTTCAGATTATCAAAATCCTTCCTCAGCAATTGTAGTTTTGTTGTCTTCACTCTCTCCATGCCTTGATAGGCTGTCTTGAGGGTTTTCCATGCTTCATTGGATGTCTTAGCTGCTGCTATCCTTGGAAATACACTCTGGTCCACTACTTGATACAAAAATACAATGGCTTTTGCATCCTTCTTCCTATTTCTCCTCAATAGGTCCTTCTCTCCCTGAGTTAAGTTGTTAAATTGATTTTCATCTGCTGGTTCTTCAAACCCATATTCAACTAATTCCCATAAATTTTGACAGATAAATAAAGCTCTCATGATTATTGACGAGTAGTCATAGTTCTTCCCATTAAACTGTGGGAACGGGGTGTTAAACATACCCATGCTAGTGCTGGTGCTAGCCATTCCTTTCATCTTCAACTATGCTTCACTTTCTTGACTGAGTATTTTAAAACACTCACTCTTTCTTCAGCAGTAACAAAAAAACGTTGAGGAATACCTGAATCTTTTGTTGACTGAGTCTTCACTTTGCTGGAGAAGATTTACTACTGCAACAACTCCTTCCTTCAGCTTCTTTAACACCTTTAAAGAGCCTGAGCCTGCTCTGATACCACTGTTGGGGATTTTTCTGGCAAAATCCCAAAAACAAAAAAAATAAACTCCATAGAGGCAATGCTCTGTTTCCTCTCCACAGGATCTTTTGCACAGGGAAGTTTTATTTAAAAAAAGACTGAGAATAGAGTATTACATACCCAGAAAAAGATTTCTATTCATTAAAACAAAATGCCTCATACATATTCATCCTCTTTTACTGAGAGGGATTCACCAAAAAAAATTCATCCAACAAAACTCTATCTCCACCTTAGAATTTACTGTGCTGGGTTTACTGCTGTAAAACCCCTTTTTACTTTTACTAGTGGAATAAAAATTTACACATACTGTTGTAAAAAGAATTCTTACCTATACTGTAAGAATTTCTTTCTCCTCTGCTAAAGCAACAAAACCAAAAAAAATTCCTCACATCACTCCACGCACTGCTGTGCAATGTATATACTCCTCACTTCATACATACTTCGTTTTCATTTTTTTTGTTTTCACACTGCATTGCTATGCAAAACCAAAGTTCTTCGCAAATGTCAACACACACTTTTCGCTGCAGCCACACACCTTTTTATTTCTTTGTTGCAACAAAAATTATAGAGGGCGTTTTTCACTTGGCTCGTAATATATAAAAAAAACTTAAAAACAAAACATATGTATCAAAACATACAACGAACATAATTAAATGCTTTATGTGTCGTGTATTAAAAAACTTAACTATTCACCTAACCTTATGACACTGCATTAATAAAAGGTATGGTCAACCGAACTTAATTTTACTCCACGCAAGTATTAAATGGTGGCTCGAATGCAACTTCGAAACGGTGGATCGGACGGTGAACGGAGATATCGAGAGGCCTTACTTGACTGATCATTACCTCCCGAAATGGTCCGAAAAGTTTCAGGTTGATTTGCTGAACGATATCCTGGAGCTGTATCGTATACTGTTGAAATTACATATTCAACAGACAGAAGTCCAACTTCAAGTTTTGAAATCGTGGACTTCACATAAACCACTATCCTCATTTACTCGGTAACCGGCTTCAATAGTGACTCTGGTTTTGATCGTGTGCTGCATAAACTTCTAATCATATTCAATTAATGTTGAATTCATATGCTGTTTGGTTCGTTGTGGGACCATTGCTGTATTGGGTTTTTATAAATGCGAATTCAAGGTGTCTGGTGGGCGTTTATTGTTGAACAGATTCGAGTTGAATATTTAATCTGATAATATATACATGATTGATATTGGGTCGAAAATACAGAGTTTTGTGCTGGTTGGGTCGATTAATATAATGTCGAATGGAATATGGGCGCATTGTTTCATGGGTTCAAGTCATATATGCATGAATTGAGTCATTGGATTTGATTGAAGATTTCATAAGTTCTGAATTTGCCATGAAGGAGGAAACTCTCGTATACAGAGATTGATTGATTGTGAAATGGTTTTATAACCATAATCTGAAAGATAGCTTCTGCATATAAAAGGGAAAGTGTGAATGCGATTTTGATTTGGGTAAAAAAAAGCTGAGAAGATGTTTATATGCATAAGAATATGGAGATCCTGGTTATGCAGGTTGGTCCTGCATCATTTGGTGTTAAACCAACCGGAATCGAAGCATAAGAGTACGCCCAAAGGACCTAATGGTTAAGAGAGAGGGTTCTAGGAGAATGAGTATGGCTAACAGGCGAGTTAGGAGGAAGGTGAGTGACTATTATTACTGAACACTTAAAAGAAAACTAGAACTATTAACTTTTGAATAACTGTGACGTGGCTTTGGAGCTACCATGCCAACTTGCATAATTAACCAAGAACTTGGGGTTAGATTCATAGCCTCTTTCTCGAGCCAAAAGACGGAACCTTAAACTTTCATACTTTGGCAGAACCACTCAGATTCATACTTTCCCTACTGGAAAAGAAAAACATCCATAAAAGAAACTAAATCTCCAGGAAAACAGTGCATAGCCTAGGCAATGGATAGGGCATTTAGCAGCATGCATGTGAGCTAGGTTTTGTGCTATTTGCTATTTTTAAAATATAATAGCTCATTGTAATATCTCTTACCCGCTCCAATACATTATAAAAAAAAGATTAATTAAGTATTATATATATATAATGTTTTAATAATGAAATGAGATGTGGTATTTACATAGTATTACAACATGAGATTGCAATAAATGTTATTTAGCTAATAATATATATAATAAACTCCCTTGAATATCCATTTTTAAAAATCCTGTTATATTGTAAATTTATTGGAAGTATTAATGCTTTTATATATTTATTAATAAAATTCAATTATAATGTTTTTATATTTTGAATTAATTTAATTAAAAGTTAAAATCAAATAAAAAATTTATAACATGTTTTGATTGTGAGATGGTTTTTAGGCATGTTGAATTGATGAACCATGGTATTGCCATGTGATATTGTAACAAACTCTATTTATAAGTATTGTTATATTATAAATTTATTATAAGTATTAAATTTTTTATATAGTTTTTGCACATAGTAAAACAAAGAGTCTAGTATAAGGGAGAGGGAGATGATGTAGTGTATATAAGAACTGAAGATGTTATAGTGTATGTAAAAAAAACAAAACTACAAATTATATAGTAAAAATTTAAAGGAATGCACTGTATATTACACTGGCGAATTGAACATTTAAATTTACACTGTATATTACACTGGCGAATTGAACATGCACTGTACATTTGCTTGATAATGCAAAACTTAATGATAGAAATCCAAAGTATTGAACATTAATATATCTAGTTTTGGAATCTTGAGAAAAAAGAGAATAAAGGACCTGTTACAGATCTAGAATAAAATTTTAAACCCTGTTATAGTCAACAATAATTGAAAACCCTTAAAAACTTTTGAATAAACAGAGAAATCAGTACAACTCTTAAATCTATGCTATCCTATACCTTCCACAAAAGACTGTTTCAGCACTATGCTCGTTACGACTGTAATCTTAGCAATTCTGCAGTGGCAACCTGCAGAAAGTCACTCCATGCTATCCACCTGTCTAAAACCCTGATAACTTCCGCGATCTCAAGGTTTTCGTCCTGCATAACATACACCATATATCAATATAGATCAATATTGTCTATATTCAAAACAAGAAATCAACAAAACCAAAAGATATGAAGAGGGACCCAGGGAACAAACCTGAGGCACTGAAATCCAATTTCCTCCTCCTCGCCATTCTTGAGCAGGATGCAAGTCGGATCGAGGAAACGCCTTTAAAATCAAATTATGAGAGAGGGAAACTAACCAGAGGTTGCGACCTTCACATGGAACCTGTCGGACGATGAAGCCACGCCACCAGCAATCACTGTCCCTAGCCTCTACTGTCATTCCAGGTAAAAAATCTACTGGGAGATGTGTGTGTGGCGGAATGGGTCTTACGTCACTCAGGACCACCTCCACCAACACTTCCCCCTTCCTTATAGATTTCTTAACCTTCCGCAAAGACTTTTCATTAGTTTTTAAGATCTTTAAATTTATCACACAAATATTTCCGTTAATGCTTCTAACGACTCCTTCAACCCAAGAACTTTTAGATCCTCTCACATCAAAATAGAGCTCTACTTGCATTCCTTCTTTGACAACCATTTTCTCAATTATTTTTTACTGTAAATTAATTCCATCACATAAATAAATATTAAATTTCTAAAACATAAATATTTATGAAAAAAATTTCAGCCATCACATGATATTATATTTTTGAAGCCTTTAGAACCAACCAACTAGTGTGGTTCATCCTATGATATTACATTTGTGACCCCTTTAGAACAAACCAACCAGTGTGGTTCATCGTCAAGACAATTCAAAAAGAGTCACAAATGAAATATCATGAGGGAAGTATTTTTCATAAACTTGATATGGATCACATGAGCCTCAATTCAACATAAATATTTTCACAAATAAATTAGAAAACCTAAATAAAATTTTTTGTCACAAACAAATAACAAGCATTTGAAAATTACCTAAAAAAATCCTGTCACTTGCCTAATGTTTCTCACAAGTTCTGCTGACTCCAATTCTAAAAGCCTTCCTCAAATTCAGGTGGATAGCCTTTGTATAGACACTGGTGTTATGCTATTAACCTGCAAAAGATACCCAAATACAGAATATGCGAAGAAAGTTACCCAGAACATAGAACATAGAATAGGTACAGACAACTCCAAATATTTTATTATTCAGAATTCACTTGCTGGTAGACCAAAAAAAAATGCACTATGCTCCTAGCATGGAGTCTCTATCCTTTATATATGACTCATACATGCAATACCATGCATGAATACCATGGGTTTTATTAATATCATCTATCTAATACCATGGGCCATTTGCTGGTCATTAATTGCACATTAACCACTTACAATTATTAATATGGGATTTATTGACTATTGACTATGAATGGATCCCATTACATAAATAAGGGTTTAGCGTGGGAACCTAAAAACTTGAATAACACACATTTACATCAAGCTCAACCTATTCTAGGCTTTCCTAATGGGCTCTACCAAGCAAAAATTATGATCGTTGTAACTACAACTGCAACATTCCTTATTTCTTCACTTTCATAAAAATGCAACTCTTGCAAATTTCCTCTACTCCTCAAAAAGAGTTTGAGCCTTCATTAGTATAGGTAAATCTCCTCTTATAATTTCAAATTGAGACAAATGGCTAACTCTCAATCTCCAAAGTGGTTCCAAATTGACTAAAATCCCCAACCCTCTCTCTTCATTAGTGTAGGTAGGGCTCCTTTTATAATTTCAAATTGAGCAAAATCCCCAACCCTCAATCCTCAACCCTTTATCTCCAACTTAAAAGAGAGCTAGGATTATATCTTAGCCCCACTTTATCTCCAACTTAAAACAGGGCTAGGATTTACTTTATCTCCAACTTGAAAGAAGGCTAGGGTTAAATCCTAGCCCCATTAGGTTAACCCTAGTTAAATTAATGGCTCAGATTGGATCTAAGTCACTAAATTAATTAAATATTTACGCTTTCAAATCTATTCAATTATCTAAGAATAATTAATTCAATTAATTAATTTATTTTTACTAAGTTAAGTTTAAGAAGGAAATCATATTAGTTGTTAGAAATTTTAAATACAAAATTAACACCTCTCATCCCAAGAAAGGGATTCTAGGCCACCCTATCTATCTCACAAATGGTACCTGATATATTTATGTTTGGACATGTTTGGATATGATTAATTTCCATAGGAAATCATTTCGGTTCCCATTTGAACACCAAATAATCTCGTGACCATTTTGTAAGGCATATTTCTTCACAACTCACTATATTTCATGTATGCTTTTGCTAAGTTAAGTGGTACTAAGTAGGTAATAGATGATCCTAGGTATGATGGTACTATTCTTGTCCATTATACGCCTAACCTAATATCCATATATTTAGCCTCTAACTATACTCCACCAAGTCTAACATACTAGCCTCAAAACTCCATTAGATGTGTCATGTACCTGAGCAAATGTTTGAATGTTATCAAATCAACCCTCCTTGGCTCTACCATGAACTATCTAAGTGTCTTTTCAACATAAATAAACATTCCATGCGCTTTTGACTAAATATCACTCTAATCGCCTCCTCATCAAAGAGATCGAAGGAATATCTCACTCCTCCTTCTCATTACAAAACTATGCCCTTAATGCTAGTGCTATCGATCCCTCCTCATTCTTGAGAATATCTTTCTCTAGATCCTCTAACACTTATATATTCCAGACATGCAACCTACTAAATGATCCGGATTTAAACAGGAACACAAAAAATTACAGAGATAACGATATACACAAAGATGCAGCAGAAATAATACTTCATTTCATTAATGGAAAATACTGAAATATGCTTACAATCAGAAATGGAAATAAACTAGCTAGGGCGATGGTAGCTTATCTCTGAGAAGAGATGTGATGGCTAAATGCCTCTGAACTGTGTTACAATGAGGCTCGAATGCCTATTTATTGTTGAGAAACAATGGAAAACCCTTAACATTCCAAAACCTAACCCTAGGAGATGAAACGCCAAACTATGGGCCCCGTTTGGGGGTAAGTTGGTACATCAACTTCCCGGGGTCGTAACTTTGGCACATGATCTCCGTTTGACACGTACAATATCTCATTAGAAATATATATCCGATCACTATCATTGTGCCCCTGGATTCCCCAAAAAACGTCGTTTAGGGCCTCAAAACGGCTCCGGAAGTTCAGGACCCGAAAAAACTGCTAAAAATAGTAAGTTGTGCTACAATTAAGGAAACTGAAAATGTTGAGAAAGACAATGGTGGGGGTCCAGGTGGACTTGGCAGGTGGCCACCAATATCCACCTGGATCATTCCTCCCCCCTTAGGAAGCAATGGTCCCCATTGCGTTGAGTTCCTCCATGAGATGAGGAAACTTCTGCTCAACTTGTTCCCTGGTGAGCCACTTGCCCTGCTGAAGGAGTTGGCCTGCTTTGACAACTCGATATAGTTGGATATTCTGTTGGTGAGTGTTCTTGATCTGTGTGTCCATGATCCGATCAGTTGCATCTTGTTCCATGCAATCTGGATTTAATTCTGTGGGTTTGAGCTGTTCTGCAATGTCGGATGTGTCTAGCAATGGTGGAAAGTATGGCCGAAGGCGGTCCACATTGAACACTAGGTGCAGGCCAAGGAATGGGGGAATGCTGAGCTCAAATGCATTTTCTCCCATACACTTAGTAATGGTGTAAGGACCATATCGGAGTGGTCTCAATTTCCGATAGGCTCCAGTAAGGCGTTCCTTTTGCAAATGCAACCAGACTTTGTCGCCCACCTGAAACTTGTGTGGCACCTGATGTTGATCATGTCGCTGCTTGTACTTGGCATTTGATTTCTCAAGAATTTCATGGACCTACTGGCGAATATGTTGGATGCGCTCAATGAAGTTGGTGGCCTTATTTGTTTCGGACTGGACATGAGCTGAATTCATGTGAGTAGCTGCAAGTGGCATAGCCACATCAATGGGGCATAGTGGCTGGAATCCCAAACCCAGCTGAAAAGGGCTATGGCCAGTGGAGCTGTGAAGAGCTCGGTTGTAGCTGTGTTGAACATAGGGGAGGCTCTCATCCCATGTGCGTGGATGCTTTGAGTTATACATGCGCAGAATGTGCACAATCATCCTATTCACAACCTCTGTCTGGCCATCAGTTTGAGGATGGAAGGCTATGGACTTCGTGAGTTTGGTGTCCAGCATTGACCAGAGACTGGACCAAAATGTGCTGAGAAACCGTCTATCCCGATCTGAGATGATAGACTGTGGGATCCCAAAGTGCACCCACACTCGTTCAAAGAAGAGTTTAGCAGTGGCTCTTGCTGTGATATTCTTCTTGTAGGCCACCATAATGGCCATCTTTGAGAACCTGTTGACGACCACAAAAACACAGTCATTTCCATGCTTAGTGGAAGGAAGGCCTGACATGTAATCCATGGAGATGGATTCCCAAGGTCGATTAGGGGTAGGCAACGGGGTATAGAGGCTGTGCTTCTTAATGGCCAGTTTGGCAATGGAACAGTCAGTACATGATCGAATGTACTTCCCAACATCCTGTCGAAGATTCGGCCAATAGAAATAATTTTGCAGTACTGCCACTGTTTTCTCGACCCCGAAATGCCCAGCAGCCCGTCTGTAATGTGCTTCCCAAATCATCTTGGCACGCTCGCTTGAAGGAACACAAAGGTGACCGAGGTGGCATAATAGGGCATCCTGGAGGTGAAAATATGCAACCTGCCGACCCTCCAAGAGTGTCTGGTATGTGTGGCCGAATTCTGGGTCGCTTTTGTAGAGAAGTGGCCACTCAGAAGTCTCGTGCCCACAAGAGTTGAGCACGGTGGTTAGCGCCATGATCGGTGGTCGACTGAGGCAATCTGCAACATTATTGGTGCTGCCCTTTTTATACTTGATATTCAAGTGAAACTGTTGCAGGTATGTAGACCACTTCTGATGGCGATCATTCTGCAATTTCCCTTGGGTCTGTATGAACTGCAGAGGTCAGTGGTCTGTGTGGATGACCGTTTCCTTCCCCAATATGTAATGCTTCCATTGTCGGCAGGCCTGTACAATGGAATACATCTCTTTATCATAAGTGGGGTACTTCCAGACTATGTCTGAAAGTGTTTCACTATGATATGCCACTGGATGTCCATGTTGAGTAAGGACTGCCCGAATAGCCTAGTCAGAGGCATCTGTCTCGACCTCAAATGGTTGTTGTAAATCTGGTAACGCGAGCACTGGTGCCGTGCAGAGGCGATCCTTCAACTCCCTGAATGCCTTCTGTTGAGATTCAGACCAAAAGAATTTTGCTTTCGCCCCGCCCTTGGTGACTTGACTCAAGGGCCAAGAAATATGAGAAAACCCCAACACAAACCTGCGGTAGAAGTTGGCAAGACCTAGAAAGCTGCGGAGCTCTGTTAGAGTGGTTGGAGAGGGCCAATCCCGAATGACTTGGATCTTGGCTGGATTGACATGCACCCCCTGTTCATCAATGATGTATCCCAGATACTGAACCTGGGTCATGCCAAAAGTGCATTTCTCTAAATTGGCACATAGAGTGTGTTGCTGCAGTATTTGGAGAACCTGTCGGATGTGGTGGAGGTGCTCTTCCTAACTCTGGCTGAAGATCAGAATGTCATCCAAGTATACTACTACAAAGGAGTTGGTGAATGGCCGCAAGATGTCATCCATTAGCCTCATAAGGGTTGCAGGAGCATTCGTCAATCCAAAAGGCATGACCAACCATTCGAAGAGGCCCTCCTTTAATTTGAAGGCAGTCTTCCACACATCGGAGGGTTCGATTGGTAGCTGGTGATATCCCGACTTCAGGTCGATCTTGCTGAAATATTTCGCCCCCTTTAGTTGGTCTAGGAGGTCATCAATCCACGGGATCGGGTACCTATTACGGACAGTGATCTTGTTCAGCACCCGATAGTCAATACAGAGTCTCCACGTCCCATCCTTCTTCTGTACCAACACGATCGGGCTCCCACAGGGCGATGAACTCGGAAAGATGTGACCTTTCTGCAGGAGCTCCTGAATCTGCCTCTTGATTTCATCGTTCTCCAGAATGGAGCACCGATAAATTGGTCCGTTGGGTAGCGGCGCACCTGGGGTCAGATCGATGGAGTGCTTGACTTGACAGTGTAGTGGAACCCCTGCCGGGGAGGTGAAGATGTCCTCGTACTCCTCCACAATCTTGTCCATCTGTAGTTGTCGTGCAGAGGGGTCCCGTTTGGAGGCCGCGGCCACTGTCTTCTTCTTTCCTTGAGGGCGTATCATCAGGAAAAAAAATTTCCTGATTTTGGAAATGATCTTACTGCATTGTTTTGTAGTAATCAAAGAGAGGACGGCAGGTGGTGCTACCTCTGGTATCCTGAACAACTTATTTCCCAATGTAATAATAACAGCACGGGGCCTTGATTCATACACAGCATGATGCTTCCACAAGTATGGTGGTCCTAGTAATACATCACAAAATTCAAGGGGAGCAATGTCACACAATACCTCATCCGTGAAGGGCTTGATGTTGTATGGAAGGCGACACTGCTGGCTCACGCGAAGATCTCGTCCTTAGTGAAGCCACCCAATGGTGTATGGTTGTGGATGTGCTATGGTCGGTAAGCCCAACCGCTTCATGACCTCTGTCGAAATGAGGTTCTTTTGACTCCCGCTATCAAAAATGAACTGTATCGGGGAGCCCTTTACCCACATCTGGGAGTGGAAGAGACGCTCCTCCTCCTCTGGATCTTTGGGTTCATTTTTCTGGATCTTTGCGGTAGCAACAGTGGCGCTGGGGTCTGCATCAATGATCTGCTTCGCTTTTTCATACCCCTTATCGGGTTCTGACTCAGAGTCAGAACATGCATCTGATTCTGAAACCTTTAGCTCAGCCACCAGTGACTGCTTGGCCCGACACTCGTGTTGTGAGTGGAGCTCTTATGGAACTCGCACCATTTTCCAGTGTCCTTTCTCGGCTTCGCGGCGCTGTTCTTTGCTTGCAGCTTCGGCTGGTTGTCTTGGGCTGTCCTGCCTTGACTTTGTCCTTTGTTCTGTGGTTTAGGGGCACCTTTCCCCTGCTTTGGATTCGCAGAGCCAAAGTCTCGTTTCTTTTGTTTAAACTTCTGCTCGACCTTGACGGCATACCGGTATGCTACGTCGAGCAAGGGGATGTTTAGGAATTGTATTTCTTCCTGGATGTACTTGTGCAGGCAGCCACGGTATTTGAGTATCAAATGTTGCTCCTAATCCTTGATACCCAACTTTGTGCGAAGGGTATGGAAAAGATTGGTGAACTCCGGCACGTCTTGGTCCCTTCCCTGTCGCAGTGTGGTCCACTTTATGTATTCATCCTCATAGCTCCCGACAGGGTAGTACTTCTCCTTGATGGCATCCCGGAACGAATCCCAGGTGGGTGCGGCTGAAAATAGTGAGCCAGTACTTTCATCCTTCTGCTCGCAGTAGGTTTCCCACTAGTCCTTGACGTGGGGGGCTGCTTTGAGAAGAGCAAAAACAATCTTTTCCCGACTCGAAAATTCATGAACAGAAAAATAACCCTCTAGCAGATTTAACCATTTATCTACGGCATCTGCATCTATCTAACCCTCAAATATGGGGATTTCAAAATTAACTTGTACCTTAAAGGGTGTGGCGTTTCCAGAGTAGCTGCTGGAAGCCGATGCATTGCTTCTGGGTAGCCGCTGAAGGATCTGAGCAAAGTTGTCCATCATCGCGTTCCATTGTCGCTCGAGGGCTTCTTCGAGCAATATTTTGATGAGATCTCCTGTCCCCTCGTCTTTCTTCTCGTCTGCCATGGGAGGCCGTTGGGATTTGCGAGGCTGGTCTTGCAAAGGTTCAACCAGTTCAAGCCCTAACTCCTTATATCCTGACCTTGTTGGAGACATGCAAAGAAAAACAGAGAAAAAGCAGACCACTCTGATACCACTAATCCGGATTTAAATAGGAACGCAACAAATTACAGAGATAACCATATACACAAAGATGCAGTGGAAATAATACTTCATTTCATTAATGGAAAATACTGAAATATGCTTACAATCAGAAATGGAAATAAACTAGCTTGGGCGATGGTAGCTTATCTCTGAGAAGAGATGTGATGGCTACATGCCTTTGAAATATGTTACAATGAGGCTCGAAGGGCTATTTATTGTTGAGAAACAAAGGAAAACCCTTAACATTCCAAAACCTAACCCTAGGAGATGAAACGCCAAACTATGGGCCCCGTTTGGGGGTAAGTTGGTACATCAACTTCCCGGGGTCGTAACTTTGGCACATGATCTCCGTTTGACGCGTACAATAGCTCATTAGAAAGATCTATCCGAGCACTATCATTGTGCCCCCGGATTCCCCAAAAAATGTCGTTTAGGGCCTCAAAACGGCTCCGGAAGTTCAGGACCCGAAAAAGTGCTAAAAATAGTAAGTTGTGCTACAATTAAGGAAACTGAAAATGCTGAGAAAGACAATGGTGGGGGTCCAGGTGGACTTGGCAGGTGGCCACCAATATCCACCTGGATCACTAAAGGTCTTGTATCCTATAATTTATGAAGTATTACTGTATCAAACAAACATCCCCTTTCTTACTAAAGGATCCATTTATAGTACTTTTCTCAAATGGTATGTGGACATTAAATGTGTCACCAAAGATGAGAAATTGGGTCTACTCAATTTCACTCCTTTGAAAGCCTAATAAGCATTCTAGTCCTCTAAAATATTTTGAGGACACGTGTTTTCTAAATGAACAAATGTGTTGCAAGTATCTACCCCAGAGAGCATATGCAAATTCTTATCATGGATCAAAGCCCTCATTGCCCACATGAATGCCTTTAATTTTCCTTCCAATAAATCCATTCTACTTTGGATTATATGGCAATGTCAACCCTTGTTCGATTCCTCTCTCCTTAGACAAATTCTCAAATGTGTTGGAGGGATACTCACTCCCATTCTATCATCTAAAAAAAATTATTTTCTTCCCATATTGGTTTTGCACAAGCACCTTAAACTCTTGAAACTCACTCAACACCTCATGCAAGGCCTCTAAGAATTAGGTACATGACCTTAGAGACATAACTACTATAAATGTCACATAATATAAATATCATATCACAAAATCCATTGGCATAGGACCATACACATTAGAATGAGTCAAGCGGGAAATACCCTTGGACCTTCTACCATTGACACAAATGTAACACTCCGATATTTTTGAAGTGCACATCCCTTACGCACTCCATCCTAATATACAATGAATTTTGAAAGACCACTCACCATATCACATACAATTCTAAAGCACTATAGTGAAACTCACCCATCCCCTTGTTTCATAGCTCACATATGTTGTGTTATCCCCTACAATGTCCCACAGTGACAAGGAGATCGAAAGAGGTAACTTCAAACCACTTGCAGTTCAAAAACTAGCCCTTCTCAAAAAGAGAGGGATCACTCTAAGGATATCTCACTCAATGACTTGAAGAGAAATATATTTTAGGTTAGATTTATAGGTTTTGTTTGGAATTTAAGGTTTTTAGGTTGCTCGATGAGAAACGAGAGCAAGAAATTAGGTCAAAGTGTTAAAGGTTTGTAGTGGTAGGAATAAAAAGGAGCAAGACAACAATGTTTGTGGTGGATTAGAGATTTTGATCAATGTATTGTAGGGTCTGAAACATTAAGAAATCATAATGAGCATGTATTAGCATGAATTCATTAATCTAGAAGAAGAGATACATAAACATGATTTCCCACATAAACAAAGCTTTGAATTAAAGAATTATTCCTATATGATTGTAACTAGAATCACATGAAGAAAGCAAAGCATTTTAAGAGAAATGAATTCATCAATAAGAAACTCATAGAGAAGGGAAACAACATCACAAACTCACTGAACAAGTATTTGTGAAAATAACTACAATTGCTCCTTGATTAACTCTATGAAAGCATAAATATACAAGTCCTCTCATTTGAAGTCCAACCCTTGTCACTAAATGAGAAATGATAGACTCAAACCAGCCACTTCCCCACCTCACGAGTCAAATCCCTAAGTCGTCAAACAATTCCCAAGAATCTCTTAACCAACAAGAGAGAGTGAGAAGGTCAAACACAAACTGTTGTGTTAGACTTTCATTTGAGTTTTGATTCATTTATGAGGCCTAATTAAGCACAAAAACAAAGTATCATGCTAATTTATTCCATAATTACATCATGAAGTATTTAAAATATCAAAATTACATCATAAAACCAAGATCTCGGGAAAATGAACTCAAAAAGACAAATGAACTCAAAAAGCTAGCGAGACTTATAAGCTTAGCGCATTGATCTATAAGCATAGCATGATATTGGAAGACGATTTTGGAAGCCTTTGATAAGTCAATTCTAAAAACTCAAAGAATGGTGAACAAGAACTTTTTGTCTAGTTTCTAGAACAACTTGAATTTTTGCAAACGACCCATGGGAAGGCCTTCAAAAATTGATTCTCCCAAGGTGGCTCTATAAGCACAACGCCTCCTTCAAAATAGTGGTAGAAAGTGACCTTTTTACCCATTTTTTGGCTTTTTCTCCTAATCAATTTGTTAACATGATTCAAAAAGGAGATATATGAGATATTTACATCAATATCTATCAAGGAATATAAAGTATTTTGCATTTGGATATCTGATATGAAACTATAGTGCCAAGGCGCTACACTTATAACTTTCACTATGTTTTTAAAACTGTCAAAAATCACTAGAATTTTGAAAATGAACAAAATCTTCAAATCTTCTCGAAATTGAAAAGTGAAGGTATAATATGATATGCTATGCCATGAGCGAGGCTGTAGAATGAAAATCAAGCTTCTCTTTTTCCTTTTGACTTGTTAGGTTTTCCTTGAGCTTGCACTTCAAATGCTTGATTTTAACTTGGGATATTTTGTTTATTGTGTAGTAATGCATAGCCATATGCCTTTGCAAGTTATTGGCCATGTTTTCCTTCGTGAGTAGCTTCTCGATGTGTCCATTGATATTATCAAGCCAATATACCCTATCTTCATTGATTTCTCTATTGATTAGGTCATCTACCATAATCTATTCTTTGATGGAGAAACCTCCCTTTGTAACTCAAGGGCTCTCATGGATGCTCTTGTTCTTGGTCTCCGTAATGTACTATGTTTTCCTTTACATTTTGACACTTTCATTTTAGCCACTTATTTTCTCTTTACATCTTCCTTCTTTGAAACAACTCCTTATTTATCTTGGATCATTTGGTTCACTTTCAATTGCATATTCTCTTGCTGCAAGAACGCTATTAGACAATTTGCCCCTACCAATTTTCCTTCCAATCTCTTGGTCTTAGCCTCCTTATCCCTTATGATTTGATCTTCAATTCTATCCTCATATTCTTTCTCGATATGTGACATATTTGTACCTCGATGAGAGGACTTGTCATGTTGTGAGAAAACTGTTTTTTCACATGTTGTAGGTTTGGCCCTTTCAACAATCCTTTGAGAAAACACAGGCATATCACCTCTCACATATGTCTCAGACAATTATACCATGTCTTTCCTCTTGGTTGGTCTACTTGAAGAAGCAACCTCTTACCGCACTTGTGAGCTTGAAGGTGTTGTTTCATCAATAGACGTGGGTGAAGAAGATGGAGGAAAAGATCAACTTGAAAAGTGATCGCAAGACAGATTTTCCTGTGCTAACTCATGAAAAACTAGCACTTTCACTAAGCCATGATGAAACAAACTAGTATGGTATTCTCTCTGAGCTTTTGCACCTTTTTCTCTCATTTTAATTAGACTTTTGTACAAATAATGAGACAAATTGATTTGTTGAACACTCGTGAAATGCATCAAAATCTTCATGTAGTACTTATACACCCTATAATATCTACTCTCACATGTGAAGTTCTTCATGATAATTTTCATGAGAGGGGAATATCTATCCAAAAAATGTTTGAATGGAAAAATATATGTTGGAGCTCCTTTGTATGAAGCCTTTAGGTACATCTTGTCATTTTTAAGGTCAAGGCATTCTCTCTTGAACCAAATTTCTCCAACGTTTGGAATCCCTACAACTACGAAGATAATTTTCCTTGAAACAATGAATTGAACTCCTCCTATGGTCACTTTGTTCTTTTTAATTTTGGTGGCAAAAGCACTAGTCAATTGGTCATGATACTTCAATTCTTCAATTCTTTGGAAAAATGTAAGACAATGTGCATATTCAAATGATTTTCTAATGAAAGGAGATTGTAAGACATGATGGGTTGATGTAGGTTCATGTGTGATGACATGTCCACCCATATGCTTCCTTTTTCAGAGTTTTCAGATTCCATGTCAATATTTAGCTCTCAGGATAGAAACTAGGGTTTTGACTATGGGAAAACACAAGATTGTAAATAAATGTGAGGGAGTTTCAGGGAAATGAGGGGGATAGGGATATGAAAAAATTCCAAGAAAATTATGGGGGAGAGTGAGAGAGTTTAGGAAGTTAGGGAAAGTGGAATTACAAGATTTGGTTGAGTGGAAGGTTTCCAAATAAGAAAAATAGAGTCGTGTAGTTTAAAAGGTGTAGTTTGTCTAGGGTTTAGGTAGAATTGATGAATTTTGAGAGTGGATTTCATGGAGAGTGTCTATGAGGGTGTGCTTAGGATATATAATGGTGTAAAAGAGATGGATATAGGTTTTAGTAGCAATTTGACATGAAAATAATGAAAACCTTGTTAACTATATTCCAAAAGCCCTAGGAAGTAGACATGAGGCATAACAAGCGTAGCTGAGAGGAATGAGAGAAGATTTCAACCTTAAGATAGACCAACAACCTGTATTAGAGGTAAAAAAATGTTAAAATGATGGAGGAAACTACTGTAGGGTGCTCACAACCTCAGATCGATGATGGAGCACCTCCATGGTAAATGCGTAGCAGAAACATAGTTATTTGCGTACAACAGTTTGATAACTCAAGTTATGGATGCAAAACACTATCTTTGTATGAAAGGATCACCTTGATTGGATCAGATGGAGTGTTGGAATGTTAAATGAGTAAATGGGGAGTGAATGAGAGTGATTGATGATCCTTTATAACTGGAGAAAAAGTATTTTCCCTTTGCAAAATTATAGTGGACCCACCATAACATTTTTACTTGGACATGACATTTTAGTTTTTATGATCTTATGATGGTATTTCTTTCGAGAAAATGAAATAAACAACATGACTTTAAGACCTTGGTTACCAAGTTGATCTCTACTCTTCCTCATAATATCATATGTTATGCCATGAGGGAGGCTTTAGAGAGTAAATCGAGCTTCCTGTTTTCCTTTTGGCCTATTAGGTTTTCCTTGAGATTGCTATTCAAATGCTTGATTCTAACTTGGGATATTTTGTTTATTGTGTAGTAAAGCATAGCCATATGCCTCAGAAAGTTATTGGCCATGTTTTCCTTCTTGAGGAGCTTCTCGAGGTGTCCATTGATCTTATAAAGCCAATATACCCTATATTCATTGATTTCTCTAGTGATTAGGTCATCTACCATAATCTATTCTTTTGGTGGAGAAACCTCCCTTTGCAGCTCAAGGGCTGTCTTGGATGCCCTTGTTCTTGGTCTCCCTAATGTACTTTGTTTTGCTTTACCTTTTTGACACTTTCATTTTAGCCACTGCTTTGCCCTTTGCATCTTCCTTCTTTGAAACAACTCCTTGTTTATCTTGGATCATTTGGTTCCCTTTCAATTGCATATTCTCTTGCTGCAAGAATGTTATTAGAGTATTTGTCTCTACCAATTTTCCTTCCAATATCTTGATCTTAGCCTCCTTATCCCTTATGATATGATCTTCAATTCTATCCTCGTATGCTTTCTCCATATCTGACATATTTATACCTCAATGAGAGGACTCCTCATTCTTTGAGAAAATTGTTTGTTCACATGTTGTAGGCTTGACCCTTTCAATAATCCTTTGAGAAAACACAAGCCTATCATCTCTCGTAGATGTCTCAAACACTTCTACCATGTCCTTTGTCTTGGTTGGTCTGCTTGAAGAAGCAACCTCTTACTTCACTCATGAGCTTGAAGGTCTTGCTTCATCACTAGACCTAGGAGAAGAATATGGAGGAAAAGATCAATTTGAAAAGTGATCCCAAGAGAGATTTTCCTGTGCTAACTCATGATATGCTAGCACTTTTACTATGCCATGATGAAACAAACTAGTATGGTGATTCTCTCTGAGCTTTTGCACCTTTTCTCTCATTTTAATCACACTTTTGTACAAATAATGAGACAAATTTTTTTACTGAACACCGGTGAAATTCATCAAAAGCTTCATCTATTACTTATACACCCTAGAATATCTACTCTCACATGTGAATTTCTTCATGATCATTTTCATGACGGGGGTATATTTGTCCAAAAGATGCTTGAATGAGAAAATATATGTTGGATCTACCTTGTATGGTTCCTTTAGGTACTTCTTGTAATTTTGAAGGTCAAGATCTTCTGTCTTCAACAAAATCTCTCGAGTGTTTGGAATACCTATAGCTACAGAGATAATTTTCCATGAAACATTGAATTGAACTCCTGCATTGGTCACTTTCTGATTTTTAAGTTTGGTGGCAAAAGCTCTAGTCAATTGGTCATGATACTCTAATTCTTCAATTCTTTCGAAAAATGTAATACAACGTGCATCTTCAAGTGATTTTCTAATGAAGGAAGATGAGTAGACCTCATGGGTTTATGTAGGTTCATGTGTGATGACATGTCCGCCCCTATGCTTCCTTTGTTCATAGGTTTTAGATTCCATGTCAACATTTAGCTCTTAGGATAGAAACTAGGGTTTGACTATGGGAAAACACGAGATTGTCAATAAATGTAAGGGAGTTTTAGGGAAATGATGGGGATAGGGATATGAAAAAATTCCAAGAAAATTCGGTGGGATAGTGAGGAAGTTTAGGAACTTAGGAAAAGTGGAATTACAAGATTTTGGTGAGCAGAAGGTTTAAAAATAAGGAAAAGAGAGTCATGTAGTTTATCTAGGGTTTAGGTAGAATTGATGAATTTTGAGAGTTGATTTGATGGAGAATGTCTAGGAGGGTGCGTTTAGGATAGATGATGGTGTACAAATAGATGGATATGGGTTTTAGTAGTAGTTTGACATGAAAGTAATGAAAACCTTCTTAACTGTATTCGAAAAACCCTAGGAAGAAGACATGAGGCATACCAAGCACAACTTAGAGGAATGAGAGAAGATTTAAACCTTAAGATAGACCAAAAACGTATATTATAAGTATAACAATGTTAAAATGATCTACAAAACTATTTCAGGGGGATCACAACCTTGGAGAGATAATGGAGGAGCTCTGTGGTATATGCGTAGCAGAAACATAGTTATTTGCATAACACGGTTTGAGAACTCGAGTTATGGATGCAAAAAACTCTCTTTATATGACATAATTGCCTTGATTAGATGAGATGGAGTGTTGGAAATTTAAATGGGAAAATTGGAAGTGAATAAGAGTGAGTGATGACCCTTTATAAGTGGAGAAAATTGATTTTCCCTTTGCAAAATGATAGTGGGCCAACCATAATAGTTATACTTGGACTTGACACTTTATTTTTATGATATTATGATGGTATTTCATTTGAGAAAATGAAATAAAAAGCATGAATATAAAACCTTGGTTACCAAGTTGATCTCTACTATTCCTTATAAAATGAAATTTAATGGTAAAAAGAAAAATTTTCAAGAATTGTGCCTAGTGACCTAGTGGTGACATATCATTAGGTTTATTAGGTGAATTATGATCAAAATGATTATGGGACTCTACTAATAATGATTTGAATTGAAAAAGATAGTGTCCTTTGACCATGAGACTGAAAGGAATAGTTAAGACTAACCTTCCTAATCAGTGATCAAATTTTTATTCTAAAAACTTTTTGAAACTAAAAATTTGGCCTAAAACCCTAAAAATAAATATGTAAAAGCACATTTAGTCACTAATGGCTGACATGACTGACACGCACTAATATTCTTTTCCCATCATGCACTAGTGTTCATACCATTTTTCCCCTCCACAAGCACAAGTTACCCTCTATCACTTGAATTACTCAATTCATGCTATGCTTGGATCCCCTTGGCTTGACAAGTAGCTATAAACTTATAAGGATGACCTCAAAACCCTTGTACTCGATAGGTGAGAGAGAGAATAAATTTTTCTCAAGCCCTATTACATAAATAACTTCATTTACCTCCATAGGGCTCCATTATTCTCATTGGAACATTATGATGCCCACACCCTCTATTTAATACTTGGTGTTGTGAAGGTAAATCCCCTCTGTGGACAGAGGTGATCCCTACTAGCCCAGATCGGGTCTAGCAAAAATCAAACAATGCTAACACGCAGATTCCTAATTGCAAACTACAGGTAAGAAATAAGAGCTTACTTGGATTCCAACACTAGTGTTTCAGAAGAGTCGATCCTTTGCTCCAGCCAGTCACAATCCCCACGATCTCCGTGAATGGACACATGCACATGCAAAGAACGACACAAGTACAAGCATAGAAACCAATAGATGCAACTATATATCGGTCAGAAAAGATATAACTCAAACATCATTACCATAAACGACAAGAGTGAGTGGAACCATAATGATAGTCATCTATTATTAATAATAAACAAAGAAGAATACAACCATAGTTCTGACGTCAAATCCTTCGTTGACTGGGTGATCAGGTGCACATGCCTTGCAAAACTTGTTGGGGATGAGAAACAAGCCTCTCTCTCTTTGGTGACAAGAAATTTCCTTGCTCCTTGCAACAATATCTTAGCCTTCTAAAAGTATGATTCTCCTCCTGCTGGAACCGGGACCATAGCTATCGCTATCCTTCACTCCCCTTAGCACTATTCCCGACTATTATTATTAGCCTGATCAAGGCAGCAGAACAAGCTTTTATAGATCAGGGAAAGGAGATGGGATAGAATTCATCCTTGTAGGAGATAAGATCAACGACAACATCGATCAAGTTGGATCTATCCTCGCTCGAGTTGGCTTTACCCTCGAAAAGTGTTCTCAGATATAGTTCATGAGATGGAAAGAACTTTCCCATGCCAGTTTGTTAAAAACTTTACCAAATTTGGTTGGTGCGGATCTGACATTGTGACAGAGCGCCAACTAGCGCACCCTCTTTGTTGGATTCCCCCATTGGCGCGGGCAGTACATTGGGAAACCGCGCCAATGGAAAAAGAGGCTTTTATAAGTGTAATTTGCAGGAGATGTCTTCAGGGCATGTGAAGTTAATACTTAGAGGGTTGCGATGCAGGTGTTTTCAAGTCATGTCACTTCTCACAGGTCTCGTAATGAGTCCTCCAAAGTGCGGGAGAGGGGTGACAGGGACGGTGAGAAATGGTGACAATTTACTGTGTAACAGATGCCCCCTAAAGCATGAAGCTTGAGAGAGAGAGAGGGGTGAAATGCTTTACAAGAACATTCATGTGTAACTGAAAATGTTGTCGCCAGAGAACCTGCATAGAGAAGTACAACTGATATCTCAAGTACATGATATATGTGGTATGGGCACAGCCATCCATAACAGAGTACATAATAATCTAGATCCAAGGTATGGGCATAGCCATCCAGTGAGGATCAATGAATAGACTCAGGCATGGTCATAGCCATCCAGTAAATGAGTCACGTAATAATCATGATAATCCACAAAATCGCAGCCTGGATTCTAATAGACAAAATCCAGGGTCTTGTGCTCCATCTCGACCTGAACAAAAGTACAAGTTTAGGCATGCGAATACAGGAGTTGAAGGCGAAAATGCATGAACATCGTCTGATTACCAGATAATGTTGAAAGCTGTTAGCAGACACGAGAGGTACCACCCATAATGAAAATGGTCTTCAAGGTACTATAGGTACAATCTACGGCGTGTGAATCAGTGAGTTGACGTCGAACACTCATAGAATCATTCGATCGGAGGTCAATGATGAAAACCTCACGTCGAACACGAAGAACCTGCCATTGAGGCATGCAGGCTCCAAGGCACCATAAGGGAGTCTCTAGATCAACTTCCTGAATAATGAGTTGAAGTCGATAGGAAGTGACCTTGATCGAAGGTGGGCCATAGTGTTTCCCACATCGTCGACACGAGACAGAGAGAGAATATTGTGAATCAGGATTATGTGAGATAGCAGAGGGAGGTTGTTATTGTGCAGAGGTCAACTTCTCTTGAACATATCGACGGCACGACAGTGGATTTGGCAGTATTTTACATCAAGGGATCAAAGGTCATGGCGACAAGGCAATGAGCAGATGAGAGGTCAAACAAGATCACCCAAACCCACAGAGGCAAGTGATAAACGAGATGATATGTCCCCACCCAGACACGAATGCAAACAAGTGCCATGTTCAAGAGCGACATACTGCCGACACGACAATAATTATGGTTCCATTTTCCCCACCATTTCTGGTGAGTACCCCAGTTATTTTAAACAAGCTTGACGGGGATACCATATGCTTGTGAGGCGTCATTTCGACGGAATCCGATGTCATCAAATTTTAACGAGCCTGACAAAGGAAGAACTCGGCGTCTTTTCATGTTTGGAGAGTTTGAAAAGACAATAGAAAAGAAGACTTCAAGGGGGTCCTTTTTCGTAAATTTGTGTCTCGCGAGCCCGAAAAAGTATAAAATGATGCTCAAAAGAACCGCCCGATCGTTACGATCGAGGAGTACTTTTCATGTGTAGTGACGTCGACCTAAAAAAGTAAAAAAGCGATCGATGTCATGTCGTTTCGTAACCATTAACGAGCCTGAAACGACAAGGGCCTGACAATCTTTTATTTTTTACACGGTCGAAAAAGAGTTTAAATACGACCGCCTCTTATTTCCATTTAACGAGTCAAGAGGGAAAACTTGGCAATCTTTTCATCTTTAAATGGTCGGAAAAGAGCTGAAAGTAGGCCTGTCCTAGAGGAACAAGTGGTATAAAGGGTGGCAACTGGTTCTGGTAGGTGGAACTGCTCAAAACATGTAATGGTCAAGAGGTTGGCTAATAAAACCACTCATCGCTATGGTTCCTCAGGAAAGGATAAACAACCAAGTGAGAGCATATGATCGGCCAAAGAGATGGTGGCGATGGAATGAAACAACCAAGGCTCATCTAACAGAATTTAGCAGATAAAAGGCAATCACGAGATGTAAATCAGGTATGGGTTCATTGTTGCACAAGCTTGAACCATAGAGAACTCTGCTTGGATTCAGTTTCATGTTGGGTGTGGAGCCTGATTATCTTCTATAGTACCGCCACATTGGACCCTAGTTGCCACCCATAAAATAATCGCTGCAAGGGGGGTCCAGGGGGGGGCGCCAATGACTTTTGGGAGCCCCCCCCCTGGCGGGGTGTTTCGGGGGCAGCGCCGTCGAAGCTAAAAACAGCTGTAAAATTTCCTTGTAAAAGTATAGTAATTTCTAGTCAATCTGGGCCGTTCATTAGGCGGATGATCTGATGGTAGAAATTATGTTTAGTTTAGGGTTTTTTTCCCTAGAAGGCAACCCCTCTCTTTATATGAGGGTATTTTATTTGAGGCTGTGATATATAAATATGTATTCTGTGAGCGAGAAACATAGAGGTGAGACTATGAGAGAATACAGAGGATATTACAACGGTTTTGCTGTAGGTTGTGTCTCTTCCTTTTGCTGGATAATAGAAAGGAAGGACTGGCTGTTCGAGGTGGACGTAGCCCAAACTGGGTGAACAACGTATATCTGTGTCTCTCTTGTTTTGTGCATTTTCTGTGTTTATATTTCTGCAATATTTTATGTGTTCCATTGCTCCGTAATATATAATTTTCTAACAACTGGTATCAGAGCCAAAGGTCTATTTGGCTGATAAACTCGCAGGAAAGAAGGGTTCCTGGTTCGAGTGGGAGCAATGGTGGAAGATGGTAAGTTTAGGGTCGAGAAATTTAACGGCCAAAACTTCTCGCTGTGGAAGATGCATATGGAAGATTATCTGTATCAGAAAGATCTATACCTACCATTGGGCGGAAAAACAAATATGCCGACGGGTATGAAAGACGAAGAATGGAACCTTCTCGATAGAAAGGCACTCGGAACAATACGGTTGTGCTTTACTGTGTCAGTCGCCTTCAATATTTCGAAGGAAACCACGACAGAGGGTTTGATGGAGGTGTTTTCGAAACTATATGAAAAACCCTCGGCCTCAAACAAGGTATTTCTTATGAAAAGGTTATTTAATATGAAGATGTCGAAAGGTGGATTTGTTGCAGACCATTTAAATGATTTTAATATAGTTACAAGTCAGTTAAGTTTTGTAGGGGTAAACTTTGATGATGAGATTAGAGCTCTGTTATTCTTGTGCTCGTTACCAGAAAGTTGGAATGGTTTGGTAATGGTGATTAGTAACTCTGTTTCTGGATCTAGTACTTTAAAGTTTGATGATGTTGCCAGTGCTATCCTTAGCGAGGAAATGCGATGGAAAAGCTTTGGTGAGACATCGGGAAATGCTTTGAGTGCAGAGTCTAGAGGAAGAAAAATGGAAAGAGGAAAGAGCTCAGGATATCGCAGTAAATCAAGGAAAGGCAGATCCAAGTCCAGATCGAGGATAGTGTGCTGGAAATGTGGAAATAAAGGACACCTAAAGAAAGACTGTAGATCTCGGAAGGGAAAATAAGGAGATGCACAACAAGAAAACAATCATGAAGCAAATGTGACAGGTGAGGTGTTACAAGATGCTTTGATTCTTTCTTTCGAAAGCATTACTGATTCCTGGGTGGTAGATTTAGGGGCCTCATTCCATGCCACTCCTGATAAGAAATACTTTCATGACTATGTTCAAGGAAATTTTGGACAAGTTTGTTTGGTGATGATAAACCCTGTCAAATTGTTGGAATGGGTAAGGTTCTTGTAAATCAGCAGAATGGAAACCAATGGCTATTAAAGGAGGTAAGGCATGTTCCAGATCTAAAGAAAAATCTGATTTCAACAGGGCAGTTAGGCAGTGAAGGTTGTGTGACAACTTTCACAGATAAAGCTTGGAAGGTCACCAAAGGAGCCCTGGTAATAGAAAAAGGCGAAAAGGTTGGTACGTTGTATTTATGCAATGGTATTTCTAACTCTGTTAATGCTTTGACTTCCAAAGGAGCAGATGCAGCATTATGGCATCAAAGGCTCGGACACATGAGTGAAAAAGGGATGAAGATTCTTCACTCAAGGAATTTGTTGCCAGGTTTGAAGAATATTGATTTGGACTTCTGTGAGAACTGCATTTATGGAAAACAGAAAAGAGTCAGATTTCTCAGAGTTGGGAAAGAAAATAAGAGCGAAAAATTAGAGCTTGTGCATACAGACGTATGGGGACCTGCTCAGGTATCATCTCTCGGTGGCTCTCGTTATTATGTTACCTTTATTGATGATGCAACTAAAACTTGGATTTATTGTACTAAGAATAAATCTGATGTATTTGATACTTTCAAGAAATGGAAAGCTTTGGTTGAGATTGAGACAGGAAAGAAAGTGAAGTGTCTTAGATCAGACAATGGAGGTGAATATTGCAGCAAAGAGTTTGATAGATACTGTTCAGAGCATGGAATTCGCAGAGAGAAGACAGTTCCAAGAACACCACAAGAAAGTGGTGTGTCAGAAAGGATGAACAAAACAATCATGGAGTGTGCAAGGTGCATTAGATTGCATGTAGGATTGCCTTTACAGTTTTGGGAAGATGCTGTAGATACTACTGTTTATCTAATAAACAGAGGGCCTTCAAGTTCCTTGGATGGTGGTGTTCCAGAGGAAGCATGGACAGGTAAAAAGGTAAACTACTCTATTTTAAAGCCTTTTGGTTGTGAGGCCTTTGTCCATATTGATAAAGAAAATAGAACAAATCTTGAGGAAAAGTCAAAGAAATGTACCTTTATTGGATATGGTGTTAATGATTTTGGTTATCGTTTATATTATTATGAAAATCACAAAATCATTAGGAGCAGAGATGTAATATTCAATGAAAAGGTCTTCTATAAGAATCAGTTGCAGGAAAAGAAACAAGAAAAAGAAAACAAGGAATATGCAGTTCTTGATGAAATCACTGAAAAAGTAAAGGTGCCTGAAAATAATAATAATCAACAACCACAACAACAGCAACCATCACAACAACAACAGGCACCCCAAACACCTGAAAGTGGTGTTAGAAGATCTACCAGGATAAGTAGACCTCCTGAACGATACTCTCCTTCATTATACTATTTATTGTTGACTGATTCTGGTGAACCTGAATGTTATGAAGAAGCAATGCAGGTTGAAAGCAGGAAGAAGTGGGAGGTAGCCATGGAAGAAGAGATGGACTCCTTAATGCATAACCAGACTTGGGATTTAGTCAGGTTGCCTGCAGGAAAAACTACATTGAAGAATAAATGGGTTTACAGGCTGAAGGAAGAAGATGGAGGAAAACAGAGGTACAAAGCTAGACTTGTGGTGAAGGGGTTTGCATAGAAGAAAGGTATTGGTTTTGATGAAATATTTTCTCCTGTTGTTAAAATGAATTCAATCAGAACTATTTTAAGTCTTGTAGCAGCTGAAGGTTTGCATCTTGAGTAGTTAGATGTAAAGACAACCTTTCTCCATGGGGATTTGGAGGAAGAGATATATATGTAGCATCCACAAGGATATGAGGTGAAAGGGAAGGAGAAACTAGTGTGTAGGTTGAAGAAGAGCTTGTATGGCTTAAAACAAGATCCAAGGCAGTGGTATCTAAAATTTGACAAGTTTATGTCTGAACAAGGTTATACTAGATGTCACTCTGATCATTGTGTTTATCTGAAAAAGAAAAATGATGGCATCTATATTATATTGTTATTGTATGTAGATGATATGCTTGTTGCAGGATCTAACATGTAGGAAATAAATGTGCTCAAAAGAAAATTGGCAAATTCATTTGCAATGAAGGATTTAGGAGCTGCAAAACAAATCCTTGGTATGAGAATCACTAGAGACAGGAAAAATCGCAAATTAACATTGTCTCATAATGAGTACATACAAAAGGTGTTGAAAAGATTTAATATGAAAAATGAAAAACCAGTTAATACACCTTTTGCTAGCCATTTCAAACTTAGCAAGGAAATGTGCCCAAAGACCCAAGACGACATGGATTATATGTCTAAAGTTCCATATGCATCAGCAGTTGGAAGTTTAATATATGCAATGGTCTGCACAAGGCCTGATATTGCACATGCAGTGGGAGTTGTAAGCAGGTACATGAACAATCCAGGAAAGGAACATTGGATGGCAGTGAAATGGATTCTCAGATATTTGAAAGGTACCACAAATCAAGCATTATGTTTTGGTGGTTCAAACATATCCCTACAAGGATATGTTGATGCAGATATGGCAGGTGACAAAGATAACAGGAGGAGCACTACAAGATATGTATTTAATGTTGGAGGAATAGCTGTCAGTTGGGTTTCAAAAATCCAAAGTGTTGTTGCACTTTCAACAACAGAAGAAGAGTATGTTGCTGCTACAGAGGCTAGTAAAGAAATAATTTGGTTACAAAGGTTTATGGGTGAATTGGGTAAGGAGCATGATATGGGCACGTTATACAGTGATATTCAAAGTGCCATTCATCTTGCAAAGAACTCAGTATTTCATTCCAGGACCACACACATACAGCTCAAGTACCATTTCATACGATCAATATTGGAAGATGGAGAGTTGAAGCTAGAAAAGATACACACTAGCCAGAACCCTGCAGATATGCTAACAAAAGTTGTAACCAGGGAGAAACTTAGAATATGCTTAGTTTCAGTTGGTCTTCAAGGATGACGATGAAGATGAGAAATATCCAGGTCCAAAGAGGAGTCATTGTCCAGCAAATGGAGCAGTGGTGGAGTTGCTACAATCAGTCTCCAAGTGGGAGATTGTTGGGGGTGGAGCCTGATTATCTTCTATAGTACCGCCACATTGGACCCTAGTTCAAAATGGGGCGGCAACACTGCCCATAAAATAATCGCTGCAAGGGGGGTCTAGGGGGGGCCGGCAGTGACTTTTGGGAGCCCCCCCTGACGGGGGGTTTTGGGGGCAGCGCCCCCGAAGCTAAAAATAGCTGTAAAATTTCCTTGTAAAAGTATAGTAATTTCTAGTCAATCTGGGCCGTTCATTAGGCAGATGATATGACGGTAGAACTTATGTTTAGTTTAGGGTTTTTTGCCCTAGAAGGCAACCCCTCTCTTTATATGAGAGTATTGTATTTGAGGCTGTGATATATAGATGTGTATTCTGTGAGCGAGAAACATAGAGGTGAGACTGTGAGAGAATACAGAGGATATTACAGCAGTTTTGCTGTAGGTTGTGTCTCTTCATTTTGCTGGATAATAGAAAGGAAGGACTGGCTGTTCGAGGTGGACGTAGCCCAAACTGGGTGAACCACGTATATCTGTCTCTCTTGTTTTGTGCATTTTCTGTGTTTATATTTCTGCAATATTTTATGTGTTCCATTGCTCCGTAATATATAATTTTCAAACATTTCATGTTTACACAAGCTTGAAATGAAAAACTATGCTTGTTATAAGTTCGCATGCCCCTAGCATAATAACACCAAATGAGGTACATGCCCCCCAAGCTTCATTGCATTCAACAAAGTGGATGGAATGAAGGTTCACTCTTGAGATCGATGAAAGACTCGACTTGGATTTTATGAGATCTTAATCAAAGACTCGATTTGGAAAGGGATTTGTTTCATTTTTTTAATGAGGTTGACACGGTAAAAGAACTATCCTCATAACCCTTGTTTCATTTTTTAATGAGCTTGACACAAGACCAGGAACTGTGCTCCACCACCTAGTTTCATTTTTTAAGGAGCTTGACACAGGAAAGGAACTATGCTCTGACATCTTGTTTCGTTTTTTAACAAGGTCGCCGCAAGAGAAAAGCTATCCTCGGGACTCCTTGTTTCATTTTTTAACGAGCTTGACACAAGGCAAGGGATTGTGCTCAACACTCCTTGTTTCATTTTTTAACGAGCTTGACACAAGACAAGGAACTATGCTCAAGACTCCTTGTTTCATTTTTTAACGAGCTTGACACAAGACAAGGAACTCTGCTCAGAACTCCTTGTTTCATTTTTTAACGAGCTTGACACAAGACAAGGAACTGTGCTCAAGACTCCTTGTTTCATTTTTTAATGAGCTTGACACAAGACAAGGAACTCTGCTCAAAACTCCTTGTTTCATTTTTTAACGAGCTTGACACAAGACAAGGAACTGTGCTCAATACTCCTTGTTTCATTTTTTAATGAGCTTGACACAAGACAAGGAACTGTGTTCAAGACTCCTTATTTCATTTTTTAACAAGCTTGACACAAGACAAGGAACTCTACTCAAAACTCCTTGTTTCATTTTTTAACGAGATTGACACAAGACAAGGAACTGTGCTCAAGACTCCTTGTTTCATTTTTTAATGAGCTTGACATAAGACAAGGAACTGTGCTCAGGACTCCTTGTTTCATTTTTTAACGAGCTTGACACAAGACAAGGAACTATGATCAAGACTCCTTGTTTCATTTTTTAACGAGCTTGACACAAGACAAGGAACTATGCTCAAGACTCCTTGTTTCATTTTTCAACGAGCTTGACACAAGACAAGGAACTATGCTCAAGACTCCTTGTTTCATTTTTTAACGATCTTGACACAAGACAAGGAACTCTGCTCAAAACTCCCTGTTTCATTTTTTAACGAGCTTGACACAGGACAAGGAACTGTGCTCAAGACTCCTTGTTTCATTTTTTAATGAGCTTGACACAAGACAAGGAACTGTGCTCAACCCGAACTTCATCATAATGAATAGGAAGTTGGGGCATCCAAAAGTGCCACTCCAGATGGAAGTCGAAGATCTTGGAAGTCAGGGCCCAATGCCCCAGGACATTATGCACGACGGCAGCATCACTCGATCCAAGCACGGGATAGGTTGCCACGTAGTTGATCTGTGATGGGGCAGATGCAACTCGTGGTTGAAAACCAGGTGGGGATGAATATTACGCAGGGGGGGCCTGTAGACGAATGAATGCTAATTAGTTGATCATCACGATTCTTCCATCGTGTGGAAAGAAAACCACATAGAAAAGTGAAGAGACCAGGGCACCCATGGCATAAACATAGTCACAGCCAAGGAGAAGACTCAAATCTGTAGCACCTTGGGTAATCGATACATCTATATAGATGGTTTTGCCTCCCAAAGTAATAGGGAACTTTGGAAGGGTCCCTAATGGTTGACTAGTTACCCCGTCAAAAGCCGTCAGATTTGGTGCGGCTGGCACAAGCAGTGGGGAACCCAAAGCTTGCCAAGTGGTGGCAAGCATGAGACTAACAGATGCCCCCTCATCTAAAAAAGTGCCAGGTATCGCCGTATTATAGGTGTATACCGTGACCCAGAAAGGCAGATGGGATGGAAGGTGGTAGTTGGCCAAACGACTCCAGTCGAAGGCAGCGACCAAACCACTTAGAGGGGGAATCGTATGATTGCCCCCCTGCTCTAAAGGGATCAAAGCAGGACTCTCGAGAGCAGCTAGGATAGGAGAATCGTTTCCACATTTAGGAGAATCTGAGGAGACTAGAAGAACATGAGAATTATGCTCTTCCGAAACAGAGTGATCGACAGGTGGTGAGTTCGAGTCGACACTCTTTCCGACTAATGGCTGGTCCGGAACAGGCTTGGCACAGCCAGGTTTAGGAAGAGGAGGCTAGACAAGAGAAGAATTTAAAGCAATCTCTTCGTCAACAGGGGGACTATCTGCAGTTGCAGAGAGACGTTGATAACCATCTGGGAGTTGGGGTGAAGAAGATGTAAGACTTTCCAAAATAGGAGAGGCTTTATCCATGAGTGGACAAAGGTGAAGGGGATGATTTCCTTCACAGAGTCTACAGGGGATTCAAATCTTCCCTTTCTCCTTACCATTGCCAACTAAGAGGGTAGCATCGCCGTGAGCTTGAGAGGATGATGAGGGGTAGGCTGGATCGTGAGACCATACTTCTAAGACCCTGGGAATGCAAGGACAATCACAAAGAAGTTGTTCATCCTTGCACAATCTACAAGGAAACATGACCTTCCGCAAAGGAGAAGAAGGCGGCCCAACTTCAGGTGAACTCGGGGCAGTAGCTGCACTTTTAGTCTCTTCCTTAGGAGACTTCTTCTTCTTCTTCTTCTTCTTCTTAGCCACTTGGTTACTTGAAACTGGACTTTCACCAGGAGAAGTAGAGGACGAGGACGTAGAAACAGGTGAAGAAGGGGATGGGTCCACCTTAGAATCAACATGATGTTGTTCAGGTGGAGGGACTGATTGGCTTGTAGTTGATACGACAGGGACGAAAGAGGTTGAGAACAACCATACACGCAACCCAATAGTTAACCTAGGTAGAGACAACGTTGCCATATAAGGGGCACCAACATTTCCAAAAGGAGCGAAATGACCAGGATTCCCGTCAGCGGAGATCCCTGGGCTGGTGAACCCTTGAAAAGTTGCCATCGAGAATGAAAAAGAAACCTACTCAAGCTAACACAAACAAGATCTAACCAGGTAAATGTGAATCGTGACGTTTTCACTTTTTAAGAGTCAAGAAAAGGATAAAAAGATGACTCTAGTCTCCTTTGAATGTTTAATGAGCCCAAAGTGACAAAATTCTCATTTGAGCCTTTTCTTTTAGGTAGTCCGAAAAGGATCAAAAGTGACTACTCTAGAGAACTAGGCAAAGGGTTTACCAGACAATCTATAAAACTGCATATACACCTTGGCAGTTAGATGAAAACCAAGGACTTTCCGTACGGCAGTCAATCTTCCCGAATGATGTGTTCAGTGCATTACGGCTTGTAAGGCGGTAGACACAGCTTCCTGTGGATAAAGGATGATAACCTAGTGGGGTCTCCCCATATACTCGACAGTACGTGGGAGCGCAAATCCATGTTAGACCATTATCGAGTCATAAAAGGAGGAATCACCCAACCATAATGTGAAACAATAGTGACTAGGTTTAACGACGCTGGAACATGTCTCTAGCCTAGACCTCTAGATGTGTGCGTTAAGTTCCAATGCATTGTTAGATATATTCAATTCATTTTACGGTTGATCTTGGATTAGGTTTCGATTTTCAGGCCTTACCGTACGTAATTTCTCACAATTTCCTAAATGGAAACTATATGCCAAAATACATCATTTCATTCGATGAACGTTAGCTACGAAAGAGTTGAGAGCTTTCACGCAAACAAAATTACCAAAACAACAATCCACAACACTCTAATGCAGCTAATGACAATTAACAAAAATTTTCTCCAAAGTTACTAATCGCTAATAACAGTGAAAAGCTTTAATTTCATTAGCCAATGCAAAGCAAGAGAGATTGTTTGTTTTCTTTTTGATGGCCAAGCGCACTAGACAAATTTTGAGAAACAATAATAAAGAGAAAAAACAAATTTCACTCAATGGGAACCTAATCAGATCCCCGAACAGGAAGACAATCCTTCAAAATCAAGAAAAACGCCAAAGACCTCAATGAGCCATGTGATCTAGGCTCAAAACGAAGCCAAATGGAATTCAAGCAAAAAAGAAGTAAATTGCTCGAATAAGACAATAAAAAGTTTTAACAACCACTGAACAAGTGCAAGAGAGTAACCAAAGAGTCAACTCGACCGACAAAAGACAAAAACTCCTAAGGAAAGCTCGATGCACAAAGCCACTAGATGCCCTAGGGCTAAAATGTGAAATTGGTGGAAAAAAGCAAACATCCAAAGGGTAAAGGCCAAAAACCAATCAAACAAGACTATAACACACTCAAGTGATTGAAAGATAGCATCCAGACACAAAAACCAAGCTTGGAAGGCTCAAAACAAGCAAATTATAAAAGGTTCCCTGGGCTAGCGCGACTTTCAGGCTAAAAGTAGTGCCAATTGAGGTTTGGCGTGGGCTGTACATTGACAAGTTGCACCAACAGGTGTGACTATCATGCAAAAAAGAGCGCCAATTGAGAATTGGCACGACTGTCATGCAAAAAAGAGCGCAAATTGAGTTTTCTCAGTCAAAAATAAAAATAACTGTCCTAGGACCTGGGAACAGTGTTTAGATGAACCAGAGAGCAAAAGGCAGCTGAAGAAATCAACTTAGAAGGCCAATCCGGCAAGGAAAACAAGAGAAACCAAAGAGGCAAGACAAACCCCAAATTGTTCGGTTTGTAAACCAAACTGGAGATCCAAAGTTTACAAATCAAACAATAAACAATCATTCCCTAGCAGAGTCGCCAAATTATTGTGAAGGTAAATCCCCTCTGCGCATAGAGGAGATCCCTACTAGCCCAGATCGGGTCTAGCAACAATCAAACAATGCTAACACGCAGGTTCCTAATTGCAAACTACAGGTAAGCGATAAGAGCTTACTTGGATTCCAATGCTAGTGTTGCACAAGAGTCAATCATTTGCTCCGGCCAGTTAGAATCCCCACGATCTCCGTGAATGGACACCGGCACATGCAAAGAACGACACAAATACAAGAATAGAAACCAATAGATGCAACTATATATCGGTCAGAAAAGATATAACTCAAACATCATTACCATAAACGACAAGAGTGAGTGGAACCATAATGATAGTCATCTATTATTAATAATAAACAAAGAAGAATACAACCATAGTTCTCACGTCAAATCCTCCTTTGGTTGGGTGATCAGGTGCACATGCCTTGCAAAGCTTGTTGGGGATGAGAAAAAAGCCTCTCTCTCTTTGGTGACAAGAAATCTCCTTGCTCCTTGTAACAATCTCTTAGCCTTCTAAAAGTATGATTCTCCTCCTGCTGGAACCGGGACCAGAGCTATCGCTATCCTTCACTCCCCTTAGCACTATTCCCGCCTATTATTATTAGCCTGATCAAGGTAGCAGAACAAACTTTTATAGATCAGGGAAAGGAGATGGGATAGGCTTCATCCTTGCAGGAGATAAGATCAATGACAACACCGATCGAGTTGGATCTATCCTCGCTCGAGTTGGATTTACCCTCGAAAAGTGTTCTCAGATAGAGTTCATGAGTTGGAAAGAACTTTCCCATGCCAGTTTGTTTAAAAATTTACCAAATTTGGTTGGCGCGGATCTGACACTGAGATAGAGTGCCAACTGGCGCACCCTCTTCATTGGATTCCCCCCATTGGCGCGGGCAGTACATTGGGAAACTGCGCCAATGGAAAAAGAGGCTTTTTTAAGGGTAATTTGCAAGAGATGTCTGCAGGGCATGTGAAGTTAATACTTAGAGGGTTGTGATGCAGGTATTTTCAAGTCATGTCACTTCTCACAGGTCCCGTAATGAGTCCTCCAAAGTGTGGGAGAGGGGTGACAGGGACGGTGAGAAACAGTGACAATTTACTGTGTAACACTTGGCATTGCCACCTAGATTTACATGTAGGTCTTGTGCTTCTTAGCCATAGGAGTGAATAGGTAATGAAATGTTGTTATATGATAACATGCTCCATCGGAAATGTACCATGATTCTAATGTAATGGAGCTTGCAAGAAAATACAACAATGAAAAATCTTTTCCAAAGTTATTGGCTAGCATATCCATCTATGCACATGCATCCATAGTTGTCTTTCCCTTTCCTTTATTATCTTTTGTACATTCGATTGCATAGTGTCCGTATTTGTGGCATGTGAAACATTTTATTTTTCTCACATCATTCTTATTAATATCTGAAGAAGGTTTTTATCATCCCCACCATTACATTTTCGACCAAGTAATGATTCCTTAAAAATATCCTTCTAAATGATGTCATCCTAGAGCTTGTTTCAATCACCAAGGTTTCCATATGAAATGATATCCATTAGAAAGGTATCCAATTGTTTGGAAAAAACCCTCAAGGTTATCTTAATAGGTTCATCCTCTTGTACAATATACCCAAAAACTATAATATCGTCTCAACCTCATTGAATGCGAAAAATGTATGATGTGACTGTGTGTGATATATTAATCTTTGGTTTTCTAAATTTCTCTCCCAACACCATAATTTAGTTCTAGGACATCTCATAGGTATTATTTTTTCTTGATATTTCAAGAATCACATAATCTTTTGTACAGTCCTAGGATACATCATCTCAAGGAATTTGTATGTTAGTATAAACAAACTCCAATATATTAATTTGCATGTGCACCAATGAAATAGTCACTTTTGATGGATAGAAATTAGATGCCCCTTCTAGCTATATTCAAATATCAACTGAGTAGAGATTGTTTTTCTCTCAAGCTATGTTTAAAGTGTTGGAAATCCTTCAACCAATGGAGTCTCCTGAGTATCAAGTCCCAATTATGCCCAACACTATGTGGAGTAGGAGCCCCAACAAAAACTATGACTATTTTCTCTTACACTTATTAATCTACCCTGGTTACAATTGTTAACATAAGAGATTATACAAACAATATTTGAAATAAGAAAGTAAGTCGACATTGTGAGGCATACAATCACAATGTATATAAGGTGCTTTCACGACAAGGAAAGAGAGAGTGAGCCTCTAGAAGAAATGTAATACTACCATCCTAAAAGAGACATGCGTGAGCATAAGACGATCAGTAGTTAACTTGCAAATTAGTTCAAAATACAAAAATTATCATGCTATCATAAAAAATCACACATTTAAGAAAATACATACTAAATAAATTGAATTAGTTAATTAGCATTAGCGTAAATGAAGTAGCATGCACTACAAAAATATGAAGAATGGTCTTGCAACATTCAAGGCATATGCATGAAAACGTCCCACTATAATAGCTTCATATATTAAGTGAATGTGTCAAGATATAAAATTACAATGGTTCCATAGTAGCCCGAGTAGTGTAATATTAAGTCACTACTTGCTCCTCCAAGGAAAGATCGTATCTCTTATGGTAAGCTAGAGAAACCAAGGTGGGAAATTCAATTCGAAAAAGTCATTTTCTTGAGCTATGAGGGTGTATTATAACAGATGACTTGACTCTCCACATTCTTGACCTCCCTCATCACTCTTGAGCTTCTACAATCGATTTCAAATTGTTACATGATATTTGAGATTCTTTATGGCTCCAAGAAATTATAGTGACTTATCATACTTCGTTTGGGAGCCTTTTCCTATCACACATTTTACATTTTTGTCATTTTGGGAAATTACACAATTACATTCCACAAATGATGTGGAAAGACACTACCACCCACATCACATTGAGATGAAACTTGTAAAATCCATGACTTGGAATTTATGACATGGAACTTTGTTGTGATGGAAGTTCATGTTGGATCATTTCTTGCACTTAATATTGACACTCCAAAGGGTCTATGGAGAGTGTGGGAGCCTTCCAATGAGTTTACACCTCTTTATCTTGATCCAATATTATTTTCTGGTGTGTCTTGCTTGCAAGTGTTTTCTTATAGCCTCTGCCTCATGACTTCGCTTCATGTCTTCATAAATGATCTTCCATGTGCTTCATCTTCATTTTCCGATTACTTGGATGACATGAAGTGCTCCTTGCGATTTTGATATTCCATATTCTATCACATTTTTGTATCTCTTCATATTCATGTACAATGATCATCACGCCTTCATAGATTCATAGTGTCTTCTCGTATGATTTCATTTGCACCCTTTTTGAACGTAATCTTGTCATGTCAATATATAGTAGCTGTAAATGGAATTCAATCATGGCAAGATGATATCAATCTAGGAATATCCTAGCCTAACTCCATTGATACAATGCATTTGCTCATCTGGAACAATGTACTTAGATGAGGAGGAGGCTGAGGGATTTCATATTGCATAGTTCCAAGAGGAAAAGGTGATGGTATAGTGATTGTGTCTATGTAGTGCACAATATATAATGGTTAGAGAAGAAAGACTATGTATTTGAGGGTCATAGTGTGGTAGGGTTTCCCACTATAACTACACAATGCATAGTTCTAGAGAAAGGGAAGGCTAGTGGATTGAAAAGTTACATAGTTTAGGGAGATATGGAGACACAGTGTTACACAATGTGTAGAAAGAAGTTGATTGGGCGGTAATATTGCACAGTTTTTGGGAGTAGGAGGCCATCCTTTAGCATTCTCGATGAAAAATGCATAATACTTGGAGTAAATGATTACACATTGCATAGTTCCAAGAGGTAAGACATGCTTATTATAGTTTGAGACTATGAAATGCACAATTTGTGGAGGAAACTTGAGAGGTGGTTGACTGAGGAAGTATGAGTTCCAGAAAATGGCTAAGTGTGGGAACTTAGAGATGAGAGGTGGAACCATGACATGACTTGATGAATTACTTGACCAAGAAGCATTTACCATCCACAATCAACATGTTCTTATTGAAATGATAGTATTACAACACTTACTTCCAAGTGCGACACTTAAGTGAGACTACGATGCAATTGACGACACTAGTGAAATAGTGCTCAAAACTTGGGGAATGTGTCTAATTCATGTCTTTATGATAGATATTCGACAATAGTGTATGATATTTCATAAAATATTCCCTTCAATAATGTCTTAGATAATTCTACCGTGTCTTTCCTCTTGGTTGGTCTGCGTGAAGAAGCAACCTCTTACCGCACTTATGAGCTTGAAGGTGTTGTTTCATCACTAGATGTGGGTGAAGAAGATGGAGGAAAAGATGAACTTGAAAAGTGATCCCAAGATAGATTTTCTTGTGCTAACTCATGAAAAACTAGCACTTTCACTAAGCCATGATCAAACAAACTAGTATGGTGATTCTCTCTGAGATTTTTCACCTTTTCTCTCATTTTAATTAGACTTTTGTACAAATAATGAGACAAATTGAGTTGTTGAACACTAGTGAAATGCATCAAAATCTTCATGTAGTACTTATACACCCTAGAATATCTACTCTCACATGTCAATTTCTTCATGATAATTTTCATGAGAGGGGTATATCTCTCCAAAAAATGTTTGAATGGAAAAATATATGTTGGAGCTCAAGGTATTCTCTCTTGAACCAAATTTCTCCAGTGTTTGTAATCCCTGTAGCTGCGGAGATAATTTTCCTCGAAAAAGTGAATTGAACTCCTCCTATGTTCACTTTGTCCTTTTTAATTTTGGTGGCAAAAGCACTAGTCAATTGGTCATGATACTTCAATTCTTTGGAAAAATGTAAGACAACGTGCATATTCAAATGATTTTATAATGAAGAGAGATGATAAGATGTGATGGGCTGATGTAGGTTCATGTTTGATGACATGTCCACCCCTATGCTTCCATTGTTCAGAGTTTTTAGATTCCATGTCAACATTTAGCTCTTCGGATAGAAACTAGGGTTTTGACTATGGAAAAGATGGGATTGTAAATAAATGTGAGGGAGTTTCAGGGAAATGAGGGTGATAGGGATATGATTGAATCTTTTCAGAGTTGATTGCATGTTATTAGTCTAAACCAGCTATTTCTGTTACAGAACATTTGTATTGAATATTATTGTTATTGGATTCATTTGAAATCCTGATTATTGGAATCCAAAAAAGTGATATTATTCTATTTGGAAACATAGTCGTATTCACCTTAATCGTCAGATTACTATATTAGCGTGTTGCGTGTATATATGATCGATTCATGCTGTTACATAATTCATCAATGAGTGTTGTTCCATAAAGTACTTTCCATCCAATTTGCCTTAAGAGAGAAGATTGTTATTTTATCGCAGAGTGTGAGTTTGGTTCAATAGAGAAAGTTTGGTTCTGACTTGCGAGACTTAGTTCATTTGATTGATGTTCCATTTACTGCTGTTCCATTTTAGACTTGCTGTTCCATTTCCTATTTGCTGTTCCATTTTACTTTCTGCCGTTCCATTTACTTGCATTTGCTGCTTTGGTGTGAGAGAAGGTCTAAGGCTGTAGTGAGCCTCAGCAGTCGCTGCCTAGCTCCCAGACCTATGGTCCATGCTCTAATTTCCTTTCCATCAGTTTCTAGAGGGATGGGTTATCGTTTCCGCACCCTTGACTGATAAGCTGTCTTGTGTGATTTTATCCTTTTGAAGTAATTTAGTCATAGTTTAGCATCCATTTACTCTTGTATTTTCTGAACGTTGTACTACTAAACATTACTCTTGAGTAAATAGCCGCCTCAGACTGAGTACACTCTTGAAATAAAAAGTCGTCCCTGGGTTGATAATTAATGTGAAGGTAATTAGAGGTGAAAAAGACCCTTTTTATCGCTCCACATTTTGGCACCGTTGCCGAGGAGAGTGTAGCCATTTCTAAAGAGTAGTGTGAATCTGATGAGTGCTTGCTAGGGAAGAGTTGGATCTTAAAAAAGGAATGTAAAAACCTGCGTGCGGAGCATGTAAAAGCCCTGCTCCACTGTCCGCTTTCCTAACAGATTTGCTGTTGCTTTTTTGGGTAGAAATAAATGTTTGAATTTTTGTGTGAATGAATTAAAAGAAAAAATTAGAAATTTTGAAAAACTAATCTCATGATTTCTCTCAAGTGGTGATGTAAGCACCACCCATTTCACTAACCGATTGACAGGAATATTTGAAGAAGGGGTCTCGAAGAAACACATAAAAAACATCTTCTATTATGGTAACAAATGGATCACATTTTTATTTTTGAATTTACTATCAAAGATCTAGGAGGAGTGACACAAATGCACATAATTCCCCCATTGTCTCTACCACATTTTCATGGATTAGCAAATGAAGATCCAGATACATTCTTATTTGAGTTTGAAATACTTTGTAGATGATATGATTATTGTACTAATGATCAAAGGTTGAAAGTGTTTCCTCTTACTCTAAAAGGAGCAGCTCTCCGATGGTTCATGAGCCTAGGTGGGAATTGCATCCAAACATGGGAGAACATGAAGAACATATTCTTGAAGAAGTACCAACACTATTGCAAATCCAATGAAGATATTTTCCATATGATACAACGGGAAGATGAAAGTTTGGAGGACTATGTAGATCGGTTTCAATATAACCTTCAAAAATAAAAATATAAGCGTTTGGAAAAAGAGACCTTAAAAACACTCCTTCTTAAAGGGATCAAAGATGAATTTTTAGAACTCTTAAATCTGATAGGAAAAGGTGATGTTTTGCAGTTATCATATGATGATGTTTGTGAATTGTGCATAAGGTATTCAAGAGGAATCTCCAAGGCTGGTAAGAATTCTAGAGATGTTTTTTCTTTGTTTTCCAAATCTGCTACAAGAATAGGAAACATAAGAGCTGAAATCAATGCTTTATTTGAAAATTTTAAAGTTGATTTTATTAGCTCTCTAAATGAAAAATTGGACGTTTTGCAGGTTCATAAAAATGAAGAATTTGATGAAGTGTTTTGCCCTCATGACCGAAAGGAGCATCTCATAGATACTCACTCTTCCTTATCTAGGATGGAAGTGGCATATCAAAGAGATGGGAAAGCTGCACCAAGGCCTATAGGTATGGTTCAAAACACTTTTTCTCCATTGTCATACTTGCATAATCCATTATGGAATGCTAATGTGTTAGGGCAGCCATGTCAATTTCAATATAACCACCAATCTTGTTTACAAGTTGGGCATGGTTCACCTTATGATTGCATGACTACTCTCCCTCATCTTGTAGCACAAGCACATTCTCCATATTCTCCACCGGCTCCTTTGCAACATCCTGCTTGCATATCAAATTTATCCACTGAACCCAACCAACCACATCATCACAATGCTCCATCCTTACACATTTTCCTGCTCAACTAATTCCACACCCTCACCACAATAAACTAGTACAACATGCTTACAATGTTGAACTGCCAAATTTATTCACCCTTCCCACCCATTGTATCTCACATGCGCCATTAGAGAAAATTTACAATGAGATTCAGAATGTTTCAAATTCAAAAATTGCAGAAGTTATGGGAAAAAATGAAGTTTCTTTTAGTATGCATCAACAAACCATTTTAAAAGCTCAAGAACTTCATGATATGATGGATATGGGAAATCAAGAAAATAAAGGATATATTGAAGATTGGTTTCACTCCATCATTTGTTTGCAACATCACTCTATGCTTCAACAATTTTTGATATCATTTTTTCAAGGGAAGTTGGCTTCTCATACCCTAATTTCCATTAATATGCATTTTTCAAACTTGGGTATGTGTATACATAAAGCCTTATTTAGAAAATGGCTCCACTGGAAGTACTCACATACGTAGTCATATTCATTTTTCAAATCAAAATAGGTTAGCGTGGAAAATAAAATAAATAAGGGAATGAATAAATGCATTTTGTTTTTCCATGTAAAACTAGTGTTTTTGTTGCAACATGCTATGCAAATCAACATTGGTGATAATTTTTTAATTCATTTGTGTATGTAGATGACTTATAATGGAAATAATAGCTCTACAAACACTCATATTCACTTTTATCACCAATTTGAAAAAATGCTTGAATATCATATTTTTTTGGCTTGTGGGCTTGATGGAATTTCTGCAAAAACAGTCGGGACAATCATGTTTTGAGGGACCAAAAGTGAATATTTTTAAAACCTATTTCTACCCCAGGTAGCCCTTGATGTATACTTTCTAATCCAATTTGAACAGCTCAATTTGGATTTGAAACGAAAAAGTTAGAGCCAAAACATTGACCAGATGTCTAGCGGGCAACTCAGAAACAGAGTTGGGACAGTCAGCTTTTGGAGGCATAAATGACCATATTTTTAAAACCTGTTTCTATGGTAGATTCCTCTATGAATCTAGTTTACAACTCAATTGGAATCACTCATTTTAGATATCTTATGGGGAAGTTATGATCAAAATACTGACTATCTATCGTAAATCAGCACTCTTAAAACTTTGTCTTTCCAGTTGTTCCTTAAAGTATTTGACCTATCAATTCTTCTTGTATTCAAAACCTGTTTCTATTGGAGATAAAAAATGAATCTATTTTCATTTCCAATTTGAATCATTCGAATCCGACATCAAACAAAAAAGTTACGCTTGAAATATCAACTGTTGGTCTAAGCGAGGTAATCGACAATGACTCTATTATGCAGTTTGTTCTAACTAAAATTGACATATCATATCATTGAATATTTAAAACCTGTTTCTGCCAGAGATAAACCTTTGAATTAGCTCTCATTTGCCTTTGGAATCACTCAATTTTGACGAAAAACAAAGAAGTTGTAATTAAAACACCGCTGGTTAGTATGGTCGACCACTACTCTCCCACAGGTCACAAATAAATTTTACTTTGTTATTTTCTCTGTGGATTTGTTATATAGAGTAACTACTTGTTAGGTTTTTGCATAATTCTTGGATTAGGGGAGCCCGCGCACCTCTCTTTCTCCATGATTTAATGTTTTATTGCAGGTAGATACTCGTTTTTTGCAGGTCTTGGGAAAATAAAGAAGGTCAATTTATGGACGAGTGATTTTTGAAAGAAATTTTAAATGAAACAAAGGAATTTCATCCAACTCATTACCCAACAGATTCATAATAGAAGAAATGAAGGATTGACTTCCATTTGAAGATTCGTGTGTTGTCACTGTTGCCAAAACATTTTTCAAAGAGATCATTTTTTTACATAACATCATAGTTGTTGTAACTTAATTTACTTATTTACATACTGTTTTTTAAATAAAATGTTGTTTCCTTTCTGATTTCTCTTATATTTTGTGTTTCAGGTGTTGCTTCATTCAAACTGTGACCCATCCTCAGCATCAATACATTGAACAACTAATTCATTCTTTGCGTGCTTGCATTTCATGCTTGTGCATTTTTCCGTTCCTTTTCCACGGTTCATTTTGCCCCTTTTCCACGGTTCATTTTGTCATTCCTTTTCCATGGTTCATTTTTGTTGTTCCTTTCCAAATGGAACATCACTTCTATACTTTCACGTTTTGCTATTTCTTTCTGAATGGAACAGCACTTTTGCACTTTCACGTTTTGCTGTTCCTTTCCAAATGGAATAGCACTTTCACGTTTTGTTGTTCCTTTCCGAATGGAACAACACTTTTTCACTTTCATGTTTTGCTGTTCCTTTCTGAATAGAACAATACTTCTGCACTTTCACGTTTTTGCTGTTCCTTTTCCAAAGGAACGACACTTTTCATTTTCGTTGTTCCTTTTCCAAAGGATCAGCACTTGCGTTTTTGCTGTTTCTTTTCTAAAGGAACAACACTTTTGGTTTTTGTTGTTCCTTTTTCCAAAGGAATGACATTTCCATTTTCACACTTTTTGGTGTGTATTTTTTCTTTTTTTTGTGTGCATTTCCTTTGTTGTTCCCTACAAGGAATAACATTTTTTTTGAGTGTTTTTGCTATTCATTCAAAAGAGCAACACTTTGGGAATATTTTTGAGAGCAACCCTTTCATTCCTCTTGTGGAATTATTCTTAGTTCTTCTCAACCACATTTTATTGATTTCCTTTCATGGCATGAAGTACACTATTTTTATGAAGACAAGAATTATGAATTCTTTTGAAGCAAGTTAATATCATTCATGTTATGATCTTTAACAGAACAACTCCTTGATGATAGCTTATTTTCAAAAAAGGGACACAATTATTTATATACTACTTTACTGCATTGTTTTCTGCTGTACATGATACTGATTGATCATCTTAATACCATGTTGGTTCCACCCTTCCTAGTTATAATCTTATCTGTGTGTAATAAATGAGATTATGGGTATATTTTTTTTTTCTATTGACATGTTCAACTTCTTCCACCATCTCTACTCTTAAGGAGTACTGAGCTTCCCTCATTTTATCATAAAAATATGTAATAACAACAAAATTTTGTTCGCAGATGGAGGATAGGGGGTCTCATTATGAGCCAGCCTACCATGTTCATAAGGTTGTAACAAAGTGACATTCCCATTATGGCGACCACACTAGGTTATGATCCATTGGATAGCCAAATTATCCTTGGAACAGGAGGTCTCCTCACGAGCCGGCCTGATCACTTTTGCTACATCCCAGTGAGTGGCAGTGTGATTATCTGGTTACCACGCCAACACACTGATCTCTTCTGTAGAACAACACTGTAACTTTCCATTTATAAATTGAGGATCCTGGCTCATATGGGTTAAAAAGAAACCCTGCCGAGGCTATGAACGCCTGCTGGCAGCAGCGGCTCTGCTTATGGTATTGAAGTTATATCTTATCATCAATTATTATTATAATACCCTTTTTCTTAATTTTTTCTTTTTATCACAGAAGTTATTTCCTTAACTTTTTCCCTGTTTTGAACCATTATGCATGAGAAATTGTTTTATGATCAATCACATCATTTTCAGCTAGAATACCGTCAACAAAGCATCTTTTTAGCATATTGTTGTCCTTTTTCGTTTTGCATAAACTATCATCAATCCAAAGCGTCCTATCTCTTATTCATAACTATCTTTACATACTTTGCTCTCAATATAACCATAACTTTCACCGTCCTATCATTGATAAGTGTACTCTGTTTCCTTTACTGATATATTGTTCATTCCATTGCCTTGCCGTCAGCACCACCCCTTTCATATGCTTTATGGTTATGGACCCCATTTTCCAATTGGAAGGGGGAATGTATGCATTATGGGATTACATGCGATATGATTACTGCACTTTGCCATACCTTGTTGATTTGACAACATCTTAGTTTTGCATGTATACATAAGTTTTTCTAATTGAAATTTTGCATGCATCTTATCTGTTGTTATTCAAAGCTAACACTATGGATTCAAGAACATTGTATGCAAAATAGTGCTTTGTTTACAGGAAAACAACAAGTATGGGCAGAATTCTATTCATAGCATGACGACATTATTGCACTCAACAAAAGAGGCTCGTGAACGTGAACAATTCTTCAGGCATGATGTGCTGACCTGGATTCCACCTTTTGCATCATTTTCAGCACCAACTCAGCTTCAACAACTGCCAGTCCATATATGTCATTTCACATTTTTCTTTTTGGCGGTAAAACTTGAGGTAAAATCGCATAGTTTTCTAATTTATTATGAATTTAGGAGAATTTAATGAAAATCCATTTTGAGCATTATTTGTCATCTTTCATTCAACATCTTTACCACTTCCCCTTTTTCAGCAGCATATCATTTTCGAGTGTGGGAGAGTGTTCCTTTCATCTATTTCTTTCTTATGACCACGTCATTCATATTCTTTATCATCCATTGCTATTCTTATTCATTCTCAACACCTCCCTTATTCCATGTTGTTTTACACCAAGCAACGACTTCAAGAGATAGTAGCAACCACCTCTATTTGTTTTCTAGCATCGCATGAGGGCATGCTAATTTTTCAAAGAGGGGGAGGAATTGCTATGCATGATGAATGTTCGAATTGCTACGCATGATGGATGTTTTCTATTTTCTTTCTCATGTAAGGCATACAATTTCAGTGTAGAAATTGATTTCCATAATATTTTTAAAACTATGAACTCAATTCTTGTGATCTCTAGGAAACATAGACATACTATTAAAATACACATACCTAGATAAATTCAAGATAAATTGGTTCATAAAATTTCGGAAATCATGCACTCTCACCTACAGCCATTTTGTTTATATCTCATGATCCGTGCATCAAAACAGTCCGATTTTTGGATCATAAAGGCATTCATATATTATAAATCTACTTGCTAAATTTCAACAAAAGCTGGTTTGTAGTTTTTGACAGAATGGTTAATAAAGTTTGTTGTTACTTATATCATATTTTGCTGCAACTTCATACATATAGTTGAATGTCAATGTAAAAATTGTTATGCCTTCATCAAGATTGCTAAAATTGAATATTCATTAATTAAGGAAGCATTCATTTGTTCTCAATTTTTTATTGCTTGGTTAACACATGGGCTTTGTCTTTGGGTTGCATGAAGACATGCAATATATTCAGTTTTCGTTGCATGAGGACATGCAACATATTGAGTGTGGGGGTATGTTGGGCCATGAATACGACCACTTTGTAACACTTATTTCATCCATTTTTACTCTTCTCTATTATATCATCTATTATAATTTATCATTTAAATCCATTTTATAAATGATTTATGCTCTTATGGATGAATATTATTTATTCTCCTTTATTTCTAATAAATTGATGATTATGCATGATTTTATCAATGATAGTTTTAATAAATCAGTTGTAACATTATTCACCATTTTTAGCCTCCAAGATAATTTCCAGATTGAAGATTTGATCATTAAAAGTGCCAACTCAGAAATTCGCTCGAATAAGAAGTGACGGTTTTGCAGTTAAGATTCTGAGCAAATGAAGTAGAATCTGGAAAATCCGGAACAAGGGTTTTCTCCAGAACGGACCCAATTAACTTCATGAAAGAACGGTTTGCCCAAATTCGGCCTGTACTGAGAGAAACACAGGGTTCTTTGAGCACAATTTTCTCAGATTTGTTGTTGCAGCCGTCCTCCAAATCACAGCTGCAAAGCCAAATTCGTCTTGTTCTTGTTGAAAGATGGATGGAAATATATCTTCTTGTTTATCAATTGGTTGGAAAAAATCCAATGTTGTAATGTAAAGCATGTTGTACTTATCTCTATTTGTAAATTCTCTCTGATATCTCTATTTAAATGAAAACAGAGATGAGAGAGGGGGATAGAAAATATGATGGATTCGAATGATGGAGAATTGATTATTTGAATTAGAGATTCAGAAGCAAGGCTTCATGATAGGATAGGAAGAAGAAGGGATTGTTGCATGTGGTAATCCTCAAGCTTTTGCTATTGTAATAATTTCACAATTTGATGATTAATACATGATTTGGGAGTTGTTGTTCATTCTGTTCATCTAAAGTAACCCAGTAGCATCCGCTGGCGGCTAAGGTCCCAGCCTCTGGTGGAGTACGCTGCTGCTGCTATTGTATATTATATTCTTTTGATTTCTACGTGGTTTGCTTATCTTTATTGCTCGGTAATCTGACATGCTTTTTTCATATGCTATTCCATGCTCTTCTACGATGAATTCATTAATGGTTCTTTCAGGAAATCCATGTAGTGACTCTGCATTGCATGATTGAATCTTTTTAGAGTTGATTGCATGTTATTAGTCGAAACCAACTATTTCTATTACAGAGCATTTGTACTGAATATTACTGTTATTGGATTCATTTGAAATCCTGATTATTAGAATCCGAAAAGTGATATTATTCTATTTGGAAACATAGTCGTATTCACCTTAATCGTCAGATTACTATATTAGCGTGTTGCGTGTATATATGATCGATTCATGCTGTTCCATAATTCATCAATGAGTGTTGTTCCATAAAGTACATTCCATCCAATTTTCCTTAAGAGAGAAGATTGTTATTTTATCGCAGAGTGTGAGTTTGGTTCAATAGAGCAAGTTTGGTTCTGAATCGTGAGACTTAGTTCATTTGATTGATGTTCCATTTACTGTTGTTCCATTTTAGACTCGCTGTTCCATTTCCTATTTTCTGTTCCATTTTACTTTCTACCGTTCCATTTACTTGCATTTGCTGCTTTGGTGTGAGAGAAGGTCTAACGCTGTAGTGAGCCTGAGCAGTCGCTGCCTAGCTCCCAGACCTATGGTCCATGCTCTAATTTCTTTTCCATTAGTTTCTAGAGGGATGGGTTATCGTTTCCGCACCCTTGACTGATAAGCTGTCTTGTGTGATTTTATCCTTTTGAAGTAATTTAGTCATAGTTTAGCATCCATTTACTCTAATATTTTCTGAACGTTGTACTACTAAACATTACTCTTGAGTAAATAACCGCCTCAGACTGAGTACACTCTTGAAATAAAAAGTCGGCCCTGGGTTGATAATTAATGTGAAGGTAATTAGAGGTGAAAAAGACCCTTTTTATTGCTCCACATTTTGGCGCCGTTGCCGAGGAGAGTGTAGCCATTTCTAAAGAGTAGTGTGAATCTGATGAGTGCCTGCTAGGGAAGAGTTGGATCTTAAAAACGGAAGGTAAGAACCTACGTGCAGAGCATATAAAAGCCCTACTCCACTGTCTGCTCTCCTAACAGATTTGTTGTTGCTTTGTTGGGTAGAAATAAATGTTTGAATTTTTGTGTGAATGAATTAAAAGAAAAAAAATAAAAATTTTGAAAAACAAATGTCATGATTTCTCTCAAGTGGTGATGTAAGCACCACCCATTTCACTAACCGATTGACAGGAACATTTGAAGAAGGGGTCTCGAAGAAACACATGAAAAACATCTTCTATTATGATAAGAAATGGATCACATTTTTACTTTTGAATTTCCTATCAAAGATCTAGGAGGAGTGACACAAATGCACATAATTCCCCCATTGTCTCTACCACATTTTCATGGATTAGCAAATGAAGATCCAGATACATTCTTATTTGAGTTTGAAATACTTTGTAGAGGATATGATTATTGTACTAATGATCAAAGATTGAAAGTGTTTCCTCTTACTCTAAAAGGAGCAGCTCTCCGATGGTTCATGAGCCTAGGTGGGAATTGCATCCAAACATGGGAGAACATGAAGAACATATTCTTGAAGAAGTACCAAGACTATTGCAAATGCAATGAAGATATTTTCCATATGATACAAGGGGAAGATGAAAGTTTGGAGGACTATGTAGATCGGTTTCAATATAACCTTCAAAAATCAAAATATAAGCATTTGGAGAAAGAGACCTTAAAAACACTCCTTCTTAAAGGGATCAAAGATGAATTTTTAAAACTCTTAAATCTGATAGGAAAAGGTGATGTTTTTCAGTTATCATATGATGATGTTTGTGAATTGTGCATAAGGTATTCAAGAGGAGTCTCCAAGGCTGGTAAGAATTCTAGAGATTTTTTTTCTTTGTTTTCCAAATCTGCTACAAGAATAGGAAACATAAGAGTTGAAATCAATGCTTTATTTGAAAATTTTAAAGTTGATTTTATTAGCTCTCTAAATGAAAAATTGGACGTTTTGCAGGTTCATAAAAATGAAGAATTTGATGAAGTGTTTTGCCCTCATGACTGAAAGGAGCATCTCATAGATACTCACTCTTCCTTATCTAGGATGGAAGTGGCATAACAAAGAGATGGGAAAGCTGCACCAAGGCCTATAGGTATGGTTCAAAACACTTTTTCTCCATTTTCATACTTGCATAATCCATTATGGAATGCTAATGTGTTAGGGCAACCATGTCAATTTCAATATAACCACCAATCTTGTTTACAAGTTGGGCATGGTTCACCTTATGATTGCATGACTACTCTCCCTCATCTTGTAGCACAAGCACATTCTCCATATTCTCCACCGGCTCTTTTGCAACATCGTGCTTGCATATCAAATTTATCCACTCAACCCAACCAACCACATCATCACAATGCTCCATTCCTCACACATTTTCCTGCTCAACTAATTCCACACCCTCACCACAATAAACTACTACAACATGCTTAAAATGTTGAACTGCCAAATTTACCTACCCTTCCCACCCATTCTATCTCACATGCGCCATTAGAGAAAATTTACAATGAGATTCAGAATGTTTCAAATTCAAAAATTGTAGAAGTTATGGGAAAAAATGAAGTTTCTTTTAGTACGCATCAACAAACCATTTTAAAAGCTTAAGGACTTCATGATATGATGGATATGGAAAATCAAGAAAATAAAGGATATATTGAAGATTGGTTTCACTCCATCATTTGTTTGCAACATCACTCTATGCTTCAACAATTTTTGATATCATTTTTTCAAGGGAAGTTGGCTTCTCATACGCTAATTTCCATTAATATGCATTTTTCAAACTTGGGTATGTGTATACATAAAGCCTTATTTCGAAAATGGCTCCACTGGAAGTACTTATATACGTAGTCATATTCATTTTTCAAATCAAAATAGGTTAGTGTAAAAAATAAAATAAATAAGGGAATAAATAAATGCATTTTGTTTTTCCATGTAAAACTAGTGTTTTTGTTGCAACATGCTATGCAAATCAACATTGGTGATAATTTCTTAATTCATTTGTGTATGTAGATGACTTATAATGGAAATAATATCTCTACAAACACTCATATTCACTTTTATCACCAATTTGAAAAAATGCTTGAATATCATATTTTTTTGGCTTGTGGGCTTGATGGAATTTCTGCTAAAACAGTCGGGACAGTCATGTTTTGAGGTCCCAAAAGTGAATATTTTTAAAATCGGTTTCTACCCTAGGTAGCCCTTGATATCTACTTTCTAATCCAATTTTAACCACTCAATTTGGATTTGAAACGAAAACATTAGAGCCAAAACATTGACCGGATGTCTAGCGGGCAGCTCAGGAGCAGAGTTGGGACAGTCCGTTTTTGGAGGCCCAAATGACCATATTTTTAAAACTGGTTTCTATGGTAGATTCCTCTATGAATCTAGTTTACAATGCAATTGGAATCACTCATTTTCGATATCGTATGGGGAAGTTATGATCAAAATACTGACTGTCTATCGTAAATCAGCACTCTTAAAACTTTGTCTTTCCAGCTGTTCGTTAAAGTATTTGACCTATCAATTCTTCTTGTATTCAAAACCTGTTTCTATTGGAGATAAAAAAATGAATCTATTTTCATTTCCAATTTGAATCATTTGAATCCGACATCAAACGAAAAATTTACGTTTGAAATATCAACTATTGGTCTAAGCGGGGTAATCGACAATGACTCTATTATGCAAGTTGTTCTAACTAAAATTGACATATCATATCATTGAATATTTAAAACCTATTTCTACTAGAGATAAACCTTTGAATTAGCTCTCATTTTCCTTTGGAATCACTCAATTTTGACGAAAAACAAAGAAGTTGTGATTAAAACACCGCTGGTTAGTATAGTCGACCACTGCTCTCCCACAGGTGACAAATAAATTTTACTTTGTTATTTTCTCTGTGGATTTGTTATATAAAGTAACTTCTTGTTAGTTTTTTGCATAATTCTTGGATTAGGGGAGGCCACGCACCTCTCTTTCTCCATGATTTAATGTTTTATTGCAGGTATATACTCGTTTTTTGCAGGTCTTGGGAAAATAAAGAAGGTCAATTTATGGACGAGTGATTTTTGAATTTTTTTTTAAATAAAACAAAGGAATTTCATCCAACTCATTGCCCAACGGATTCATAATAGAATAAATGAAGAATTGATTTCCATTTGAAGATTCGTGTCTTATCACTGTTGCCAAAACATTTTTCAAAGAGATCATTTTTTTACATAACATCATAGCTGTTGTAACTTAATTTACTTATTTACATACTGTTTTTTAAATAAAATGTTGTTTCCTTTATGATTTATCTTATATTTTGTGTTTCAGGTGTTGCTTCATTCAAACTGTGACCCATCCTCAGCATCAATACAGTGAACAGCTAATTCATTCATTGCATGCTTGCATTTCATGCTTGTGCATTTTTCCGTTCCTTTTCCATGGTTCATTTTGTCGTTCATTTTCCACGGTTCATTTTTCCGTTCCTTTTCCATGGTTCATTTTTGTTCTTCCTTTCCAAATGGAACATCACTTCTACACCTTCACGTTTTGCTATTCCTTTCTGAATGGAACAACACTTTTGCACTTTCACGTTTTGCTATTCCTTTCCAAATGGAATAGCACTTTCACGTTTTGTTGTTCCTTTCCGAATGGAACAACACTTTTGCACTTTCATGTTTTGCGGTTCCTTTCTGAATGGAACAACACTTCTGCACTTTCACGTTTTTGTTGTTCCTTTTCCAAAGGAACGACACTTTTCATTTTCGTTGTTCCTTTTCCAAAGGAACAACACTTGCGTTTTTGCTGTTCCTTTTCTAAAGGAACAACACTTTTGGTTTTTGCTGTTCCTTTTTCCAAAGGAATGACATTTCCATTTTCACACTTTTTGGTGTGTATTTTTTCTTTTTTTTGTGTGCATTTCCTTTGTTGTTCCCTACAAGGGATAACACTTTTTTTGAGTGTTTTTTCTGTTCATTCAAAAGAGCAACACTTTGGGAATATTTTTGAGAGCAACCCTTTCCTTCCTCTTGTGGAATTATTCTTAGTTCATCTCAACCACATTTTATTGATTCCCTTTCATGGCATGAAGTACACTATTTGTATGAAGACAAGAATTATGGATTCTTTTGAAGCAAGTTAATATCATTCATGTTATGATCTTTAACAGAACAACTCCTTGATGATAGCTTATTTTCAAAAAAGGGACACAATTATTTATATACTACTTTACTGCATTGTTTTCTGCTGTACATGATACTGATTGATCATCTTAACACCATGTTGGTTCCACCCTTCCTGGTTATAATCTTATCTATGTGTAATAAATGAGATTATGGGTATATTTTTTTTTCTATTGACATGTTCAACTTCTTCCACCATCTCTACTCTTAAGGAGTACGGAGCCTCCCTCATTTTATCATAAAAATATGTAATAAAAACAAAATTTTGTTCGCAGATGGAGGATAGGGGGTCTCATTACAAGCCAACCTACCATGTTCATAAGGTTGTAACAAAGTGACATTCGCATTATGGCCACCACACCAGGGTTATGATCCATTGGATAGCCGAATTATCCTTGGAACAGGAGGTCTCCTCACGAGCCGGCCTGATCACTTTTGCTACATCCCAGTGAGTGGCAGTGTGATTATCTGGTTACCACGCCAACACACTGATCTCTTCTGTAGAACAACACTGTAACTTTCCATTTATAAATTGAGGATCCTGGCTCATATGGGTTAAAAAGCAACCCTGACGAGGCTATGGACGCATGTAGGCAGCAGCGGCTCTGCTTATGGTATTGAAGTTATATCTTATCATCAATTATTATTATAATACCCTTTTTCTTATTTTTTTCTTTTTATCACAGAAGTTATTTCCTTAACTTTTTCCCTGTTTTGAACCATTATGCATGAGAAATTGTTTTATGATCAATCACATCATTTTCAGCTAGAATACCACCAACAAAGCATCTTTTTAGCATATTGTTGTCCTTTTTCGTTTTGCATAAACTATCATCAATCGAAAGCGTAATATCTCTTATTCATAACTATCTTTACATACTTTGCTCTCAATATAACCATAACTTTCACCGTCCTATCATTGATAAGTGTACTCTGTTTCCTTTACTGATATATTGTTCATTCCATTGCCTTGCCGTCAGCACCACCCCTTTCATATGCTTTATGGTTATGGACCCGATTTTCCAATTAGAAGGGGGAATGTATGCATTATGGGATTACATGCGATATGATCACTGCACTTTGCCATACCTTGTTGATTTGACAACATCTTAGTTTTGCATGTATACATAATTTTTTCTAATTGAAATTTTGCATGCATCTTATCTGTTGTTATTCAAAGCTAACACTATGGATTCAAGAACATTGTATGCAAAATAGTGCTTTGTTTACAAGAAAACAACAAGTATGGGCAGAATTCTATTCATAGCATGACGACATTATTGCACTCAACAAAAGAGGCTCGTGAACGTGAACAATTCTTCAGGCATGATGTGATGACCTGGATTCCACCTTTTGCATCATTTTCAGCACCAACTCAGCTTCAACAACTGCCAGTCCATATATGTCATTTCACATTTTTCTTTTTGGCGGTAAAACTTGAGGTAAAATCGCATAGTTTTCTAATTTATTATGAATTTAGGAGAATTTAATGAAAATCCATTTTGAGCATTATTTGTCATCTTTCATTCAACATCTTTACCACTTCCCCTTTTTCAGCAGCATATCATTTTTGAGTGTGGGGGAGTGTTCCTTTCATCTATTTCTTTCTTATGACCACGTCATTCATATTCTTTATCATCCATTGCTATTCTTATTCATTCTCAACACCTCCCTTATTCCATGTTGTTTTACACCAAGCATCGACTTCAAGAGATAGTAGCAACCACCTCTATTTGTTTTCTAGCATCGCTTGAGGGCATGCTAATTTTTCAAAGAGGGGGAGGAATTGCTATGCATGATGAATGTTCGAATTGCTACGCATGATGGATGTTTTCTATTTTCTTTCTCATGTAAGGCATACAATTTCAGTGTAAAAATTGATTTCCATAATATTTTTAAAACTATGAACTCAATTCTTGTGATCTCTAGGAAACATAGACATACTATTAAAATACACATACCTAGATAAATTCAAGATAAATTGGTGCATAAAATTTCGGAAATCATGCACTCTCACCTACAGCCATTTTGTTTATATCTCATGATCCGTGCATCAAAACAGTCTGATTTTTGGATCATAAAGGCATTCATATATTATAAATCTACTTGCCAAATTTCAACAAAAGCTGGTTTGTAGTTTTTGAGAGAATGGTTAATAAAGTTTGTTGTTACTTATATCATATTTTGCTGCAACTTCATACATATAGTTGAATTTCAATGTAAAAATTGTTATGCCTTCATCAAGATTGCTAAAATTGAATATTCATTAATTAAGGAAGCATTCATTTGTTCTCAAATTTTCATTGCTTGGTTAACACATGGGCTTTGTCTTTGGGTTGGATGAAGACATGCAATATATTCAGTTTTCGTTGCATGATGACATGTAACATATTGAGTGTGGGGGTATGTTGGGCCATGAATACGACCACTTTATAACACTTATTTCATCCATTTTTACTCTTCTCTATTATATCATCTATTATAATTTATTATTTAAATCCCTTTTATAAATAATTTATGCTCTTATGGATGAATATTATTTATTCTCCTTTATTTCTAATAAATTGATGATTATGCATGATTTTATCAATGATAGTTTTAATAAATCAGTTGTAACATTATTCACCATTTTTAGCCTCCAAGATAATTTCCAGATTGAAGATTTGATCATTAAAAGTGCCAACTCAGAAATTCGCTGGAATAAGAAGTGACAGTTTTGTGGTTGAGATTCTGAGCAAAAGAAGCAGAATCTGGAAAATCCAGAACATGGGGTTTGTCCAGAACGAACCCAATTAACTTTGTTAAAGAACGGTTTGCCCAAATTCGGCTTGTACTGAGAGAAACGCAGGGTTCTTTGAGCACGATTTTCTCAGATTTGTTGTTGCGGCCATCCTCCAAATCTCAGCTGCAAAGCCAAATTCGTCTTGTTCTTGTTGAAAGCTGGATGGAAATATATCTTCTTGTTTATCAATTGGTTGGAAACAATCCAATTTTGTAATGTAAAGCATGTTGTACTTATCTCTATTTGTAACTTCTCTATGATCTCTCTATTTAAATGAAAACAGAGATGAGAGAGGGGGATAGAAAAAATGATGGATTTGAATGATGGAGAATTGATGATTTGAATTAGAGATTCAGAAGCAAGGCTTCATGATAGGATAGAAAGAAGAAGGGATTTTTGCATGTGGTAATCCTCAAGCTTTTGCTATTGTAATGATTTCACAATTTGATGATTAATACATGATTTGGGAGTTGTTGTTCATTCTGTTCATCTGAAGTAACCCAGTAGCATCCGCTGGCGGCTAAGGGCCCAGCCTCTGGTGGAGTACGCTGCTGCTGCTACTGTATATTATATTCTTTTGATTTCTGCGTGGTTTGCTTATCTTTATTGCTCGGTAATCTGACATGCTTTTTCATATGCTATTCCATGCTCTGCTACGATTAATTCATTAATGGTTCTTTCAGGAAATCCATGTAGTGACTCTGCATTGCATGATTGAATCTTTTCAGAGTTGATTGCATGTTATTAGTCTAAACCAGCTATTTCTGTTACAGAGCATTTGTACTGAATACTACTGTTATTGGATTTGAAATCCTGATTATTGGAATCCGAAAAGTGATATTATTCTATTTGGAAACATAGTCGTATTCACCTTAATCGTCAGATTACTATATTAGCGTGTTGCGTGTATATATGATCGATTCATGTTGTTCCATAATTCATCAATGAGTGTTGTTCCATAAAGTACATTCCATCCAATTTTCCTTAAGAGAGAAGATTGTTATTTTATCGCAGACTGTGAGTTTGGTTCAATAGAGAAAGTTTGGTTCTGACTCGCGAGACTTAGTTCATTTACTGCTGTTCCATTTTAGACTTGTTGTTCCATTTCCTATTTGCTGTTCCATTTTACTTTCTTCAGTTCCATTTACTTGCATTTGCTGCTTTGGTGTGAGAGAAGGTCTAAGGTTGTAGTGAGCCTCAGCAGTCGCTGCCTAGCTCCCAGACCTATGGTCCATGCTCTAATTTTCTTTCCATCAGTCTCTAGAGGGATGGGTTATCGTTTCCGCACCCTTGACTGATAAGCTGTCTTGTGTGATTTTATCCTTTTGAAGTAATTTAGTCATAGTTTAGCATCCGTTTACTCTTGTATTTTCTGAACAATGTACTACTAAACATTACTCTTGAGTAAATAGCCGCCTCAGACTGAGTACAATCTTGAAATAAAAAGTCGTCCCTGGGTTGATAATTAATGTGAAGTTAATTAGAGGTGAAAAAGACTCTTTTTATCGCTCCACATTTTGGTGTCGTTGCCGAGGAGAGTGTAGCCATTTCTAAAGAGTAGTGTGAATATGATGAGTGCCTACTAGGGAAGAGTTGGATCTTAAAAACGGAAGGTAAGAACCTGCGTGCGGAGCATGTAAAAGCCCTGCTCCACTGTCCGCTTTCCTAACAGATTTGCTGTTGCTTTGTTGGGTAGAAATAAATGTTTGAATTTTTGTGTGAATGAATTAAAAGAAAAAAAATAGAAATTTTGAAAAACAAATCTCATGATTTCTCTCAAGTGGTGATGTAAGCACCACCCGTTTCACTAACCGATTGACAGGAACATTTGAAGAAGGGGTCTCGAAGAAACACATGTAAAACATCTTCTATTATGGTAAGAAATGGATCACATTTTTACTTTTGAATTTCCTATCAAAGATCTAGGAGGAGTGACACAAATGCACATAATTCCCCCATTGTCTCTACCAAATTTTCATGGATTAGCAAATGAAGATCCAGATACATTCTTATTTGGGTTTGAAATACTTTGTAGAGGATATGATTATTGTACTAATGATCAAAGATTGAAAGTGTTTCCTCTTACTCTAAAAGGAGCAGCTCTCTGATGGTTCATGAGCCTAGGTGGGAATTGCATCCAAACATGGGAGAACATGAAGAACATATTATTGAAGAAGTACCAAGACTATTGCAAATGCAATGAAGATATTTTCCATATGATACAAGGGGAAGATGAAAGTTTGGAGGACTATGTAGATCGGTTTCAATATAACCTTCAAAAATCAAAATATAAGCATTTGGAGAAAGAGACCTTAAAAAAACTCCTTCTTAAAGGGATCAAAGATGAATTTTTAGAACTCTTAAATCTGATAGGAAAAGGTGATGTTTTTCAGTTATCATATGATGATGTTTGTGAATTGTGCATAAGGTATTCAAGATGAATCTAGAGATGTTTTTTCTTTGTTTTCCAAATCTGCTACAAGAATAGGAATAATAAGAGCTGAAATCAATGCTTTATTTGAAAATTTTAAAGTTGATTTTATTAGCTCTCTAAATGAAAAATTGGACGTTTTGCAGGTTCATAAAAATGAAGAATTTGATGAAGTGTTTTGCCCTCATGACCGAAAGGAGCATCTCATAGATACTCACTCTTCTTTATCTAGGATGGAAGTGGCATATCAAAGAGATGGGAAAGCTGCACCAAGGCCTATAGGTATGGTTCAAAAAACTTTTTCTCCATTGTCATACTTGCATAATCCATTATGGAATGCTAATGTGTTAGGGTAGCCATGTCAATTTCAATATAACCACCAATCTTGTTTACAAGTTGGGCATGGTTCACCTTATGATTGCATGACTACTCTCCCTCATCTTGTAGCACAAGCACATTTTCCATATTCTCCACCAGCTCTTTTGCAACATCCTCCTTGCATATCAAATTTATCCACTCAACCCAACCAACCACATCATCACAATGCTCCATTCCTTACACATTTTTCTGCTCAACTAATTCCACACCCTCACCACAATAAACTAGTACAACATGCTTACAATGTTGAACTGCCAAATTTACCCACCCTTCCCACCCATTCTATCTCACATGCACCATTAGAGAAAATTTACAATGAGATTCAGAATGCTTCAAATTCAAAAATTGTAGAAGTTATGGGAAAAAAAGAAGTTTCTTTTAGTATGCATCAAAAAACCATTTTAAAAGCTTAAGGACTTCATGATATGATGGATATGGGAAATCAAGAAAATAAAGGATATATTGAAGATTGGTTTCACTCCATCATTTGTTTGCAACATCACTCTATGCTTCAACAATTTTTGATATCATTTTTTCAAGGGAAGTTGGCTTCTCATACGCTAATTTCCATTAATATGCATTTTTCAAACTTGGGTATGTGTATACATAAAGCCTTATTTCAAAAATGGCTCCACTGGAAGTACTTATATACGTAGTCATATTCATTTTTCAAATCAAAATAGGTTATTGTAGAAAATAAAATAAATAAGGGAATAAATAAATGCATTTTGTTTTTCCATGTAAAACTAGTGTTTTTGTTGCAACATGCTATGCAAATCAACATTGGTGATAATTTTTTAATTCATTTGTGTATGTAGATGACCTATAATGGAAATAATAGCTCTACAAACACTCATATTCACTTTTATCACCAATTTGAAAAAATGCTTGAATATCATATTTTTTTGGCTTGTGGGCTTGATGGAATTTCTGCTAAAACAGTCGGGACAGTCATGTTTTTAGGGACCAAAAGTGAATATTTTTAAAACTTGTTTCTACCCTAGGGAGCCCTTGATGTCTACTTTCTAATCCAATTTGAACCACTCAATTTGGATTTGAAACGGAAACGTTAGAGCCAAAACATTGACCGGATGTCTAGTGGGCAGCTCAGGAACAAAGTTGGGATAGTCAGTTTTTGGAGGCCTAAATGACCATATTTTTGAAACCTGTTTCTATGGTAGATTCCTCCATGAATATAGTTTACAATTCAATTGGAATCACTAATTTTCGATATCGTATGGGTAAGTTATGATCAAAATACTGACTGTTTATCGTAAATCAGCACTCTTAAAACTTTGTCTTTCCAGCTGTTCGTTAAAGTATTTGACCTATAAATTCTTCTTGTATTCAAAACCTGTTTCTATTGGAGATAAAAAAATGAATCTATTTTCATTTTCAATTTGAATCATTCGAATCCGACATCAAATGAAAACGTTACGCTTGAAATATCAACTGTTGGTCTAAGCCGGGTAATCGACAATGACTCTATTATGCAGGTTGTTCTAACTAAAATTGACATATCATATCATTGAATATTTAAAACCTGTTTCTACCAGAGATAAAACTTTGAATTAGCTCTCATTTGCCTTTGGAATCACTCAATTTTGACGAAAAACAAAGAGGTTGTGATTAAAACACCGCTGGTTAGTATGGTCGACCACTACTCTCCCACAAGTGACAAATAAATTTTACTTTGTTATTTTCTCTGTGGATTTGTTATATAGAGTAACTACTTGTTAGTTTTTTGCATAATTCTTGGATTAGGGGAGCCCGCGCACCTCTCTTTCTCCATGATTTAATGTTTTATTGCAGGTAGATACTCGTTTTTTGCAGGTCTTGGGAAAATAAAGAAGGTCAATTTATGGACGAGTGATTTTTGAAAGAAATTTTAAATGAAACAAAGGAATTTCATCCAACTCATTACCCAACGGATTCATAATAGAAGAAATGAAGAATTGATTTCCATTTGAAGATTCGTGTCTTGTCACTGTTGCCAAAACATTTTTCAAAGAGATCATTTTTTTACATAACATCATAGTTGTTGTAACTTAATTTACTTATTTACATACTGTTTTTTAAATAAAATGTTGTTTCCTTTCTGATTTCTCTTATATTTTGTGTTTCAGGTGTTGCTTCATTCAAACTGTGACCCATCCTCAACATCAATATAGTGAACAACTAATTCATTCTTTGCGTGCTTGCATTTCATGCTTGTGCATTTTGCCGTTCCTTTTCCACGGTTCATTTTGCCGTTCCTTTTCCATGGTTCATTTTTGTTGTTCCTTTCCAAATGGAACAACACTTCTACACTTTCACGTTTTTCTGTTCCTTTCTGAATGGAACAACACTTTTGCACTTTCACGTTTTGTTGTTCCTTTCCAAATGGAATAGCACTTTCACGTTTTGTTGTTCCCTTCCGAATGGAACAACATTTTTTCACTTTCATATATTGTTGTTCCTTTCTGAATGGAACATCACTTCTGCACTTTCACGTTTTTGCTGTTCCTTTTCCAAAGGAACGACAATTTTCATTTTCGTTGTTCCTTTTCCAAAGGAACATCGCTTGCGTTTTTGCTGTTCTTTTTCTAAAGGAACAACACTTTTGGTTTTTGCTGTTCCTTTTTCCAAAGGAATGACATTTCCATTTTCACACTTTTTGGTGTGTATTTTTTCTTTTTTTTGTGTGCATTTCCTTTGTTGTTCCCTATAAGGAATAACACTTATTTTGAGTGTTTTTGCTGTTAATTCAAAAGAGCAACACTTTGGGAATATTTTTGAGAGCAACCCTTTCCTTCCTCTTGTGGAATTATTCTTAGTTCATCTCAACCACATTTTATTGATTCCCTTTCATGGCATGAAGTACACTATTTTTATGAAGACAAGAATTATGGATTCTTTTGAAGCAAGTTAATATCATTCATGTTATGATCTTTAACTGAACAACTCCTTGATGATAGCTTATTTTCAAAAGAGGGACACAATTATTTATATACTACTTTACTGCATTGTTTTCTGATGTACATGATACTGATTGATCATCTTAATATCATGTTGGTTCCACCCTTCCTGGTTATAATCTTATCTGTGTGTAATAAATGAGATTATGGGTATATTTTTTTTTTCTATTGACATGTTAACTTCTTCCACCATCTCTACTCTTAAGGAGTACTGAGCCTCCCTCATTTTATCATAAAAATATGTAATAACAACAAAATTTTGTTCGCAGATGGAGGATAAGGGGTCTCATTACGAGCCAGCCTACCATGTTCATAAGGTTGTAACAAAGTGACATTCCCATTATGCCCACCACACTAGGGTTATGATCCATTGGATAGCCAAATTATCCTTGGAACAGGAGGTCTCCTCACGAGCCAGCCTGATCACTTTTGCTACATCCCAGCGAATGGCAGTGTGATTATCTGGTTACCACTCCAGCACACTGATCTCTTCTGTAGAACAACACTGTAACTTTCCATTTATAAATTAAGGATCCTAGCTCATATGGGTTAAAAAGAAACCCTGCCGAGGCTATGGACGCCTGCTGGCAGCAGCGGCTCTGCTTATTGAAGTTATATCTTATCGTCAATTATTATTATAAGACCCTTTTTCTTATTTTTTTCTTTTTATCACAGAAGTTATTTCCTTAACTTTTTCCCTGTTTTGAACCATTATGCATGAGAAATTGTTTTATGATCAATCACATCATTTTCAGCTAGAATACCGTCAACAAAGCATCTTTTTAGCATATTGTTGTCCTTTTTCGTTTTTCATAAACTATCATCAATCCAAAGCGTCCTATCTCTTATTCATAACTATCTTTACATACTTTTCTCTCAATATAACCATAACTTTCGCCGTCCTATCATTGATAAGTGTACTCTATTTCCTTTACTGATATATTGTTCATTCAATTGCCTTGCCGTCAGCACCACCCCTTTCATATGCTTTATGGTTATGGACCCCATTTTCCAATTGGAAGGGGGAATGTATGCATTATGGGATTACATGCGATATGATTACTGCACTTTGCCATACCTTGTTGATTTGACAACATCTTAGTTTTGCATGCATACATAAGTTTTTCTAATTGAAATTTTGCATGCATCTTATCTGTTGTTATTCAAAGCTAACACTATGGATTCAAGAACATTGTATGCAAAATAGTACTTTGTTTACAGGAAAACAACAAGTATGGGCAGAATTCTATTCATAGCATGACGACATTATTGCACTCAACAAAAGAGGCTCGTGAACGTGAACAATTCTTCAGGCATGATGTGCTGACCTGGATTCCACCTTTTGCATCATTTTCAGCACCAACTCAGCTTCAACAACTGCCAGTCCATATATGTCATTTCACATTTTTCTTTTTGGCGGTAAAACTTGAGGTAAAATCGCATAGTTTTCTAATTTATTATGAATTTAGGAGAATTTAATGAAAATCCATTTTGAGCACTATTTGTCATCCTTCATTCAACATCTTTACCACTTCCCCTTTTTCAGCAGCATATCAATTTCGAGTGTGGGGGAGTGTTCCTTCCATCTATTTCTTTCTTATGACCACGTCATTCATATTCTTTATCATCTATTGCTATTCTTATTCATTCTCAACACCTCCCTTATTCCATGTTGTTTTATACCAAACATCGACTTCAAGAGATAGTAGCAACCACCTCTATTTGTTCTCTAGCATCGCATGAGGGCATGCTAATTTTTCAAAGAGGGGGAGGAATTGCTATGCATGATGAATGTTCGAATTGCTACACATGATGGATGTTTTCTATTTTCTTTCTCATGTAAGGCATACAATTTCAGTGTAGAAATTGATTTCCATAATATTTTTAAAACTATGAACTCAATTCTTGTGATCTCTAGGAAACATAGACATACTATTAAAATACACATACCTAGATAAATTCAAGATAAATTGGTTCATAAAATTTTGGAAATCATGCACTCTCACCAACAGCCATTTTGTTTATATCTCATGATCCATGCATCAAAACAGTCCGATTTTTGGATCATAAAGGCATTCATATATTATAAATCTACTTGTCAAATTTCAACAAAAGCTGGTTTGTAGTTTTTGAGAGAATGGTTAATAAAGTTTGCTGTTACTTATATCATATTTTGCTGCAACTTCATACATATAGTTGAATGTCAATGTAAAAATTGTTATGCCTTCATCAAGATTGCTAAAATTGAATATTCATTAATTAAGGAAGCATTCATTTGTTCTCAAATTTTTATTGCTTGTTTAACACATGGGCTTTGTCTTTGGGTTGGATGAAGACATGCAATATATTCAGTTTTCGTTGCATGAGGACATGCAACATATTGAGTGTGGGGGTATGTTGGGCCATGAATACAACCACTTTGTAACACTTATTTCATCCATTTTTACTCTTCTCTATTATATCATCTATTATAATTTATCATTTAAATCCCTTTTATAAATAATTTATGCTCTTATGGATGAATATTATTTATTCTCCTTTATTTCTAATAAATTGATGATTATGCATGATTTTATCAATGATAGTTTTAATAAATCAGTTGTAACATTATTCACCATTTTTAGCCTCCAAGATAATTTCCAGATTGAAGATTTGATCATTAAAAGTGCCAACTCAAAAATTCGTTGGAATAAGAAGTGACGGTTTTGCGGTTGCGATTCTGAGCAAATGAAGCAGAATTTGGAAAATCCGGAACATGGGTTTTGTCCAGAACGAACCCCATTAACTTCGCTATAGAATTGATTGCCCAAATTTGGCTTGTACTGAGAGAAACGCAGGGTTCTTTGAGCACGATTTTCTCAGATTTGTTGTTGCGACTGTCCTCCAAATCTCAGCTGCAAAGCCAAATTCGTCTTGTTCTTGTTGAAAGCTGGATGGAAATATATCTTCTTGTTTATCAATTGGTTGGAAACAATCCAATTTTGTAATGTAAAGCATGTTGTACTTATCTCTATTTGTAACTTCTCTCTGATCTCTCTATTTAAATGAAAACAGAGATGAGAGAGGGGGATAGAAAAAATGATGGATTCGAATGATGGAGAATTGATGATTTGAATTAGAGATTCAGAAGCAAGGCTTCATGATAGGATAGGAAGAAGAAGGGATTGTTGCATGTGGTAATCCTCAAGCTTTTGCTATTGTAATGATTTCACAATTTGATGATTAATACATGATTTGGGAGTTGTTGTTCATTCTGTTCATCTGAAGTAACCCAATAGCATCCACTGGCGGCTAAGGGCCCAGCCTCTGGTGGAGTACGCTACTGCTTCTACTGTATATTATATTCTTTTGATTTCTGCGTGGTTTGCTTATCTTTATTGCTCGGTAATCTAACATGCTTTTTCATATGCTATTCCATGCTCTACTACGATTAATTCATTAATGGTTCTTTCAGGAAATCCATGTAGTGACTCTGCATTGCATGATTGAATCTTTTCAGAGTTGATTGCATGTTATTAGTCTAAACCAGCTATTTCTGTTACAGAGCATTTGTATTGAATATTACTGTTATTGGATTCATTTGAAATCCTGATTATTGGAATCCGAAAAGTGATATTATTCTATTTGGAAACATAGTCGTATTCACCTTAATCGTCAGATTACTATATTAGCGTGTTGCGTGTATATATGATCGATTCATGTTGTTCCATAATTCATCAATGAGTGTTGTTCCATAAAGTACATTCCTTCCAATTTTCCTTAAGAGAGAATATTGTTATTTTATCGCAGAGTGTGAGTTTGGTTCAATAGAGCAAGTTTGGTTCTGACTCATGAGACTTAGTTCATTTGATTGATGTTCCATTTTAGACTTGCTGTTCCATTTCCTATTTGTTGTTCCATTTTACTTTCTGCCATTCCATTTACTTGCATTTGCTGCTTTGGTGTGAGAGAAGGTCTAAGGCTGTAGTGAGCCTCAGCAGTCGCTGCCTAGCTCCCAGACCTATGGTCCATGCTCTAATTTCCTTTCCATCAGTTTCTAGAGGGATGGGTTGTCGTTTCCGCACCCTTGACTGATAAGCTGTCTTGTGTGATTTTATCCTTTTGAAGTAATTTAGTCATAGTTTAGCATCCGTTTACTCTTGTATTTTCTTAACAATGTACTACTAAACATTACTCTTGAGTAAATAGCCGCCTCAGACTGAGTACACTCTTGAAATAAAAAGTCGTCCCTGGGTTGATAATTAATGTGAAGGTAATTAGAGGTGAAAAAGACCCTTTTTATCGCTCCACATTTTGGTTCCGTTGCCAAGGAGAGTGTAGCCATTTCTAAAGAGTAGTGTGAATTTGATGAGTGCCTGCTAGGGAAGAGTTGGATCTTAAAAACAGAAGGTAAGAACCTGCATGCGGAGCATGTAAAAGCCCTGCTCCACTGTCCGCTTTCCTAACAGATTTGCTGTTGCTTTCTTGGGTAGAAATAAATGTTTGAATTTTTGTGTGAATGAATTAAAAGAAAAAAAATAGAAATTTTGAAAAACAAATCTCATGATTTCTCTCAAGTGGTGATGTAAGCACCACCCATTTCACTAACCGATTGACAGGAACATTTGAAGAAGGGGTCTCGAAGAAACACATGAAAAACATCTTCTATTATGGTAAGAAATGGATCACATTTTTACTTTTGAATTTCCTATCAAAGATCTAGGAGGAGTGACACAAATGCACATAATTCCCCCATTGTCTCTACCAAATTTTCATGGATTAGCAAATGAAGATCCAAATACATTCTTATTTGAGTTTGAAATACTTTGTAGAGGATATGATTATTGTACTAATGATCAAAGATTGAAAGTGTTTCCTCTTACTCTAAAAGGAGCAGCTCTCCGATGGTTCATGAGCCTAGGTGGGAATTGCATCCAAACATGGGAGAACATGAAGAACATATTCTTGAAGAAGTACCAAGACTATTGCAAATCCAATGAAGATATTTTCCATATGATACAAGGGGAAGATGAAAGTTTGGAGGACTATGTAGATCGGTTTCAATATAACCTTCAAAAATCAAAATATAAGCATTTGGAGAAAGAGACCTTAAAAACACTCCTTCTTAAAGGGATCAAAGATGAATTTTTAGAACTCTTAAATCTGATAGGAAAAGGTGATGTTTTTCAGTTATCATATGATGATGTTTGTGAATTGTGCATAAGGTATTAAAGAGGAATCTCCAATGCTGGTAAGAATTCTAGAGATGTTTTTTCTTTGTTTTCCAAATCTGCTACAAGAATAGGAATAATAAGAGCTGAAATCAATGCTTTATTTGAAAATTTTAAAGTTGATTTTATTAGCTCTCTAAATGAAAAATTGGACGTTTTGCAGGTTCATAAAAATGAAGAATTTGATGAAGTGTTTTTCCTTCATGACCGAAAGGAGCATCTCATAGATACACACTCTTCTTTATGTAGGATGGAAGTGGCATATCAAAGAGATGGGAAAGCTACACCAAGGCCTATAGGTATGGTTCAAAACACTTTTTCTCCATTGTCATACTTGCATAATCCATTATGGAATGCTAATGTGTTAGGGTAGCCATGTCCATTTCAATATAACCACCAATCTTGTTTACAAGTTGGGCATGGTTCACCTTATGATTGCATGACTACTCTCCCTCATCTTGTAGCACAAGCACATTCTCCATATTCTCCACCGGCTCTTTTGCAACATCCTGCTTGCATATCAAATTTATCCACTCAACCCAACCAACCACATCATCACAATGCTCCATTCCTTACACATTTTCCTGCTCAACTAATTCCACACCCTCACCACAATAAACTAGTACAACATGCTTACAATGTTGAACTGCCAAATTTACCCACCCTTCCCACCCATTCTATCTCACATGCGCCATTAGAGAAAATTTACAATGAGATTCAGAATGTTTCAAATTCAAAAATTGTAGAAGTTATGGGAAAAAATGAAGTTTCTTTTAGTATGCATCAACAAACCATTTTAAAAGCTTAAGAACTTCATGATATGATGGATATGGGAAATAAATAAAATAAAGGATATATTGAAGATTGGTTTCACTCCATCATTTGTTTGCAGCATCACTCTATGCTTCAACAATTTTTGATATCATTTTTTCAAGGGAAGTTGGCTTCTCATACCCTAATTTCCATTAATATGCATTTTTCAAACTTGGGTATGTGTATACATAAAGCCTTATTTCGAAAATGGCTCCACTGGAAGTACTCATATACGTAGTCTTATTCATTTTTCTAATCAAAATAGGTTATTGTAGAAAATAAAATAAATAAGGGAATAAATAAATGCATTTTGTTTTTCCATGTAAAACTAGTGTTTTTGTTGCAACATGCTATGCAAATCAACATTGGTGATAATTTTTTAATTCATTTGTGTATGTAGATGACTTATAATGGAAATAATAGCTCTACAAACACTCATATTCACTTTTAACACCAATTTGAAAAAATGCTTGAATATCATATTTTTTTGGCTTGTGGGCTTGATGGAATTTCTGCAAAAACAGTCGGGATAGTCATGTTTTGAGGGACCAAAAGTGAATATTTTTAAAACTTGTTTCTACCCTAGGGAACCCTTGATGTCTACTTTCTAATCCAATTTGAACCACTCAATTTGGATTTGAAACGGAAAAGTTAGAGCCAAAACATTGACCGGATGTCTAGCGGACAGCTCAGGAACAAAGTTGGGACAGTCAGTTTTTGGAGGCCTAAATGACCATATTTTTAAAACCGATTTCTGTGGTAGATTCCTCCATGAATATAGTTTACAATGCAATTGGAATCACTAATTTTCGATATAGTATGGGGAAGTTATGATCAAAATACTGACTGTCTATCGTAAATCAGCACTCTTAAAACTTTGTCTTTACAGCTGTTCCTTAAAGTATTTGACCTATCAATTCTTCTTGTATTCAAAACCTGTTTCTATTGGAGATATAAAAATGAATCTATTTTTATTTCCAATTTGAATCATTCGAATCCGACATCAAATGAAAACGTTACGCTTGAAATATCAACTGTTGGTCTAAGCCGAGTAATCGATAATGACTCTATTATGCAGGTTGTTCTAACTAAAATTGACATATCATATCATTGAATATTTAAAACCTGTTTCTACTAGAGATATAAATTTGAATTAGCTCTCATTTGCCTTTGGAATCACTCAATTTTGACGAAAAACAAAGAAGTTGTGATTAAAACACCGTTGGTTAGTATGGTCGACCACTACTCTCCCACAGGTGACAAATAAATTTTACTTTGTTATTTTCTCTGTGGATTTGTTATATAGAGTAACTACTTGTTATTTTTTTGCATAATTCTTGGATTAGAGGAGCCCGCGCACCTGTCTTTCTCCATGATTTAATGTTTTATTGCAGGTAGATACTCGTTTTTTGCAGGTCTTGGGAAAATAAAGAAGGTCAATTTATGGACGAGTGATTTTTGAAAGAAATTTTAAATGAAACAAAGAAATTTCATCTAACATTGCCCAATGGATTCATAATAGAAGAAATGAAGAATTTATTTCCATTTGAAGATTCGTGTCTTGTCACTGTTGCCAAAACATTTTTCAAAGAGATCATTTTTTTACATAACATCATAGCTGTTGTAACTTAATTTACTTATTACATACTATTTTTTAAATAAAATGTTGTTTGCTTTCTGATTTCTCTTATATTTTGTGTTTCAGGTGTTGCTTCATTCAAACGGTGACCCATCCTCAGCATCAATACAGTGAACAACTAATTCATTCTTTTCGTGCTTGCGTTTCATGCTTGTGCATTTTGCCGTTCCTTTTCCACCGTTCATTTTGCCGTTCCTTTTCCACGGTTCATTTTTCCATTCCTTTTCCATGGTTCATTTTTTTTGTTCCTTTCCAAATGGAACAACACTTCTACACTTTCACGTTTTTTCGTTCCTTTCGGAATGGAACAACACTTTTGCACTTTCACGTTTCGCTATTCCTTTCCAAATGGAATAACACTTTCACGTTTTGTTGTTCCTTTTCCGAATGGAACAACACTTTTGCACTTTCATGTTTTGCTGTTCCTTTCTGAATGGAACAGCACTTTTGCACTTTCACGTTTTTGCTGTTCCTTTTCCAAAGGAACGACACTTTTCATTTTCGTTGTTCATTTTCCAAAGGAACAGCGCTTGCGTTTTTGCTGTTCCTTTTCTAAAGGAACAACACTTTTGGTTTTTGCTGTTCCTTTTTCCAAAGGAATGACATTTCCATTTTCACACTTTTTGGTGTGTATTTTTGCTTTTTTTTGTGTGCATTTCCTTTGTTGTTCCCTACAAGGAATAACACTTTTTTTGAGTGTTTTTGTTGTTCATTCAAAAGAGCAACACTTTGGGAATATTTTTGAGAGCAACCCTTTCCTTCCTCTTGTGGAATTATTCTTAGTTCATCTCAACCACATTTTATTGATTCCCTTTCATGGCATGAAGTACACTATTTTTATGAAGACAAGAATTATGGATTCTTTTGAAGCAAGTTAATATCATTCATGTTATGATCTTTAACAGGACAGCTCCTTGATGATAGCTTATTTTCAAAAAAGGGACACAATTATTTATATACTACTTTACTGCATTGTTTTCTGCTGTACATGATACTGATTGATCATCTTAATACCATGTTGGTTCCACCCTTCCTGGTTATAATCTTATCTGTCTGTAATAAATGAGATTATGGGTATATTTTTTTTTTCTATTGACATGTTCAACTTCTTCCACCATCTCTACTCTTAAGGAGTACTGAGCCTCCCTCATTTTATCATAAAAATATGTAATAACAACAAAAAAAATTTCGCAGATGGAGGATAGGGGGTCTCATTACGAGCCAACCTACCATGTTCATAAGGTTGTAACAAAGTGACATTCCCATTATGGCCACCACACCAGGGTTATGATCCATTAGATAGCCAAATTATCCTTGGAACAGGAGGTCTCATCACGAGCCGACCTGATCACTTTTGCTACATCCCAGTGAATGGCAGTGTGATTATCTGTTTACCACGCCAGCACACTGATCTCTTCTGTAGAACAACACTATAACTTTCCATTTATAAATTGAGGATCCTGACTCATATGGGTTAAAAAGCAACCCTGCCGAGGCTATGGATGCCTGCTGGCAGCAACGGCTCTGCTTATGGTATTGAAGTTATATCTTATCGTCAATTATTATTATAAACCCTTTTTCTTATTTTTTTCTTTTTATCACAGAAGTTATTTCCTTAACTTTTTCCCTATTTTGAACCATTATGCATGAGAAATTATTTTATGATCAATCACATCATTTTCAGCTAGAATACCGTCAACAAAGCATCTTTTTAGCATATTGTTGTCCTTTTTCGTTTTGCATAAACTATCATCAATCCAAAGCATCCTATCTCTTATTCATAACTATCTTTACATACTTTGCTCTCAATATAACCATAACTTTCACCATCCTATCATTGATAAGTGTACTCTGTTTCCTTTACTGATATATTGTTCATTCCATTGCCTTGCCGTCAACACGACCCCTTTCATATGCTTTATGGTTATGGACCCCATTTTCCAATTGGAAGGGGGAATGTATGCATTATGGGATTACATGCGATATGATTACTGCACTTTTCCATACCTTGTTGATTTGACAACATCTTAGTTTTGCATGTATACATAAGTTTTTCTAATGGAAATTTTGCATGCATCTTATGTGTTGTTATTCAAAGCTAACACTATGGATTCAAGAACATTGTATGCGAAATAGTGCTTTTTTTACAGGAAAACAACAAGTATGGGCAAAATTCTATTCATAGCATGACGACATTATTGCACTCAACAAAAGAGGCTCGTGAACGTGAACAATTCTTCAGGCATGATGTGCTGACCTAGATTCCACCTTTTGCATCATTTTCAGCACCAACTCAGCTTCAACAACTGCCAGTCCATATATGTCATTTCACATTTTTATTTTTGGTGGTAAAACTTGAGGTAAAATCGCATAGTTTTCTAATTTATTATGAATTTAGGAGAATTTAATGAAAATCCATTTTGAGCATTATTTGTCATCCTTCATTCAACATCTTTACCACTTCCCCTTTTTCAGCAGCATATCATTTTCGAGTGTGGGGGAGTGTTCCTTTCATCTATTTCTTTCTTATGACCACGCCATTCATATTCTTTATCATCCATTACTATTCTTATTCATTCTCAACACCTCCCTTATTCCATGTTGTTTTACACCAAGCATTGACTTCAAGAGATAGTAGCAACCACCTCTATTTGTTTTCTAGCATCGCATGAGGGCATGCTAATTTTTCAAAGAGGGGGAGGAATTGTTATGCATGATAAATGTTCGAATTGCTACGCATGATGGATGTTTTCTATTTTCTTTCTCATGTAAGGCATACAATTTCACTGTAGAAATTGATTTCCATAATATTTTTAAAACTATGAACTCAATTCTTGTGATCTCTAGGAAACATAGACATACTATTAAAATACACATACCTAGATAAATTCAAGATAAATTGGTTCATAAAATTTCGGAAATCATGCACTCTCACCTACAGCCATTTTGTTTATATCTCATGATCCGTGCATCAAAACAATCTGATTTTTGGATCATAAAGGCATTCATATATAATAAATCTACTTGCCAAATTTCAACAAAAGCTGGTTTGTAGTTTTTGAGAGGATGGTTAATAAAGTTTGTTGTTACTTATATCATATTTTGCTGCAACTTCATACATATAGTTGAATGTCAATGTAAAAATTGTTATGCCTTCATCAAGATTGCTAAAATTGAATATTCATTAATTAAGGAAGCATTCATTTGTTCTCAAATTTTTATTGCTTGGTTAACACATCGGCTTTGTCTTTGGGTTGCATGAAGACATTCAATATATTCAGTTTTCGTTGCATGAGGACATGCAACATATTGAGTGTGGGGTTATGTTGGGCCATGAATACGACCACTTTGTAACACTTATTTCATCCATTTTTACTCTTCTCTATTATATCATCTATTATAATTTATCATTTAAATCCATTTTATAAATGATTAATGCTCTTATGGATGAATATTATTTATTCTCCTTTATTTCTAATAAATTGATGATTATGCATGATTTTATCAATGATAGTTTTAATAAATCAGTTGTAACATTATTCACCATAAGATAATTTCCAGATTGAAGATTTGATCATTAAAAGTGTCAACTCAGAAATTCGTTGGAATAAGAAGTGACGGTTTTGCGGTTGAGATTCTGAGCAAATGAAGCAGAATCTGGAAAATCCGGAACATGGGTTTTGTCTAGAATGGACCCAATTAACTTTGTTGAAGAACGGTTTGCCCAATTTCGTCTTGTACTGAGAGAAACGCAGGGTTCTTGGATCACGATTTTCTTAGATTTGTTGTTGCGGCCGTCCTCCAAATCTCAGCTTCAAAGCCAAATTCGTCTTGTTCTTGTTGAAAGCTAGATGGAAATATATCTTCTTGTTTATCAATTGGTTGGAAACAATCCAATTTTGTAATGTAAAGCATGTTGTACTTATCTCTATTTGTAACTTCTCTCTGATCTCTCTATTTAAATGAAAACAGAGATGAGAGAGGGGGATAGAAAAAATGATGGATTCGAATGATGGAGAATTGATTATTTGAATTAGAGATTTAGAAGCAAGGCTTCATGATAGGATAGGAAGAAGAAGGGATTGTTGCATGTGGTAATCCTCAAGCTTTTGCTATTGTAATGATTTCACAATTTGATGATTAATACATGATTTGGGAGTTGTTGTTCATTCTGTTCATCTGAAGTAACCCAGTAGCATCCGCTGGCGGCTAAGGGCCCAGCCTCTGGTGGAGTACGCTGTTGCTACTACTGTATATTATATTCTTTTGATTTCTGCATGGTTTGCTTATCTTTATTGCTCGGTAATTTGACATGCTTTTTCATATGCTATTCCATGCTCTGCTACGCTTAATTCATTAATGGTTCTTTCAGGAAATCCATGTAGTGACTCTGCATTGCATGATTGAATCTTTTCAGAGTTGATTGCATGTTATTAGTCTAAACCAGCTATTTCTGTTACAGAGCATTTGTACTGAATATTACTGTTATTGGATTCATTTGAAATCCTGATTATTGGAATCCGAAAAGTGATATTATTCTATTTGGAAACATAGTCGTATTCACCTTAATCGTCAGATTACTATATTAGCGTGTTGCGTGTATATATGATCGATTCATGCTGTTCCATAATTCATCAATGAGTGTTGTTCCATAAAGTACATTCCATCCAATTTGCCTTAAGAGAGAAGATTGTTATTTTATCGCAGAGTGTGAGTTTGGTTCAATAGAGCAAGTTTGGTTCTGACTCGCGAGACTTAGTTCATTTGATTGATGTTCCATTTACTGTTGTTCCATTTTAGACTTGCTGTTCCATTTCCTATTTGCTGTTCCATTTTACTTTCTGTCGTTTCATTTACTTGCGTTTGCTACTTTGGTGTGAGAGAAGGTCTAAGGCTGTAGTGAGCCTCAGCAGTCGCTTCCTAGCTCCCAGACCTATGGTCCATGCTCTAACTTCCTTTCCATTAGTTTCTAGAGGGATGGGTTATTGTTTCCGCACCCTTTTTTTTTGTAAGCTGCGGTATTCTATTATCTACAAGCAATCATATAGTACAAAATTGAGGAGCCTCAACCTGCCCCGAAGGGAAACCAGATCTGTTGGCTCCTATAATTCCAAGAGTCAATACATATATCAAACTAAACATTGTCAGGCGTCATAACAACAAAAGCCCTCTTTCTACCCGCTTACCCCACAAAACTATCTGGTTTTCAATCCTACTTACCCAACACCATAATCTACTGCCTTTATGGCATGCCATATATTGTTCCAAAAAAACAAAAAATTGACTTTCAAAACAAAAAGGAAACAAGGATCAAGCCTCTTAGTCCGCGGCATTCCTTCTGTCGGTGTTGCTGCTATCGACTCCTTTCCTCATCTCCATCAGCAGTTCTTTGATCTCCTTGAGATGCTCGTTCTGCTGCTTAACCAGCTCCTCCACATTTGCCACTTCCGCTTTTGCAGCTGCAGTTTCTTGAGCCATCTCCATCATTTCGGACGCTACTTGTTCCATGGCCTTGGCCAGGAGATTTTTCATGACCCAATAAGTATGAAGCGCACGACGATACAGAGTGAGTCTCCCGCGCGTATTGCCGGGGTCCGGCAACTGAGATGACCATTCATCCATTTCCGGATCAGAGGGCTCCTCAAGCACCCTTTCCTCCATGGCATCGATAATAGTCCTTATCTCTGCATTAGTTTCCTGGTTATAGGCTTGCTCGGCTTCGTGCATTGCCGTATTGATTGTTCTGTGCCCTCTTTTTCTCCTTTTCTGCGTTTCGCTGCCCTCCGTATTGTTTGTAGATTGACGGGGGCGGCCTCTTCCCCTCGGTTCCCGATACTGCTGGTTACCTTTTTCTTGGACTTGCTTCAGGCCTCTGCTACTTTTCCCAGCTTCAAACTGCTTACCTCTGATTTCTTCGCCCTGAGTGAAATCCATTTCCTCCGAGCTTTCAATTTCAATTTTGACCCTCCCCTGGTCGAATTGTCTGTCCTCATCCCCTGCTTTCTCCTTCAGGACTGTTTTATTTCTTTGCTCACCCATCTTGGACCGCTCAAGGCACTGGTTCGGGATTCTCAGCCAAGTTTTCTCTTCTCTCATTACCTTTCTGTTTCCTGTCATTCTTCTTATGTTCTCCCTTATACTTACCTCTTCCCTTCTGTTCTTCTGATGGGAATTCTCTCCACTTCTATTGATACCCCTCCTTTGAATGATGGTTTCCGTATTGATATTCGGTTTTTGTTTTGGGCCTCGTCCCTGTCTCACTGCCAAATCATTTAATGCTGATGTCGGATGGTTAAGGGCGCCGCCCTTCTGTCCTCTCCAAATTGTCGTCGGGTCTTGCTTAATTATCTCACTCCCGCTCCACGCAAGGTTGTAATTAACCTTGTTCTACATCATGATTATCACTACTGATGAGCTGTTTAAGGCCGTCCCACTTTGTCAGCATTACCTGATTGGTCCAGCTATCGTTGATCCGATCCTGAGGTTCTTTGCATCCCCAATTCGCTAGGCAATCAGCGGGTTTATTACCCTCTCTCCTAACATGTGAAGTAATCTTGTAGTCAATTTCTTCCAGCAGTTCCTCTATGTCTCAGATTATTCTTGCATTTCTCCAACTTTTTGCCACCTTTCCCATTTCTTTCCTTTGATAAGTTTCTTTATCGTTTCAACCACAAGGGTGGAATCCCCTTCAATTTCTAGCTTCCTGTAACTGTTTCCTCTGGAAATTTTGAGGCCTTCATATACAGCCGTGAATTTTGCCTCATCATTGGTCATGGTTCCTCCATTTTCCGCATAAATCCACTCTATTTCCCCTTGCCTATTTCTGAATATTCCACCGAAACCAGCTGGTCCGGGATTTCCTTTCGCAGCGCCATCGAAATTGAGCTTTACAAAACCTTCAGGAGGCTTTCGATATACTGCATGTCCTTGATTAGCTAATGTTTGGTGTTGCTTTGTTTTGTGATGATAAATCATCCCCTGATCAAGGTTCAGCTTCTTTAAAATCTCTGTTTCCGTTTTTGAGGTTTTCCAATCCTCCTCCGCCCAGTTCTCTGCTAGGATTGATTCTCTAATTTGGCTTAGAGTTCTCTTCCATATTTCCTCCGTCCCTGATGATTTCCCTTTGAATATTTGACAGTTTCTTTCCTTCCACAGGTTCCATACATTGAATCCAGCTATAATTCTCCACGCTCTACTGACTATTTTACTTTGAAACTTGCCTTTCCCCCAGTCAAAAAGGGTTTGAATGATATCATGCGGATTCCTTTCTGTGGTTGAAAATAGATTTCTTGTTTTTTCCCACTGAAATTGAGCAACTTTACATCCATTAAGCAGGTGTTCCTGATCTTCCTCCTCTGAATAACATAGGCTGCATCTTGAAGGGCCTGAGAAACCCCTTTTTAGGATTCTATCCCATGTTAGAATTCGCTTTCTACCTACCAACCATGCAAACAATTTTATCTTTGGCCACCATTTTGTTTTCCATATCCTTTTCCATTTTTGATCTTCCTCCCCCTGATCTTGCTGAGTTTTTACATTGTAGGCTTCTTTTATTGTGAATGTTCCTTTCGTTTCTTTGCCCCATCTCAAAATATCTCTGCCTTCCCTCTTTTTTATCTTCCTGGATTCCATTACCTTTCTGAAAGTAGTTTTTTGGTCCTCAGTTGCATTCCTCTTCCATTCCTCCAGAGGTTTCCATTCTCGCCATTCTTTATTTCCTTGTGCTTCAGCCCAGTAATATTTAACTGTAATGAGATTTCTTGCCAAGCCTGATCTGTAGATATCTTGTAAATCTTATCTGTTTATCAATCTCTCCCTTTGTTGCCAGGCTTCATCCCAGAAACTTGCAACCTGGCCTCCTTTGATTTCCCAAAATATATGATTATCCACTAAATCTCTGCTTTGAATAGTTAGGTTCCATATATCTAAACCTCGTGGCATATCTTTCTCCCTTAAAATTTCTTCTGGGGTGAGGGGCATATTATATTTTGTTGTCCAAATTTCTTTCCATAGATCTGTCCCCCCTTGTATCCATCTCCATCTCAACTTGGCAGCTAAAACTTGGTTTAAAGTCCATGGGTCTCTGAGGCCTAAACCACCTTTTTCTTTTGGTCTTATTAGACTGTTCCATGAGCAAAGGGCCCACTTCTTTTGCTGTTTTGGCCCTCCCCACAGAAATTTTCTATAGATCTCTACTAGTTTGTTACATATTCCTTTCGGAGCAGCCATCACAGACAAAGGATATATCGAGATTGCCTGTATAGTGGCTTTTAACAGGACTACCCTTGCAGCCAGATTCAGAGCTCTGAAAGTCCAGTTTTCCAATCTTTTCCTGATCTTCTCAAGAATATTCTTCCAGTTTCCTAGTTTGAGGGAAGAAGAGTCCAACATTGTTCCTAAATACTTGGTAGGGAGGTCCTCTTTCCTATATCCCAATACTCTGGTAAGATGATTTTTAATGGGCTCCACAGTGTTGAAGAAAAAGGTCCTAGATTTCTCATTATTAACCTCCATCCCTGAGCCTTCCATAAATATCTCTAGGATTTTCTTTATCCTTTTCACCTCTTTTAGAGTTGCTTTGCAATATATCATTATGTCGTCCACAAACTGTTGGTGTGTAACAGTGGTTTGATTTCCCCACAATCTGAGGCCTTGTATCTTATTCTCTCTTAATTCCTTTTTAAAGTATCTACCAAGCCCTTCAGCTGCTATTATGAAGAGGAAAGGGGATAAAGGATCCCCTTGTCTGAGACCTCTTGTTGCATTGAAAGAGGTTGTAGGAGCCCCATTTAACAGAATAGAGAAATTCGGGGTAGAGAGCATACTCAGAACCCAATTCACCCATCTATCACAAAATCTGAAAGCTTTAAGGATCGATTCAAGATACTTCCAGCTAAGCCTATCATATGCTTTTGAGAGGTCTAATTTAATCAGCATACCTTTTTCTTTTTTTGTTTTCAGTGTATGGATTACTTCCTGAGCCACCACTAGCCCATCCAAAATCTGCCTCCCTTCAACAAAACCAGTTTGCTCTGGGGATATGATGCTTGGGAGGATCAATTTCAATCTCTGAGCTACTATCGATGCCACTATTTTGTAAATGACATTACACAGAGCTATAGGGCGGAAGCCTTCAGCTTGATCTGCCTGATTAGTTTTAGGGATGAGAGTCAGAAGGGTTAAGTTTATTCCAGGCCACATCCTTTGATTTATTCTAGCCTCTTCTACTACTTCTAAAACTTCTTCTGCAAGGAAATGCCACCCAGCTTGGAAGAATTCAACTGTATAACCATCCGGTCCGGGAGCTTTGTTTCTTTTCATGTTTTTGACAACATCCTCCACTTCTTCCATCGTAATTTTCCTCATGAGAGCCAGGTTTTGATCTCTTGTAACCATATTTGGGATTTCCCTACTTATCTTTGAAATAGCTTCAGATCTGTCAGTTTGTGGTTCTCTAAGTATATTTTTGAAGTGATTAACCAGCACTCTTTCAATTCCTTCATGTTGCAGGATCCTTTGCCCTTCCTGATTTTTAATTGAGAAAATTATGTTTCTTTGTCTATGTTGAACCATTGCTTTATGGAAAAACTTGGTATTCCTCTCTCCCTCCCTCAGCCACTGAACCCTTGATTTCTGTTTCCATAAAAATTCTTCTTGTTTCCTTCTTTCTTCTAGTTGGTTTAATATAGTACCTTCTTCTTTTGATCTTTCCTCCTGTATGCCTTCCAAGATATCTATCTGCTGAAGCTCTTCCATTCTTTGTTCTAGTCTCTTTTTTTCTTCTATAATATTTCCAAATTCGTCTTTGTTCCACTTCTTTAATTTATTTTTCATATCCTTCAGCTTGAGTTGGAACGTATGCATCTTATTCTTCCCTCTTTGATCACTCGTCCTCCACCATTCTTCCATTTTCTCTAACAAGCCTTCATTCCTTAGCCAGAAGGCTTCGAATCTGAAGGGTTTGTTAGGAGGTCTTTGTTTTAAGTCAATTTCTAACTTAATCGGCTAATGGTCTGATCCTGCTACTGGAAGTATGGTTGCTTCTATAAATACATCCTTCATCATGATTTGTTCTCAGATTAGGAATCTGTCAAGGCGAGAGGCTATTTGCTTATCTCCTCCCCTTCGGTTATTCCAAGTGTGCTTACCATTTATGGTTTGGATATCAATCATCTTTTGTTCCCTTATCAGATCTCCAAACTGTTCCCCTATCTTATCCAGTCTCCTTACTCCTCCTCTTTTTTCACCTGCTGCCTTGATCAAATTGAAATCTCCGCCTATGATCCATTATTTTCCTGGAATTAGACATCTTAAAGCTTTTAGATTTTGCAAGAAGTTTTCTTTCTCGCTTTGGATATGCGGTCCATATACCCCTGTTATAAAGACCTCCTCATCCGTGCCTATGATGCTAGCTGTTCCTGTTAAGATTCTTGGAAAGCTCATCCAATTCCTAAATTGAATTTCCTCAGGATTCCAGATTATAACCAGACCTCCTGTGCTCCCAACCGCATCTTGTCCCATCATGTCATATCTACTCCTGTTCCTATTTAATATTTCTTTCATTTTCTCTGTATTGATTTTTATTTCTTGTATAATCATTATACTGGGTTTTTCTTTTTTCAATCTCTCATTCAAATACCTTTGTTTGCCTTTGCTGCTAAGGCCTCTTATATTCCAGCTTGTAATAATCATCTTAACAGTTTTGGGGGGGATTGGAATACCTCTGAGAGAGGTATCACTCTTCCAGAGCTGACCAACATTTCTCCCACATCTTGTATCGTTTCGTTCATTGTTCTTCTTCCTCGTTTTTTGCCTCCCTTGCTAGTGTTGCCCACTCCTATGATTTGCGCCTCCTGTTTCTCTGTTTTTTGGTGTTCCCTGTCTCCTATTAGTCCCCTTTTTTCCTTATATCTTTGGAATGCTTCTTTGTACCTCTGTTTTTGTTCTTCTGGGATGAATCTTTCGTCAAGCCGTTTCCATTCCTGTAAGAGTTTTGCCATTACTTGTTCCTCTTCTTCTCCTTTTGTTTTTTGTGGGTCTATCTCCATTTCTCCTTGATCCTCTTGGGTATCTTCTATATTCTCGACTCTCTGGTCTTTATTCAGTTTGTCAATTTCTTTATCTTCATTTTCCTCGTTTACCTCCATTCCTTCTAGTTCTTCTTCCTCGCTTGCTTCTGTTTCCAGGCCTTCTCCTTGTAGGACTTGAAACTTATTTGAGTATTCTGTTTTCTGAGTTTCTTTCTGCTTTCCCATTGCCCCCTGTTTATTTCCTCTTTTTCTCCTTCTTTGAACTTCTTTGAAATCCTCTTCGTCTCCCCCTGTTCTCCTTGCTGCATTTCTCCTTTCATTTTCAGCTTCCTTTTCCTTCTCAGCTAGTGTAATGGGGCATTCCCTATATAAATGTCCATACTCGTGGCATCTTCTGCAGTGGAATGGAATATGCTCGTAGTCTATTGGCTGATTCCATATCTCATCATGATATTCCAGTTCTATGGTATCTGGGAGAGGCTTTGTGATGTTCATGTATGCACAGATTCTGGCATAAGTGGTGTATTTTCCTCTCTTTGTTGATTCTGCCACTTTAACAAAAGACCCTATTGAGTTTCCGATGCCTTTGAGGATCTCTGGATTCCAGAATTCAGATGGTAGACCAAAGAGTCTTATCCATATCAGGGCAGCTAACATTTTTTCCTTATCTGGGTTATAGCACTCCACCCAATCTCTCATGAACAGACCAGCATTGTTCATGAAATAAGGTTGTTCCTCAAAGATCCTTTCTCTGTCCTCTAGGTTGGAGAATATGGCTGTAAAAAACCCCTTTGCCCCCAACTTAACTTCTACGTGACCCTTTGGTTTCCACCTCTGCTGAATCCATCTCATGAGGTTTTTCTCAGTTGGCCAATATCCTATGAACTTGCAGATTAAAGCATAATCTCTCATGTAGCTTCTGTAGTTTTCTAAACTACTAGGCGGGATTACAAACCTGGGTTTGTTCGTTGCTCTTGGTAGACATTTGCTTGGGAATCCTGCTCGCCTTTGTGCTCCAGCTTCTGAAGTTTCTCCTTCATTGGTCTGCTCTCCATCACTCTGCCTTTCCTTCCTTGCTTCTCCTGTTATCACCGCTTTGTAGGAGGGGATCTCTCCCCTCCCGTGCTCCGTACCCATCGTTCTGGTCAGCCCCTGCTCTCTCTTGTTTTCGTTTTACTTTTCTCCGGTGGGAAATGATTTGATGAATGTTGCTATTCTGGGATTGTCCTTATGCCCGGACCCTCCCTGCGCTGCGATCCTCTTCCCCTTGTTAGGCCTGCAGCCTTTCAGTCTACCATTGGTTCTGCCGACGAAACCCTAGCTCCCACTTCCATCCGTGAGTCGCAATTCCAGATCTCCATCCGTTTCCGCACCCTTGACTGATAAGCTGTCTTGTGTGATTTTATCCTTTTGGAGTAATTTAGTCATAGTTTAACATCCGTTTACTCTTGTATTTTCTGAACACTGTACTACTAAACATTACTCTTGAGTAAATAGCCGCCTCAGACTGAGTACACTCTTGAAATAAAAAGTCGTCCCTGGGTTGATAATTAATGTGAAGGTAATTAGAGGTGAAAAAGACCCTTTTTATCGCTCCACACCACCGTCCAATATAGTCAAGCACCTGGGCATGTTGGCCAGCCTCAAATCCAATCAGGTCAACCAACTGTCCAGCCCACTTGGCCGTCCAGCCAATCAGGACAACCTTTAGTTGTGAAAGGGAAACCCCAACCCCAACAAGTTCACCCTTCTGGGCAGATGGGCCAACCCCAGTATCAACCAGGTCAACTTTCCAGCCAGATAGCCCAAACTACAGGACATCTTTCTGGAGCTGCCCAACCCGGTATTCAAATGGTTGTCGCCTCACAAGCTCAACCCGGTTTTGGGCCCCAGGCTCGACCCCAGACTCCACCTGGTCTTCAAATTCAAGGTGGTGTCCAATTCTATCAAACTCCGCCTGTCCCACAAAATCAATTTGGAGTCCAACCGGCTTATGGTTACCAGAAACCCCAAGGGAAAACTTCCTTTGCCCCATATCAAAATTATCAACAACCACAGGTAAGTCCTTACCAGAATTACCAACAACCGTATGGTGCTCCTGCAGGACAGTTTGGTAATCAATGGAACGCTGGGGGGAAAAACCAGGGTCCCTACGGACAAAATCCCTACGGACAAAACCCTATGGGCCCGAGTCCGTCCGGACCAAGCCAATGGGGGAAACCACCGACTGGTTGGAACCCTGGTACTCCATCCTACTCGCAGCCCCAGATGCCCTTTAATCATCAAGTACCCTTCTTAGCAACCTTAGAACTACCGGATGTGTCCAAATTAACCAATGATCCTATTTTCCATTATCCGTACTGGCGTCCGGTTCCAACCAAGATTCCCGGTGATTGTCCTAAGTTTGAAGGAAGGGCTAATGAAGATCCTCAAGCTCACGTCATGACCTATCACCTCTGCTGTTCATCCAATTCATGGCTTGATGATTCGATTCGGCTCCGACTTTTTCAAAGAACTCTCACTCGCTCCGTAGCTAAGTGGTATATTGGGCTACCTCGCGGATCCTTCCAGGATTTTAACTCGTTGGCTATGGCATTTCTCACTCATTTTCAGTTGCCTATTCGATATGAAACAGGCACACACCTCCTGACATCTTTGAAACAGACAACGGCTACGCATATCTCTGATCACATCCATGAATGGAGACGGCGTCGACGTTTGATCAAGTTTCTGATTCCCGATCAGCTTCTCACCGACTGGTTTACGACTTCCTTCGTCAGTCCAACAGCACGGGATATCGCTATGGGGGCATGTGTAACTGAAGAGCAAGCTATCGCGCGTGCTCAGTACCTCGACCTGGTTTACTCTCAGTCAGGTACACTGTATGATTATTTGCCTGATGCCCCGAGACCAGGAACCTCAAAAGCCTCGCGAACTCCATCTGTTGACGGTATTATTGGTTCCGTAAACTCAACTCCGAAGAAGAATGCTACGAACCCTGGGAAGCAAAAATCACATGCTTCGAATGAAAATACTTCTCAAGTTACTTCCCATCCGAGTAATACTTCCGAGGTCAATGACGTCCAGTCCACCACGGTAGACAAAGCCTCGAAAGGAAAGAAGAAAGGAAAAGGTAAGAGTAAGCCGGATCAACCGAAGCCGGACTCCCCTAAACCCTCATCTGAGGAAAGTGCCAAGCGCAAACACAAATACCCTTGTCTTATCTGCGATGAGGATCACTTTACCAGAGACTGCCCCAGGGGGTCCGAGGTTAATCGTTTGTTGAAAGGCGCTCCTGGGACTCCTGTTGTACTCAAAGAACCTTTTCCCTCACAGCAAACTCAGATGGTAGCTAATCCAGATCAATCCTCATCTTCCTTCGGTTCTCAAGTGTTTATGGCTGGGACGATTCCCATCCACATCAGCACTCGGACAAAATATTATCCGTCGTCTGCCGGGAAAGAGCCTGAGATCCCCTCTAGTGCTCCTCTGTCCAGTTCAGGCCCGCTCCACATCGAGCGACCTAGCGCTGAGACGCCCATACGACCCCCTCCAAAAGGCGTACTCCGGAAATCTTCTTACAACCCAAATGCTCGTGCTGCACAACACTACAGCATCATTGAGGACTTAGCTCAAGCTCCATCAGCTATGTCCGCCTTAGAAGTACTCTAGAGCTACCCCTCTCAGAGGAAGTCATTGCTATCGGCCATCGGTGGCATCGACCCGGCCGACTCGGACCTCATTACTTTTGACTTGGGAGGCCATACGCTGAGATTACCTCACCAGATCGCATTCCTTATACAGGTTGTCATCAATTCCAAAACGATTCATCGTACAGTCATTGATGAAGGTGCCTCAACTTGCATCATGTCTGTGGCCTGTTGGAAAGCTATCGGCTCTCCGGCGTTGAGCCAGTCTCCCACGACCTTGGAAGCTTTTGACAGAAGAGCGTCCCATCCCGTTGGTATACTCCAACATTTGCCCATTACTTTGGAAGAGAAAACGGTCGAAGTAGAAGTTGAAGTTGTTGACGCTAATCTCACCTACAACCTCCTTCTAGGACGTAGCTGGATGTACGCGATGCAAGCTGTGGCTTCATCGTTGTTTCGCATCATCCGTTTCCCTCATCAAGGGAAGATTGTTACCATCGACCAGCTTGCATTTTTTGCTTCCTCTTCCGAGGGAAACATTCCTTTCGTGGAGCATACCTCCAAATCTTATGAGAATCTGGGGGCCGGGCATGGGTATATCATCGTAGCCGTCGATTACTTCACTAAATGGCCCGAGGCGATGCCTACATTAACTGAGGACGGTCACACAGCGGAACAATTCTTATTCAACCATGTTATCTCACGATTCGGCTTCCCTCAAGCCATCGTCACTGATCACGGGAAACATTTCCATAATCATATGATGGTGGAATTAACAACCCAGCTAGGCTTACGGCATGATAGCTCGACTCCATACTACCCTCAGGCCAATGGCCAAGTTGAGGCCGTCAACTAGATTCTAGTTACGATGCTTCAATGCACTTTTGGCATGCATAAGTCCAACTGGCATTTGATGTTGTTCCCTGCCTTGTGGGCCTACCGATCCTTGGTGAAGGATGCCACTGGGTTCACTCCATTTCAACTAGTTTATGGGTTGGAGGCTACCCTTCCAATCGAGTGTGAAATTCCTTCACTGAAATTAGTCGTCGAAATACTTCCCAACACTACTCCAGTAGAAGAATGCCTCCTTTACTTGGAACGGCTGGACGAGACCCGTCGACTAGCCGCTTTAGCCATCGAAGCGCAAAAGAAGAGAGTGAAAACTCACTTCGATCACAACGTCCATCTGCGTTCTTTCGTTGAGGGAGATTTAGTCCTGCTTTACGATCAAGCTAACGATAAGTTGGGGGCAGGAAAACTCGAGCCTATGTGGCTAGGCCCTTATATTGTCAAGAAAGTTTTTCAAAAAGGGGCCTACGAGCTAATCGACTATGAAGGGAACCCCCTCGAGAAGCCCCGAAATGGGCTGTACTTGAAAAAGTACTATGCATAAACCCCATGCACTTTGATTTGTATATATGTGTGCTGTGTGTGTGTGTGTGTTTGTCTTTTTGGTTTGGTGTGATGGCGAGATTGCCACTTATTGTGTCTTTCGCTTCTTGTGCAGATGTCTGTTGCACCTTACGTTGGTTTCGCTGATGGCGCCTACCGTAGTACTCGTAACTTGTCCTCTGCGGCATGGGTGATCTATGATCCTCACGGCGAGTTGATAGATCTTCAAGGTGTGTGTTTGGGCCATACCACCAACAATGTTGCCGAATATAGTGTTGTAATTGAACTACTAGCCGAGGCAGTTAATCTCGGCATTTTTGCATTGGTGGTGAACCTAGACTCCCAACTTGTCGTCCACCAGCTCAGCGGGCGATATTCTATCAGAGACCATCACATTCTAAGGTTGTACTTATGTGTGAGATTGTTAGAGAGGAATTTTGATTTCATCACATATCAGCATATTCCAAGACAATTAAACACATTAACTGATGCATTGGCCAATCATGTATTAGACAGACATTTGCGTAATAGATAAAACATCATATAAGAAAGCGTAAAAAGCACAATAAAACCATAAGCATATCTGTATATATGTCACAATGTTCACACTGTGTGCGTCACATAAGTCAAAAAATAATACATGTCCATCCTGATACATCCGGAGACAACATGTCTCTCAAAAAATATGCATGAAAAGAAACCAAGAAGTCTAATCACGGTGGTGCTCATGATAGCATGTCACCGCGTGCACCAAACGTCTCAGTAGACAGTGGATATGAGTAGGCACCCCCATAGTGTGCCTCTGGTAGGCAAAGGGCACGTCTGCCAATCTGGCATAATCTGGGATCCCTCGAGTGAGTCCCTCGAGGTTCTGTACTAGCTCTTCCCCCACGGGACCCTCTATCTGAGGGTCGGCTACAGGCTATACCCTCCGCGCTATGGGAGACAAACCAACTGGTCGCTCTGGGCCAACATCTGCATATACATACAACCGTCATCAAGACATGCATGTATTACAAAAAAAAATCAAATACATAAAAACATCAAAACAAAAAGAGTTCTTACCCAGCTCCTCTTCCCAGTCTTCTCCCTCAGGCAATGGGAGATCTGGGTCTCCGGTAAAGTCGGTGCCTGCATAGGGCCAATCCTCCACAATGATCAACTGGCGCCAGAGCCATATGAAGAACTCGGGCCTCCAGGCAATCTGCTGGCCCCCTCCTCCTCTGGGCATCAATGCTGCCCATCGAGCCATCCTAGGCTCGTGGCAATGGATCTGCCACTATCGCTCCCTGGATCTGGAAGATAGGTAGTCGTTCCAAGAATAATGATACTACGATGGAGCCATATCCGAACTGTTTTACACCTCCACGCTTACACTTTGTAAGCTGGCGTTTAATGTTGGTGGTCACAGCTGTGGCCTAGTCGAAAAGAGTAGGGTTGAGGCATTCCGTTGCTAACAGTAAGTGGTTCTTGCTTGCCTCATGTGGGGCCTGTACCCCTGCTGTGCGAGTGATGGTGAATAGGATCACCCTGAGTACTAAGTCTGGTATGGTGGCGATATCCACCTTGGCGTTGTTCTTCCCAAACTGCGCCCCTGGACACACTCGGTCCATCACTTCACCCATTTTCTCTCTGGAAGGCCTACTTCCGGTCAAGATGGGCCTCGCCCCTCTCCGTGATAGTCCGGTGATAAATTACATGTCAGACACGTCCAGCTCTAAATTATGATCTCGTAGGCGGAATACTTGGTCGTCAATGTCCCAAGCATCCACTATAAACTATAATAGCTCAGGCTGAGCTCATAGGTATGAGGTAAGGAAGAACTTCTTGAGGCCACAGTCCCTCAAAGCATCCTTGCAGGCTTCATCCTCAAGTGCCAAGGCATCTACGGCATCGTGCTCTCTTTCCTTCCTCTCCACAACCATTTTGACGGTTTCCCTGCGTCCACAAGGTTGAAAACATCATTGTTAGATCACTGGTAAATTCCCAATCCAGATGATTTTGTAAAACAATAGCAAAATTTAAAGGAAAACTTAGGTCACGTGGTTGGCGCGACCCCTTTAGGGAAATCATCCCATTGGCGCGGGTCCGAGCAGGAAACCCGCGCCAATGGGCGCAACCCTAGATTTTGCAAATCCCCTTGCAGAGGATCAATCCATGGATTAAATGCAAGAAAAATGGTATGAAAATGGAGAAAAAGGAGAGGCCTCTTACCTGGTATGGACGGTGCTCCAAATGGTCTTCCGGATCGGTCGCAATCACCACTCGAAGATCGTACACCAAATGCCCAAAATGTCACTCTCAAGGGTAAAAAGTGAAATGTAATTTTTATTTTTACTATTTCACCCATTTATAACATTTTTTTACCCACCATAGGTCAAAAATGTCATTTCATGAATGTTTTTATGAATATAATTGTGTCGAAAGTGGATTTTACCCCGTTTCTTGTGCAGCGACAGGTGTTTATGTGACTTGGGAGACGAAACGAGTTACATTTTACACTTTTTCAGACTCAGTAAATACACGAAAAAGTTGATTTCAGGTCTACTTTTAGCTCTTTTCCGACCATTTAAAGATGAAAAGATTGCCGAGTTTTCCCTCTTAACTCGTTAAAACGGAAATAAGAGGCGATTGTCTTTAAACTCTTTTCCAACCGTGTAAAAAATGAAAAGATTGTCGGGCCCTTGTCATTTCAGGCTCGTAAATGGTTACGAAACGATGTGATATCGACCACTTTTTTACTTTTTCAGGTCGATGTCACTAACTACGAAAAGTAATCCTCGATCGTAATGGTCGGGTGGTTCCTTCGAGCATTATTTTATACTTTTTTCGGGCTCGCGAGACACAACTTTACGAAAAAGAACCCCCCTGGAGTTTTCTTTTCCACTGTCTTTTCAAACTCTCTAAACATGAAAGGATGCCAAGTTTTTCCTTTGTCAGACTCGTTAAAATTTGATGACACCGGATCCCGTCGAAATGACACC